>VNJU01003751.1:0-384643 GCA_008042675.1 Drosophila seguyi | reverse complement strand
AGACGGACAGACGGACAGACGGACAGACGGACAGACGGACATGGCTAGATCGACTCGGCTGTTGATGCTTATCAAGAATATATATACTTCTTAGGGTCGGAAATGTCTCCTTCACTGCGTTGCAAACTTCTGACTAAAATTATAATACCCTGCAAGGGTATAACAATGTAATTTTCCTTTTCATGCTTAACTACTTAATTTATTACTCATAATTCCAACAAAAACATATAAAAAACAAGAACTTTTTCAACAATTTACAAAGAAAAAAAAAATTTAATTCAAAGATGCCCTAAATAGTGAGCAAAACTTTCCCTACAAAACTTTCCCTTTCCATATTGTTGCCTAGTTTTCTGTTAAAGACATTCCTTTTGTTCATTTAGCTTTTTTCCTTTTTGTTTTAAATCCTTTTTAGACTTGGCTAATCCCAGAGTTCTCTACCATGCCCTAGGATTTCAGAAAATTCGCATTAAAGCAGATGTTCCCTTTGTCTGTCGCCGGCAATAAAACATTTTATAATTCACCTTCTTCGTATTTGGCTAATTAACTTGCCGGCAAGTTTTTGTTTTGCTCATTTCATAATTGAAATGACAAAACTTGTTACTTTGGCCTTGTCCTGCGCTCCCTCACATGTGGAATAGAATACAAGAATCCCGTTGTTGTCCTGGCCAGCAAGTAAATTAAGTTAATTAGAAGCAAATGAAATATGGGAAAAGTTTGCATACAAATGCTGCAAATGCCAAGTAAGCCAAGTGGAGCGTTGCCATGGCCGTGTCCTTCGTGTCCCGACTGGACGGGGGACATAATAATATTTCTGGCATTACATTTTGCGGAGGGGCACGTTTTACACTTCAACAACATTTCCGCCTGTTAAATTCCGTGGCCATTACAATTGCGTAAAATCGTTGCTGCTTCTTTGTGTGTGCTTAAATTAAGGGCTAGCCAATGTCTGGTCTGTGTCCTGGTTTTGGCCAGGTCCTGGCCGGGTCGCGGCCTGCGTAACAGTCAACAGGGAACAGCTGCGCGTAATTTTAATGAGAATATTCATTCGTGCCCACAATGGAGACACGCGGCGGTTGAAAGATTGGCGAAACACTTTCACCAGCCCGGGCACTTAATGTAATGTAATTTGATGCTCTCGGTTAATTATTCAGGCAATTTTCAACGGCTCCTGGAATGGTTTATATCAGTTAAGCACACACTTTGATGTCGCGATTTTCCAAGAACTTAAGTTGGCAAGAAACTTTGCAAACCAACTTGTTTAGCCTAATTTTGGACGACGGGCTCTAATTAAGGTTCGTGCGGGAAGCACCAAATTCAATTAGTTCAATTTACCAAGCATGTCAAGTATGCGTTCCCCCGCGGACACTTTATTCATTTTTTATTATTTCCTATTTCCGATGACAAGGATATGATATTCCTTTGTCACACCGAAGGCCGTCAGATTGAGACATTCCGCATTAAAAATTAAGCTAATTTGTGCAGCTCCCTCCATTAGGGAAATGTCACGACCAAATTTAGACCACTTTGATTCTGGTTGCGCATTTGATCTCGACATATAATTTGATTTGCCCCGTCGAGTGGGAATATTTTCTATTTTTTCTTTACTCTAAGCTCTTTGAGGAGCATTTTCTTGCTGCTGTAAATCAATGAATTTCTGATGAGGAGTGGGGATTTGTATATTTATGGAAGGCGGTGGAGCAGCATTTTTTTTTCTTTTGCAAAAAAAAATATTTATGATTTCATCTAGCTCTGAACGAAATACAGTTGAAGTAACATTTATAGATTTAAATTGCAATAATTTTGTAGATAAATCTGGCAATTATTAAATTATTTATTATTCTAAAACGGAAATTTTACGGAACTGCTTTTCTTAAAGTTATTTATGATTTTACTACAAGCCAGAAGAGAGTCTCAATGTCCCGGTGAATTAGAAAGGAGGTAGATGCCGGCATAGAGGAGCCTTTGTCCTGACATTATTTAGGGCCTCGCTGAAAATAAATGGCAGGTGCGTGGCAGGGAAGTAAAAATGGAAAACACGAGAAGCTGCATTAACCAAAAAGGCATTTAGAAACGGTGGCCACGCCCACGAATGCTGCAAAAATTAAAAGCAAATTTCCGACACTCTAGCCTGCCCTCATCTGCTATCCCTTTTAGCAGCAAGTACACTAAAAAACAAAGGGAAATTTCTTATATTTGGTTTCAAGGTTTCTTAATAATGGATTTAATTTAGGAATATAAGATCAAGTAATTAATTTTTATATATCTTTAGGATTAACAGATTTTTTGTAATATTTTCCATTTAGTTCTTAGAAGCATGCCTTTACGATCTTCATTTTCTCAGTGTACCTATGCCACTCTGGCAGCTTTATGAGCCGGCTTTAAAATCACGTTAATGATATTTACAGCGGCGGTTGTGAGGGAGCTGAGCTGCAAACTCGCAAGTGGAGCGTCCTTTTGACCAGAGATGCCTTAGTCCTTGCCCCCGCTCCGTCCACTTCCATACCCACTCGACCCTGGTGTTAACTGTGTGAGTTTCCTGGCCAACGCCAGCGCAAGTCATTTGCATAACAAAGTCGGCCGAAAGCTGAACGCCGAACGCCAAACACCACCCACCGAAAACCAAGCCCACCGCACACCCCCACACCCTCGCACACACTTACACACACACAGTTGGTATTTACAACATTTAAATTAGACATTAAATTTGAAAGATGGGCTGCCAGGGAACTTTGGCCATTTCTCTTTCAGGTGTTTCGCTTCTTGGCTTAACTTTACATTCCGCGTTTTATATTTTTCTGCCAAATTTATTTAAGCTGCAGATAATTTCTGGCCGCCCTTGATTTACTTATTTACTTTGCTTTTATGGCACTTAAATGACATTTTGCCGCTGATCCGCCCTTTGATGCTGCTTGTAATTTGGCCTGTTGTCGGGTGTTTTCTTTTTTTTTGGGGTCGATTAAGGCGATAAGCGTAATTCTCCTCTGCGGACAGACTGGGCCCAGTCTATATATTAACTTATTGGCAATTACAAAAGAAGATAGCAACTGGAGAGTCAGCAAGTTGGTAAATCGTAAATATGCCTTGGAAGGTCTAGTTTAGTGCGGGCATTATTTAAGGGGATTTATGGCTATTGAATGGGAATTGTTATTTGGAATTGGTATTGAAAAATTAATTGTATAAGAGACTTCCTTATATTGTATTCCGTATTAGGAATTACATAAATATTATATTAATTTCACTGACATTTTTTATATAATAATAATAATTGCCTTCAGCTAATCCCTATAATCTTCTCTTTGGCTTAAAGTTTCCAAGTGTTATTTGGGTCTCTTTTATTCGGCAGCAGAACCCGCTGTACATCATATACAAAATATGCCCACTTATGGCCATTAGGACTAAAAGCATAACAAAATACAAGAGCCGAAAGCGCAAATTAATTCTCATACAAAAAGTTTATCGCTTCTGTCTGTTTTTCGTGGGGGAATCCCACCAAAAGGCAGAGGGACTGGCAAGCACTAAGGAAATCAGCACATTTGGTTTTAACGACTATGTTCTTTGGCAGTTTCATTTTTTTTTCTACCAGCAACAAAGAATATGCTGCCTCGGATTTGCTTTTTTTGTGTCCTTATGTCCAGCCAGCTTGTTATTGTTGCTTTTTAATGTGCATTTGCTGTCGCCTTTGGGGGGTATTTTGAACACGACAAGACGCCAACATTTTGGATCGCCTTCACTTCTGTCCAGGGGTATTTTGAAATTTTGAATTCAGTTTGACACCAAATGGGATTCCCGGAGTGAGATTCAAGTCGTGATATATTCTGCTATAATACTTCTAGATTCATTTTATATGCATATCCATTCGCATTCATAAGGCAATCAATCTTCGGCTTTCCTCCGGTTGGCTGCCATTTCTCCTCTTTCCACTGCCGATGTCCTGTGAATTCGAGCAGCTGAGCAGCTCTTGAAATATGCAGACAGATGAGCCAGCAGCAGCAACCATCGTCCGCAACACCAACGGCGGATGATGGCAAACTGTTATTATGCAAACAAATTACGTGGCAGATATTTCACTGAGGAAAATGGGTTAAGAGGAAAATTCTTTGAAAATTGAATGAAACATTTTTTATAAAGAGAAGTAATAATAAATATGATTTTCTTAAACTTTTCAGCATGAAAAAAAGAAATTTTGACGGGCATTTCCTTTTTAAATGCATATAAAGTGTTGCTTCTTAATACCTTCCAGTGTTACCGAAGAAGTTCATAATATTTATGCTTCGTTTTTCTCAGTTTTCTTTCTGCTTAAATAACTATTTTCATTCTTTTTATTATCACCATTAATTGTAGTTATATCTATAGTACATTGAATGTTCATACAGCTACCGTAGCACTTAATCTCCCAATTATTTCTTTTAGTGCCTTGAAACTATGGTAGATTTCAACCAGCTCTTCTCTATCTCCCTATGCGTATTTCGTGGAGTTATTATTTGGTCATTTTGTTGAGCTCTTCGACTCCGTTTATTGCCCCATGTAATTAAAATATCCAATTAGAGACGTCCAGCGATCTGCATATATGTATGTATATATAGTACGCCTCGGCAGGCAGGACTTTTATGAGCTCCTGCTCCCGTTGGCCACATAACTAATGACCGAATGGACAGACCCACGGCCCCGGCACTCGGCCGGCTACATAAATTCCCTTTTGGGTAAAATTAATAAAAATGATTGCAGTCGGTTGCTGCCCGTCGCTTGTTGTCCTCCAGCGGCGGTACAGTACAATGAATGAATGGCGCATGCCAGCTGTTGGCCAAACATGCTTTTGATTGCCAACAAAAACTCCAAACCAACATTGTTGTAAGCCAAAAACATCGGGAAGGGAATGTGAACCAGGGGGAAAAAAATGGAACCCGTCTTTCATCAGCGCGCGTGCATAACAAGCAGCTCGGCTCAAACTAAAGCTGGACCAGAACGCCACCCGACAAAGGATCTCTGGCCAGGACTCAACTCCATGCCGCTGTCCTGTCGTTCACTTGGCTCATACGGTTTGGGGCGAGAGGCCTGTGCTTGGAAAACCATTTCGGATGTCCTTGGTGTCGCTGTCCTTGTGTCATGCCACTGCAAAATGACAAATAGTTCGCGGGATGAGATGCAAACGCAAAGCAAACAGGAAAAATAAGTAAAAAGAACAAGGGAGAGTGGACTAAATTGCACCCAATACTTTAATAATTAAATTTTAAGAATTTAAAAATGATAATATAATATGAACTAATCTAAATAATAAAATATTGGACGAATTTGCTTTTATTTTAATAGTAATATTTATTCAAGAAATTTTAGATTGTAACCTTGATTTATCAATTACCATAAACTGGTAAATATTTATTTAAAACTAATCAGAGTCTTACTCTCTACATACAAATATCACAGATAATATTTCACTCATAGTTTCACTATCCCACAAAACAAATATAAAATATTCTAAATACTTTTAAGCAAGCTAAGAGTCTAGGGCATCACGAAAAATTCCATTTGCGGAAGCTGTCTTCGGTAAAGACCACTCAGCCTGACAGACAGTGAGAAATCCTCAAAACTCAGCTGCTCCTGTTTCGAGCGGCTTTTAATCCAACATAGTCCTTAACAATTGCCGCGGCTTTCGCGGGCCCTTCCCCGACATCCTGCCCCATCGTTTACAAGCACTTCACATCTAATCAATTATGCCATCTGCACATATCGCCGGGGCCCTTAGAAAAGCACATTGGCCAATGGCCACATAACATTTAAATATGCATGAGGACTTTAAAGCACCGCCAAGGATCGAGGATTCAGCAGAAAAAAGGAAAAAAAACAGATAAAATATTGCTGGGCAGCGAAATGAAATTGTAAGGAATAGCCGCCGCGACCAACCTGAAATAAACAAAGGAAGTAAAAGGAAAAAAACAGATAGAATGATAGCGATGGCAACAACTCCAGGAGCCCAAACAGAGACAACAAGCTCCAGCTGAAGTGGAATCGGGATCTGAATCTGAATCGGGATCCGAGAGAAAAACGGAAACAGAAACAGGAGTAGAAGCAGCCGTCTGGTTACGGAGGAGTAACAGGAACTAGGAGCAACGTTGCATGGCTGTTGGTGCGCTAATTCCGTTAGCAATTTCACTTGCCAGTTGGGGAAAAGCGCACGAAACATGAAAACAAATATCTGGGAAAATGGCGGAAAATTAAGGCAATTGAACGTAGAGAGAATGCTCTACCAGAAGTTTGTGCAAAATGCGTAAATTTAATTGTAAGATAACATATCATTTTACAATTACGGGTATTACATGTGTGGAAAAATTAAAAAAAAACTTATTCTCAGGAATGTTCGTATTTGATTTCAATATTTTGTAAAATGAGTTAGTAAATTATGAAAGAATTGTGAAATATTTCAAAAGGATCATGTTTACCTTTTGAATGAAGGTTTTTTTATGTTTTGAGGTTATTTACGGGTTGTAACTTTTGTCTTTTTATTTCTTAATTCCCATTTCAAACAATTTAAAAAAAGATATGAAGACTAACATGACCTATTTATTTTTTATTAATCTTTTAAGACGCTAAAAGAAAAGTCTTAGAAACTTCTCTATCCCATCTCTCTGAAAAATAAACTTTCCTGAGAATGCGAATTCAGGATACTCGAAGAAATCAACTTTCCGCCCACATATGCATGCATAGACTTCTTGGCACAGCAAACACCGCAATGGAACCGTTTCTTTTCCTCAGCAAACTCGAGCAAACATACTCGTACCGTGTTTGAGGTAGGGAAACAAACAAATCTTGTGCTGCAATGAAAAACGAGGCGAAACTGCTTAACGGCTGCCGTTTTCCGCTGCCATTCGTTCTGTCAAATGTTCAAAAGAAAAGCGAAGCACGCAAAAAAAAAGAAGCTGAAAAAACGAGAAAATATAACAAAGATGCTAGAAAAGGGACCATCTGAAATGGCCAAGCAAATTGTATTAGTGTGCAGGAGTGTGTGTTCCGTGTTGGCCACATTGCAACAGATTAACGTGCTTTACTTGGCCGGAGCATTAGCGCTCACGAGAAAAGATAAGGGGGGAGGAGGAGGAGCCAAATAAGCGGGAAAATGGGGAAAAAATCCCCTCCGACAAAAGCAACGTTAATTGCGTTGAGGGCACACATGTGGTCCTCCTCTCCTCCTTCCTTTGACATCAACAACAAATTTTAAATAAAAGAAACCACGCACTCACTTGTTTGCTTTATTTTCCTCTTTTCTGGCTATCTTTTATTTATTTACATTAATTGGATTTCGATGTGTAACCAGCAGATACATTCGGTTTTAAATTGGATACATGAACCAGAGCAAAGGCAAAGGAGTGCTCAAAGGACTCAAAGGAGTCAAAGAACTTAAAGCCAAGGAGGTCAGTACAAGCTGGAAATCTCATAGTCTCTTTTTGTTTCCCTTGTAAAATTGTAAATTTAAGATAGCTCAAAATAAACACTCGAACTTTGCAGAGAAGAATTTCCGGAATTTCCTTAGGTGTTCTGCAAACTTTAAAGCTAAATGCTTTTGACCCACAACCGAGGTGGATAAGCCGCAAGCTCCTTTTACAATCAATATCCTTCTACCAAACCCCTCAATGACGATGGGATTAAAACTAACGGTCTAAAATAATTAAGCGGCCTCTGCAAGTTGGCTAAATCACTGGGTCATTGTGGGCTTAGCCCAACAGATGATGTGGCTCCCGCTAACCGGAGGAGATGGAGACTGGAGTATGTATCTGTGTGTCACAAGTCCTGCTAAGAGGATATGTAGGACTTACCCTGAGTACGGGAAAGCCGCAGCCAAGTGCAGCACCGCCGACACTAATAAATGAACCCCAGTCAGGGCCCTGACAATGGAAATTGTGGGGGCACAACTCTAGCATATTGAGCGTAAAACCCGAAGATTTAAAGGTACATGCACAAAGATGATACCACTTAGACATATGTCTTTCGCCCTGCTCCCACTCAGGATTTATGGACGCAAAAAGAGTGGCGAACGAGGCTTCATCAGAACACTGGCCAGTGCAAGCCTTTTGCTCTCCATCCATCATCTTGGCAGCTTTTGCATAGGAGTCCTTTGGATTCCCCTCTTGCAAGGAGCAAGCTAAAAGTGGAAAGTAGAAGGCAGCAAGGAGTAGGAAGAGGGAAGCCGGGGAGAAAGCCATTTCATTGTGCCAAGTGGCTGTTTATGATGTTGTTGCAGGCCGAAAGTTATCAGTTGCCCCGGCTCAGGCCGAGGCCAAGACCAAGACCAGGACCCAGACCCAGACTCAGTCCTTTCCCATAGACCAAAAGTCAACTCTGGGTGTTGCCCCAAAATATTGTTAGTTTGCCATTTTGCTGCCGCACTCTTTGCAGTGAAATTGAAGCACTGTCAAAACGGTATACCCTAAGCAAGTGTTTTTTTGTAAGTTATTAAACTATAAGTTAACTATCAAAAACCTTTATTTATTTACTGTACAATATGCTGCAACTGTCATTCAAGTAAGGTACTTTTGAGTGGATTTTTGCATAATTATATTAATATCCTCTAGCTTAAATTGGTTTAAGACCAATTTAAATTAGTTACCTACTTTCATTTACTAAACAAAGTAATAAAAAATATTTTAAAATAAAATAGTACTTATACTTACTTTCTTTATCTCCTTTAAAGGGTAGAAACATTTGTCGCTTCTTACGCGTTGACTTTTAATAATAACTAGTTTTTGGCCACCCTCCGGGCTAAGCCCAAAAATGGTTTTCTTATATTGTTTGCAATTTTCTATTTTCCCTCCGCCAACGGAGCAGTGTCTGCCCAGTTGTTGTGCTTTTCCTTACTGCGGCTGCTGAAAGCTTCCTTAAATAAATTTTTTGTAGTTTACAGTTTCCGCATTTTGGGTGTAGCAGACGAGACCTTAGCCTAAGACCCAGCCTTAGCCGAGGGAGAGGACAGAATAACAGGAACACTACGATGGTAAAAAGCTGGTAAAAAGAGGCATCCGCTCGATTGTCCTGTTGGCCAAAGCCAATCATCAGTAGCCTCACCCAGGCTCTGGCTCTGTTATCCGCCAGCTTCCTGCTCTCGTTCGCTTTAACAATGTTAATAATCTTATTTTGTGCCTCAATGGACTTTTTCCTCTCTTCCTTTGGCCAGGCCTTTGTTCCCCGAGTCGATGGCAAAAAGTGTAGCAGGACCAAAATGTATGCATGGCATTTTATTGCATACCTTAAATGCAATTTTTGCAGCACAATTTTTTTTTGGTAACTTGCCCTGGAACGATACTGGCTCCTTCTGCCCTAGGTCTGTGATTTTTGTGCCTTTCTGTTGGCCAATTTTTTTTTGCCTTGCCACTGTGTTGGCCCGAAACGGGCAGCCTTTGCCATTTTTATCATTCCGCGCAATGTTGCAGCCGCATTTGTCCTTTGCCCATGTCCCTATCTCCGCGTGTCCAGAAGCTTTGAGTTCTTTTGCAGTGTCATTTGGCCACGTTTTTTGCTATTGCAAGCGGGAAACGCTTTAAATGATTTCTTGTTTACATTTGTCTGTTTTTTTTTCTTGCATTTAAGGGGTTTGCTCAGATTTCTTAATCAATTAATATAGTATTCTATTCAGTAATTCCAAAGCTATCCCTGCGAGCACCCTAATAAAATCACAATTACATTAAATAGAGCACAAAAATCAAGGTCCCTAGAAGATGGCCTATAAAACAGGCCCAAGGTGAGTATAGTCCCTTTACCAGATGATGAAAGCATAATAGATGAAAGCGTTGAGAAATGAAAGACCACAAAAAATATATAAAGAATTTGGGTGGCATCGTATTACAGGAGGCGGACCTTCGGGGGCGTAACAAATGTGTGCCGGAAAAAATTATACACGAGAAATAACAAAACACAAACAGATTACCAGCAGCCCGAGACGACATGGAACGGAACTAAAGCGGGGAAAAGCCAGGAGTAGTAAAAAGAGGCAGCCGGCGAATAAATAAATAAATAAAATCAGGAGCCAGCGCTGATTTCGTTAGGGCCATCTCGTCCTTTCCTGGACCTTCTCACTCTACTGGCCCGGGCGCACCACAGCTGCAAATGAAACCCAGCCGGGCGAAACTCAAACAATAAATGGCATAGATAATGCCCCAAAATATTCAATTAGTTTATGGCCACGTTCATGTTCACGTTCAACCATTTTCGTTTGCCTGGTCAAAACCTGAAAACTTCAGCAGCAGAAAATTCCCAAAAATTAGAGATGTTTTGGCCAGGTTCGTACCTTTTTGATATATTGTGTGTGGGTTTTTGTTCGTTTGTGTTTGTTGCTTTTGTTTTTTTCATTCTATGTATTTTCTAGCCCTTTTAATGGGCACCCGTATAATGGGCGAATTCGGCCAAAGGGAAAGAAAAATGTTGCATTAAAATATTTTTATTGCCTGGCAAAGTGCACAGGGGAAATTTACCGAATTAAAGGGCAAAGCAAAAATTGAAAATAAAAATTAGATAATGGGGGAAAAGGGAAACATGATAGAACTTTTACAGGTCATAAACTCACATTTTTAGTACACAATGCCACTGATAATGATATGCGGTAATAAGCCGCCTAAAAAACCCAAATGATACTTTAGCTCAGGGTATTTTGTTTAATGAGAAATATATTTGACGAACTTGAAATAAATAGGAGTTTGTGTGGGACTTTAATTTGGGATAATTAATATTCAAATATGCTTACCTTAAGGAGGAGATCTAAACGCATTTTTATAACTTTTAGGGAGTAAGCTATTTGTACCTTTTTATATTTTGTTAACAGTCATAAATGTTGTTTGCATAAAAAATGTATTAGGTGTCTTATCAATTGTAAAAAATAAAAATATTAAGTTACTTAACATTATAACTATAAAAAGAACTCCTTGACAATTTCTTTGCTCTCTGTAACATTTATTAGAAGTCCAGTAATTGGTGTCTGATTTTTTAGTTACTGAAGCTCGTTTCTGATCTGTCTCCAATCCGTTTGAGGGATCACATGTGTCATGAGCTTACATTTCAATTGCAATCAACGGGGAAACACGATGCCCCTTTCAATCCCGCATTATTCACGCATTTGACTGTCGACGCAGACATGTTTAATATGCACATTTGCCAAAGGCCTGACAAATTAATGCACATTTGCGATGGCATCTTCAATTCAAATCACGCGACATGTCACCGACTTAGAGGCAGACAGATGCCATTGAAAATCAAACGGCAGCTCATTTGCTGCATCCTCCAGAGCCAGATGTTGGTACCTAGCCAAGACGGAATCCCGTTGCTGTTTTTTCTGCTCCTGTTGTTTCGTACCCCGACAGGGGCAACGTGCCCATCATGGCTGAGGCCCCCAAAGCACTCATTTGCGTGGCTCCAAGACTCTGCAAGAGCCCACGTCGCAAATGCGCAACAATTCGCTCAAGTGTAAATAAAGCCAGGAGCAGGAGGAGTCGGGTAGGAATGAGTCCGCGACGGCGTTATCTTCTTTATTCGAGCCCGCCCCAGTGGAGCGTCTGTGACGCTAAAATGACAAAACACCTGCACGCCACATGGCAGCGGGACAGGTGCAACCATTTTGAGACCATGCTTTAAATAGCCCTGGAAAACTGAATTTTAAATTAACACAGAGGAGTTAAGGATGTTTATTAAATAAAATATTATATTGGTAAAAGTTGAAATTAATTTCTGATGTAGAAAGTTCGAACTAATTTGTGATGTTATATTAAATAGCTAAAAGTCTGAATTCATTTCTGATGTATTGTAACATACGAATACTCAGAACAAGCTCTAACTTGAGATAAAAATATCGTACAACTTGGAAATTTATTCATTAATACTACATAAATAGTTCAATAAATATAATATTATAAATAATATATTGAACCTATCTAATGTCCTAAAAAATAATTTATGATAATTGATCTTTTGATCAAAAGCTAGTAACCTTAATATTTGAATTAAAATTATATTAATTAGTTCAAAAATATGCTTAAATTACTAAAAAATATATACCAAAATGTTTAAGCTCATTCTACATTTGTAAGAGCATTTAACCATCGTTTTTTGTTAAGTGACGCATATTCTTCGCCCACAGACACAATTACATAATGTGAAAAAATATAAGGTGAAACACCAACATGGCTATATTTATGCTTTGTCTGTGTTGTTGCTAGACCTGTGCCAGTGCCTGTGTTTATATCTGTGTCTGTGTCTGTCCCGGTGTCGTATGTCTGTCCGCCTTCGTGAGTGTCTGTTCATCGCGAGGTGAAAGCATTTGGCGCACACGTGCTTTTCTGGTATGCCAAGCCCAACCCCTAAGCTCTCAGCACCCTACCTCGTACGTCACGTGTAGGGAAAGGCAGCTGCCAGTGTTGCCAATGAAGTATTTAAATTAAAGATAAAAAAAAATATATATATATTTAGAATAATAACAAAAAGATATACAACTACACAAATATCTCATAACAAAATATATTTTTACTTTCATATACAGTTATTTCTATAATTTATATTAATAATTTAATATCCTTAAATACTACAACTAAATAATATTCAAAATGTACATAAAATATTAAAAAAGGTCAAAATTAAAAATGTTAACTATTGTTTTCTTTTTTAATCACTAGTGCCCAAATTGGCAACACTGTTGCCTATAGTGGTTGTGCCTGCCCCCAAGTGGCCGCGGCAGTCCTGCGAGAGCAGCGAGAGGTCCTCGGGGTGGACCACTCTAGGCAACATGTTGCCACCGGAGAGATAATAAGTCTGGCGTAAATTAGTTTGCCATTTTGAGTTATGAATGCGCATTTCGACAGAGAGCTGCCGGCCTGATTGTGTTCTATTGTATGGAATGCGGAGTGGATTAGAATGGATTTGGCTTAGCCACTTCTCACTCAGAGGGGGGCAAACACACATGTGGTTGTGGTTCGGGGGACTTTGGGCCAGTGCTGAGGCATAACTTCAAAGAAGGAGTTTCCTTGAACAGCACAGAGAAAAATTAAATTTAATAAAAATATAGCCTTCGGCTGAGTTTATTTCCATGAAATAGACTCAAAAATGTTCTTGTAAAAGCACGTTCTAAGTTCACAAGGACATAGGGATTCACATAATGTATATTCAAAGCTGAATTTATTTTAAGGATGTCATGTTTATACTTTCGTGAACCATTTTCAAGGTCCCACCTTTATTTCCTTTTCAACTTAACGCCTTCGCCCAACTTGATGACTTCTCCTAAGCTCAATTGCCACTGGTAAATATTTTATGCTGAAAAGAAATACGTACGTAGTACGCATAATTAAGCACACGGCAGACTGTCAGATGGGGTTTCTGACTAATATGCCCAATCATAAAACTAATCCTGAGGGCGCACGAAAAACCTCATTAAAATAACGCATACGCAACGTTGTGTGTTGACAGGCCGGAGTAAATAAAGCAGGCAAACAGGGGCCATGGTTAATGTGTCTGCCGACCGACACGACACTGGTTTTTGCGGCCAAGAAGTCTAACCGAGCGAAATTAACATAAATGAATTTGCAGCTGTCCAAAGGAATTCCTATCCCTCTGAGTCCTGGAAAGGGCGAGGGCGAGGGCGAGGGTGAGGGCGAGGGCCAGACAAATGGACAAATCACACTGACCTGCAGTTTAATGTGGCGAGACGTGTGTGCATGCAGAGTTACGACGGGCTGGGTGTGCCTCAGCCTCGAATTAAAGATGAATGAAAACTTGGGCAACACCATATAAATCATTTATGCCATGCTAAGTCCAGACCGGGGGTTAGGAGCATGAAATGGGTGCTCGCAAAAGGTGCCAGGCATATTAAGTAATGCCTTCGATTCGCTTTAAGACGAGGCCCTAACCTACAGCAATGTGAAACCGAAAAGTGTGTCAGCCGAGTCAGAGTCCCGAAATCGGAGAGAGAGAGAGAGACTGTCAGCCAGGAGCATGCGCATTTCCACTCAAGATCCACAAACAATTCGAACTTCGGCTTTTGACTGTTAACATTGACCAAGAAATTCCGTCCCAGCATCCCAGCGTCAGTCAAGCGGCGTTGCTGTTACCGTGCACAACACTCGATTATCCTCGACATTGGGTCTGCGTCCTGCCAAGCGTTATCCTTCTCAGAAAGTCGCGTGAAATCGGCGTGATTAACCGGCACATTTTCTGTTTATTTTTCGCGCAATTGGTGTTAAGTCGAGTGTCTAAAATTGACAGTCCTGTCAGTCGAAGTCAAATCAAATTGGGGCCAAAAAATTGGCCGAGTGTTTGTTTAGTGCTTGACTTGTTGCCAACGTTCTTTTGAAGGTATAAAGATAAATATCCCAAAAGTGGCAGGGCCAGCTGCTAATTAGCCTGGCCTGGTGTGGCGAATAAATAAAACAAAATCAAAGTTTAAACGCTTTTTAAAATTTTTAACAATAAAAATAAATCAAAATTGAAAATAAATCAAAATTTTAATGAAGTTTAATTACGAAAAACTTGAACAAAATTAAAAGTGTATTTAAACAAAGATAACTTATTAAAAAAATTTAAAAGCGACTTTAAAACTATATATCAATTTCCAAAAACGAAAAAAGTAAAGTAACTGAAATAATACATAATTGATGAAAAACTCAAATACTGGAAGCGTTCACAAAGGGAATACAATAAATAATCATACAAACGACCACAATAAATTTCATTCTATAAAAGATTGAACTGAATTATCAAACGAAATAAAAACCGAACGAAATATCTCGACAAAAATTGCAAATATAAATCAAAATATATAAAATAGAGAAAAAAGTTAAATAGAACTGTGAATATTTAATAATACGCAGGCAATGCCGAACAACTGATTTAAATTAATCAAAATTAGATAAAGCACAAAAGTTAAGGCATATGCTTATTAAATAAATGAAAACATAATTCCCCTTATTTGACCCAAATCGATGTTAATCGAAAAAAAATTACTATCTGATCAAGAAGCATAGGAAATCGTATTGACAACAAAATAGCGAAATGCATATAAAATACAATAAATGGCAAATGGCAAACTTTCAAACGGCAAACGGCAATAAATCGATGATATAAATGCATTAAAGTGCTTCAATTTACCCGTTCCACTTATGTATTTCTGTGTGAGTGTATTTGAAATCGCATATTTCCGTGAATGTGTGAGTGCTGGCGCCACTTAATTGGGCATGCATTAAAATAATAGCGATATATAAATTAATCTCATCGTAAAATATATAAAAAGGAATGCTTACATAATTTCGGCCTTTGGAAACATTTAAGGCCAGCAAAAAATGTTTGCCATTTTATGTTTACATAAATATCAGTGTCCCCGTGTGCGACTGTGTCATTGTGTGTGATAAATAAAGGCTTTGATTAAATGCATGGCATAAAAAAGCGGCCAGTTCGGATTACCATTGGGAATACGCAGAAAAAAGGCATACATTTTGGGTAAGCTTAGATGCTGCTGAGTAATTTAATTTGTTTTTTTCATTAAACATAAAACATTGTTGAATAACTAAATGTGTTTTTTTGTATAAAAATTAATTGACTATAAAGCCGGTAAAATTGGATAAAAACCCAGCTGTTGGCCACAGATTGGGCTCTATCAATTGAATCAATTTGTGCCATTGAATTGATGGTAATTCCAATCTACAAATACATAACTCATTCATCGAGTGTACACTCCAATTTAAACTTATTTATACGTAAACTTTCCCGGCAAAACAAAATCAAATGGCGAACTAATAAAAACTGAAACAGACTGACTGGCATAAGCTTGTAAATTATTCATTGACTCTGAAACTTATTCAAGCTGAAATAATTCGGAGAAACAACAATAAAAAAAATAAGACCCGAACGGAAGAGATGTAATTTTTTATTGATTTCCCTTTTGGCATGAAAGCGAAATTAATTGATTTCTAATGTTGATAAAAGTAAAGTAAACAGAACACTTGACAACTTTTACCTAACGCAATGCCCTCCCTTTCCCGGCCATCGCGAGTATTTTCTTAGCGCGCTTTGTTCCTATTTTCTCTACTCCTGCCACCTCTCTTACCCCCAATCTTGGTTGTCAAAGTTTACTTTGAGTGTTGATTTTGGGGCAGAAACAGCAGGCAGCTCTGCATCAGTCGAGGACTTTGTTGCTATTGCATGTAATTAATTTTCCAGCTCGAAGCTGCGAGATGCGAGGTGCCCTGGCAACCAGAAAAGAAGCGAGCGCGAGGCTCTCCTATAATTAATTTAAATTTAGCTTAAAATGATTTGATATATTACAGGGGGACTCCGGCCCCAGAGTTTTCAGATTTCCTGCTGGCGCTTACCAAACCAAATGTCACACCCTGCGTATACTTGATAATTGGCCTCCATGAATTTTTAATTCCCCGCGCCGGGCACCATCACTAAGTCCTGCTAATTGGCACTATGGATATTCCTTAATAATAGCTTTCATGGCAGTGAGCTTTTCTGGAGGAAAGAAAATTCTAAGGAAGTGCAATTTCACAAGTTACTCTTCCAGGAATTTTCTTTTAGTCTTCTTACTTTGTATTTTTTGTTTAACATTATGAAAACAACGTATATATCTTGTAAATCATATTAAAACCGCGGAGGAGAATAAAAACTTAACGCATAATATGTCTCAAAATATTATATTTTCCAAAAAATAATATAAATAAATTCGTAATGAGGATAACAGTGAATGAGTGAGCCATAATTAAACCGATTTTGCAGAAAATCCACTCAGCATCAACAGTTTTTTTTGTATTTATGTATAAACTACATGTCTCGTTAATCTCCTCTCATCCCCAGTTATGAAATTAAATTTGCAAATGTTGGAAGTAGTTTGCTTTTATGCTTAGTACTAGCTTTTCTTTGCCATATCGAGATTATCATTCGAGTCCCCCCACTAAGCCTCGCTTGTTGCACCAGAAAGTCACAGCTGCAGCTCAGCGCAGGGATTGGGTGGCCCTCCCTTCGGCCCCCCAAGAGCCACCCCCTTTGCCTGCCACAAATGGCGACGTGCTCAAGTGCATGACAAATATGGTGAGGTAAGCCGCGCCAAGGCAAATTCTGCTCGTGGCAGCAGTTCGGAACCATGGCCATTAACAGCACCGCAGATCTGATATGGGGGGAGTTCGTGTCAGTTGCATTTGGGAGAGAGCTGGTTCTCTGGCTAGATGCTAAGAACCGAACGACGTTAACAATTTGTAAGTCATGTGTAAACATCATAAGTTACTTTGGCGCATTCGTTCCAATTATAAGCACTTAATGTATCACCGGGGAGAGAATCCTTGCGCCACGTAGGCCAGTCGCGCGCTATATTACGCATACGCCACGTTCGCCACGCCTGGCAATAAAAACAAACAAAATACACACGTACGGGAAGCTGTCTGAGTGCTGATGCTGATGCTGCTGCTGCTGCTGCTACCCGGAGTTAGTTAAATAGCAGCCAAGTAATTAGATTTTTCCGCATGAAACAGACACAGGGAGCAAGGGAGTGTGGCAAATAGGGGAAGCGGCAGCGAACACCGAGCCAAGCTGTGTGCAAATACGAGTAGTTTCAAGTGTAAACAAAGGGCCTCCAGCCAGCTGCCGTACAATTCAATTATAAAACAAGAAAGAATACAGTTTTTTGAGAGAGTCGACTGCCTAATATCCTGTTTCGTTTGTTTAGACAACTACGAAATTTGATTATGATTGAGAGCTAAACTTTTAGACACATATAAAACTTTAAACTGTAACACACATATTGAATCAATACACACTGTTCTTGATCAGCACATATTCTAAAATACTCCTGACCTCTTCGAATGATGGGTAAAAGGAAATCCAGAACTGAAAAGAACACAAGAGCATTCAGTGGTGGAAAAGTTTGCAGCGGAAAACTTAATGCATTTAATGCGTGAGGGGCAAGCAAATGGATTAGTGAGCAAAGCGAACTTTTGTTATTCTCGTTAAGCCATACAACTCAACAAATCCAGCCCACGGGCTGCCAGCCCACCTGCCATAAAGTTTGCGTTGTCATATATACATTGCCATATGCCATATGGCACATGCCAAAGTCTCCTGAGCAAAAGGAAAACAAAAATAACCCAGCACCAGCCCTTTGGGTATCTCTGTCGGTCGGTGTCTCTGTCTCTGCCTCTGTCTCTGTTTGTGTATTTGCGTTGGAGCTGCTCCCAAAAAGTTGAGCTTGAATCTGGCATTACACGTTCGTTATTTGAGTGCCTTTGCCAACTTTTTTTCACGCCGCAGCTGAAAACACGTGACTGCGGAGACAGAAGGGAAAATATACCTGTGAAAGACTAAGGTCTCGCAAAAAGAGAATGACAAAGGAATTAATAAACTTTTCGGACATTGTTTGATTACCCAAAAGTAGTTAAAGTTCAGGTATGCAAAGTGTAATTGTGAGAAAGATGTCTTTTTGATCGTCCAACTGAAAAGTTACAGAGGTAGAAAAACGTTGGAAATAAGTTTTTGTACTTTTGTGGAATTTGAAAGGATAAAGTTGAAAATGAAATAAGTATTTGAATTATATCTTTCCCATTCTTGTGGTCTGTATGAAATTGCAAGCAACTCTTTCAGAATCTATTTTGCAAATTTTGTAATATAAATTCCGCACTCAAGGTAGCATATTTCATATTACTTAGAATATTAAAAGTTCTCATGAGCTCAGCTGTATTTTTTGGGCAAACTTCATAACAAACTCATTATACCCCCCATGAGGATATGAGACAACAAATACCTGGCTCGGGGCCGAAGTATGTTAAGCTCACCGATGTTTTGAATATCAGGTCTTGCACTCATGTTCGCATTCTGGATATATGTATTTAGAAAATGCATACAACCTGCATTCGCCGCAGGCGGTGCGGGCTGTGCTGGTCTGGCCTGGGGCTTTAAAGTCCAATTTATGCATATTTTAAATAATATGGACTTTGTGCATACGCAAAGTTTATGCGACCACAGAGCCAAGTTTATAGTGTGTCTGCGGATACATAGGTGAATCGCTGGCAGGCTTTGTGTTTCTGCGGGACTTGAAGCTTCATTGTGTGAGCAAAAACTCGCATATTCCTCTTGTGCGCATAGCAGATAAAATGGCTGCATATAAATCATGTCATGGCCAAGATAAAGAGCGAAAATAGTCTTATTCTCTGGCAAAAAGTACAAGGAAAGGGCAAGCAAGTGCAAGAAGGATAAAGGAGGGGGATCCATGGGCTGACGGGGACTTTGTGTGATTCTGACTCGAATGCATTTATAATGGTCAAGTGCAGTGTATCCGCAAACATAATTGAATTACCTTTGAGTGATTGTGCTCTACGGGTTACCCAAGTCCTGCCGGGAAAATATCGAAATATTATGTTATTTATATTTTTTCTCAAGCCTTTGAGCACTCAGCCATATTCGACTTGAAATCTATTGAGTGTGTTTTTATCAACTGATTTAATACATATTATTTATGGTTATATTTTTGTTAATAGAATTTTCTTATAAATGAAATGTTAACTATGTAAGTACAAGTAAAATCGATATAGATGGTGGTTTTTAGAAAATTTTCCATAGCTTGTACTTTTATTTAGTATAGCTTAAAATCTTCACTTGTATAAAATTCCCCGAATTATTAAAAAAAATTCCGTTAGCAAATATTTATTTTGTGTCCATAACTTTTTTCTTCTCAACTTCACTTTGCTTTTCTGCGCTTTATTCGATTCCTAACAAGTTGGCCCTAAGTATGACGCTAATCCCCAAGTAATTGTCTGCTTAACGCTTACTTCGAATTTATTGAGAGTTTTGTTTCTCCTTTTCCATTCTCACCTGTCGCACGTAGTTAAGTGTGTCGATACCGTCCCTAGATTTCCCAGCTGTGGGGTGGAAATCCCCTGCACACATAGTTATCACGTCGCAAACTTTGCTCGCTTCAATTTTTATTATGCGATTTTATTTATTTTGATTTTGCCTAGGAGAAACTTTTGGCCATCGCCTAATGATGTTAACTGCCAACGGCTTATCCGGTGAGCGAATCCGCTCAGGACTTAATAACTTTGACAGGGACTCCTTTGGATAGTTGCCATGAACATTAAGTTACCGGATTAAGGCCGCTGTGGCCTGGTTTTTCCGTTCCGAGGGAAAACCCAGACTCAGCTCTTGGGTCTCTTCTTAATTAATATCAGGCATGTGCTGAAATCAACAATTTTCTCGGGCCCAAAAAGGAGAACGCTGGGGGATCTCGGCGCAATGAACTGTCTCGTTCCTGCACTTAATACATTTTTCTCCACTTTATGCTCGTTTCCGGGCACCTACCCCATATGCAATTTCAATTTTCTCGAAGGGGAATGCAATTATTTTTGCGCCACTTTTGCACCCACTTTCCATGGCACTCTCAGCCGAATGTTTTTACTCTATATATATGTATATAAATTCGGCCAGTATATGTCCCTTGCTGCAGTGCAGCTTCGGGCGCCCATTGATGGTCATAAATTTTTAAACAACAGAAATTACAATTACTGACCGCGCCAAAGGCAGAGAGGTAGCAGGCAGCAGTCAGCAGGAGAAAATTGTGAAAAATGCATAATGAAAGCAATCCATATTAAAAATATAAATCACGCAATGCGCCAAGGATGCGGAATGCAGGATGCTCGATGCTCGATGCTGGATGCTGGACATATGGCCGCACTCTGGGAACAATAATAATACGGCCAGCTGTCAGTCAAAACGCCTGCGGCAAAAGTCCCGGTCAAATAATTAATTGGCTGCATTATGGGCCTTCAAGGGCCGCCGCCAACGCCTCTATAAAAATGTGCGAGCCACTTAAAGTGATGAAATGAAATGAGATAAGGGGAAGTCCTGGCTCCCACACTTCCTCTGCCTCTGCCACTTCAACTTCCTCTGCCACCTGTCAATGGCATTCATTCATGACTGTCAACGGCCATTACGGGGCATAATTTTCAACTTGTTGTGGTCGCCCAATTGCCGTTCATTAAGAGCGCGTAATTGTGGGAAAAGTGGTTTGGCGCTAGAGCGGCCACATTCAGTGGTTTCACAGCCACACGAGACGGTCCTTTGACCCTCAAGGATAATATATATTTGAGCCCGCTGCAAACTGTTTTTAATTG
Organism: Drosophila seguyi; assembly: GCA_008042675.1. Taxonomy (NCBI): domain Eukaryota; kingdom Metazoa; phylum Arthropoda; class Insecta; order Diptera; family Drosophilidae; genus Drosophila; species Drosophila seguyi. The sequence goes on along the minus strand of VNJU01003751.1, from coordinate 363,533 downwards.
GCTTCACTTAAGCGATAACAATTCCATTAATTTAACTTAAATGGTATTTTAATGGGGTAATGTAGTCCTGTCAATGTTTGTCATTTATACTTTCCAAAAATCAACGAGGATTACGACGAAACATTCCAGATTTTAAGGGAACCACTAAGACATTTGATATTGTCTTAATTATACAAAGTAACTTAAAAATTCCTCTTCTGGGTTCTTTTGTACTTATATTTGTAATAGCATTTTTTATATTGTTCACGTAATTCCACTGATGACAGATAACAAACCAACCATGTGGTAAATCACAAAGGGACTGACACTGTGACAGTATGTAATTGAAAAACAGAATAAATGAATAAAGCCTAAGAAACGCCAGCATACGAGTTCATTAAAATACAAATTGAAATGTAGGAAACTAACATTTGATAAAATATGTAACCAATTTTAAATTTTGAATACAAATTTGATAGAAATGTTTTTTATTTAAAAAAATATTACAATATATAAATTTACATATTATTTAAGCATTTTCCCCATCAATGTCCTGCTGGGGAACAGTTTTAGCCATTAAACCATGGCTATTTATTTTGCCACTGGCCCCAAGGAAGCCCAACAGCTGCCTTGGAATGCAAAACATTTCTAGGACACGAGGCAAGTCAAGTCAGGGACTCACGAACAGAAGGAGGAACAGGACCCAGGGCCAAGGATATTAGCCTGCATTCCGAGCAGCTGTTGTGTCATTGTCGCCGGGCGGTGCTCTTGTTTTTATAAGCTTTCTTGCATGTAATCAGTTAAGGATATTCATGGACATGACTATGATTTTAGTTCGCACAAACACACAAAAACAAACCCAGCGCAGAGTACACAGGAAAATTAAATATTTTCAATTCAGTTTTGCATAGAAGATGGGGAATGCTATGGATATGGGGTATATTTTTGCATATATTTTATTACAACAAAATATATTATTAGAATATTAAAAAAAAACTTTCTTCAAGGTTTAAAGAAAAAACTAGGAAAATTATAATTATATTAGAATAAAATCATCTTTTATTTGATTTCCATGAAAATCATAAATTCAAGATTTCAAACTGATTAATTTTCCCTCAGTGTTCGTATGTGCGGCACAGATTTCCTCATGGGCTGGCGCCAAGTCGCAGCAAGGAGTCTTCCTGCTGCAAAAAAAAAGTAAAGGAAACTGATTCTAAAAAACAAAAGCCCGAAGAACGCTACTGCAATGCCATGCAAATCCTGCTGAGCAACACAACTCAACATGATGGCCACTCGTGTCGTGTCCTTTCCCCATTTCCCATTTTCCCCATCAGCAACTGGCTAGTCCAGCTGCTCCCTCCATGGCGATATATGTGGCTGCCCGGCTTTAAGCCCATAATCAGGCGATTTGCAGGCATTAGAGACAGGGAGCAGAGAATGGAGAATAGAGAATGTCGGGTATGGAGGGATGTCCGGGGTTACCGAGGATCCGAGGACATGGCCATCCAGCCTGTTGTCGTACGTCAGCTTTTGTCTATGGTTGATCATTTGCTGGCCAGTGGATTTGGCCCCTAATACTCTTGAAAATGTCTACGACAGTTGTGTCCATTGGATTCTCATGTGAAGCGGCTCAAGGCTGATACCTTATTGCCAGAAACTTAAGGCCAAGAGCTTCGCTAATTCCACATTCGTTGTGAATTGGATTTTGTGGCCTAGGAAGGGTCGTCTTTTCTATATAAATATAAAGCTAAGTTGGCGAAGAAATACTTAAAAGCTGAAAAATTCGATTTCTTTGATTGTATTTGTTGAAATTTGTTAAATATTTAATATTTATTAGATTTATTTTCTTACTATAACTGTTAGTACATTAAAAAGCATATTACTTATGATTCCTGGTACTTGATGCCTTTAACATTTAAAGCTAACCAGGATTTATTATGCACTTAAGATAGCGGGAAATGTATCATTTTCTTAGGTTCTCTCCACTTTGTTTCAACTCGCATAAAAAGCTGTCTTCAATTTGGTTAAGCAATCTCTCAATGCGCTTATGCAAGAAGATTCTTACTTAACTGCAGCTTTGTCTTTGGTTTTTATCCTTTCTCCCTTTGACTATCAACTGTTCGTTGTCCGTATCCTATCGAACCAAGTGATCTAAGGTGGACCAGGAGAAAAAACCAGGCAAACTGCCATCTATCTTCGGGCCTTATGGAAATCCGTTATCCTCCTTTGGCCGGCTTCCCGGCCACACGCATTTCTTTTGTACTCCATTCCTCAATCTCTATTGATACACGTAGCCAAATTTTGTGAATTTCTTTAGCTAAGTTGATTTATTGAAAAAAAGTTCAGTTTTCTAGGAAAATTTATCTAAAATTAACTTGTAGAGGATTTATTTTAAGGCTAACTTGAAAATTGTACAAAATCCTTGCAAAGCAAAAACTCTGTCAAAATTATTATACAAAATACAATCCGTTTTGTTCTCCGTGTACACTTTTTCTTTCTTAATTTTTTTCTCGGTCCATTACTAAAGTAGAAGACTTTTTTATAGCTCTTCGGTGCATATGCTGACATCTCCTGGCTGCAGCTCCGCTTTCATTACGTCTGTCCCTGAGGCTGTCTTCCCCATTGCCACCGCCATTGCCCTTATTTTCTTGTTACACTTGCTGCAAGAATTATTGCCTTTGCATATCCTACTCTCCCTCTGTGTGTGCGCTTTTTATTCGTACGTTCTTGGGACTTTTTTTTGTTGGAATTCTTTCCACAAAAATGACAGCTGACACTTGCGTTTAACCGCACAGATTTGCTTTTAGTACGTTTTCGTGACTCCACCCCCGAAAAACCCAGGATTGCAGTACTCTGCATCCCCTTTCCCTGCTTGCGGTCCATCTGTTTGTACGTTTATTTGAAGGCAAGTTGTAATTGTCGTTTGTATTACCACCGGAGCGACGACTTGGGGCGTTGTGATTGCGGTTTCTCCCTTCACCGACAATGTTCCACCATCAAGAGCAGCCTTTTTGCTTCTCACCAACATTTCCCTTGTGGTTTCCCCCGAAAAATCGTTTGAAAAAATTGGGTTTCAATTAAAGAGACAGGACTTATGGGCTTTTCACTCGAATGCGTTCGAAAAAATCGTAAAATATTGACTTTTGTGGGGAAATAGTGAGGAAATTGGTGACACAGTCTTTTATTTACTGAGATGAATTTTATTTTAAATGTAAAGCCTACAAATCAATTTTTTTTCAAAGCTATTAATTAAATTTAATTAAATCATGTAAACTAATTTTATATCCCTGCTGATCTGTGTAATTTACACTGATTATTGTTTTCCCTGTTTAGTTTGTGCTATTTTGTATTTCTTTTGGCGAAAGGGGTGTGCGTGTGCATAAATTTGCAAGTTATTCAGGGGGTTCACGGAGTTGGGATGGATTTTTTGGGGCCACAATCATTGGAAAGTGGGACACGCAGAGGAGTTTATTTGGACTGCTTACACGTTTGTTTACTCCAGCTGAAAAGCCAAACAATTTGCATATCCTCTCAAATCCTCCCCGGAAAAATATATCTATCTATTCGCCACTCTCATCAATCCCGCTTGTTTGGTCCTGAAAAATATATCCGATGTTTCACACGGCGTATGATGAATTTTTGTTTCTGCCACGCCCCAATTCACTTAGTACGCCCCTCAGTGGGCCAGCGGTTGTTGAACAATTTCAGCAATATATTTCAATACATATTTCTTTTTTTTATTGTTTGTTGGAAGAATTTTGCATACCCAGCAGGCATCGATTTTTTGTTGTGATTTTTCTAAATGGATAGTTGGTCTTTTTTTTGTTATAGTTATTCATCAAGTTCAGAGTTTGATTTTTAGTGAAATATGCACTCATGCTGTTTGAACTTCCTGCAGGGCATGTTGATGAAAAATCCAAAGGATCTTGACTCTGTCATGGATGTATGTTAACAATTTGCAGGTCACACGAGACTTTTCTTGTAGCTTAATTTCTCAGCAAATTAAAGCTGCCTTTAAATTGAGAAACTTTCCCAGCATCCACTCGATAATGGGACCAAAGAAATGAACATAAAGTCCAAGGGTAAATGGCTTAAAAAATGTTCACCAACAATTGCCATAAATAAAAGTCACTTCTACCATCCTTCGGGGCCACATAAATACAGAGGATCGAACAACAAGAAGGAGGCCATTGATGATGACAAAGCTGACAATACGCAAATAAGATTTGGCTCAAAAATTTATTTAATTTCATTTTATTGGATAAGAGTCAAAGGCGACGAGAGGCAGACAGCCAGACGGGACTGAAAGCCGCGCCGGAAGGGAAACGGAAAATGTTTACCAGCGGATCCGATGGCGAATCATTAATCTTTTTGCGCTGAATCAGCTCAAAGAGCTTTGCCCTCGGCTCTGAGATCCAGACAAAGTAACCAATTTGATGCCAAGTCATCGGGGCAAAGGCCAACGGCGGACTCTTGGCCATTTGCAAATGAGTCGCCAGCATAATGACCATGAAGCTATTTGCTCAACAACAAATTGCCAACAATTTTGCACACTCCATTGACTTTTGCCGCCTTTTTTTCATGTCCTTGGCTTTTCCTCTCTCTCTCTCTCTCCCTGCCTTTGGCTTGTTCAATTTTCATTAATTTACTTATAATTATTTGCCGACATTTTCATATTGACTCTGACCGGTGGAAGCGGTCGAAGTTCGCCTAAGAAAACAAGGGAAATTAAAAATTTAAACTCAGGCACTGGGACATGGAAATTGCTTTTGGGCCTTTCTTTCTTCCTTGCTTGCTTTCTTTCTTTCTTCCTTACATCTTCCCTTGGCAACAATAAAAAGAATGAAATGAGAAATATGCGCCTGTTAACTTGTTCATTACCCTAATGGAGCGTTTTTCCCATGCATTCTGCTCCTTAATATCCCATTCCCACTCGCGGGCTCCCAATCCCTATCCCTTTTGCCCTTTTTACATTGTCCCGCCCACTTGAAGGTCGGCTTTTCTCGAGATGTTGTCCTTTGGTTCGTTACTCCGGTGTCTCCAGTGTCTCTCCGACATTGTGTCCCTTTTGTTCCATCTTGCGGAGCGGCGGCGGTGAAAAAATGAAAGCGGAATGACGTCGACTGTTTACTACGTCCCGCCCTAATAGAGTGAAATTCCGCACTGTTACATATTTCATTTAAATGACATTTTAATTAATGTCAACAATTTTGCCATTGCGGCAAGTCAACGCTCTCATTATGTTGCCCCGAGAATTCCGCTCTCGTTTACCATCACTTTCAACATCTTTTTTTGCAGTCTGTCGCTTTAATGTGATTATTTCTAATTAGATATTTTAATTATGCATAAGTCGTTGAGGGACTTCTCAATGTTTCCAGAGTATACCCTGGTCCCTGTTAAATAATTTTCCACTCAAAACGCTGGCTCGTTGCTGGGAAACAAAGTCTGCTTTTAAGGAATTTCTGCCACTGGGCACAGCTTGTCACATTTTTTTTAAGAGGCTTAACTCCATTTAAATAACACTTAATTCATAAGCTCCGATCTTTTCAAGTGCCAATTCGTAACTGTAAAGTGCCACAATGGCAAAAAAAAAAAATAAACCGAAGTGAATTGAGCAAAAAAGTCCGAGCAAAGTCAGCTACTAATCACAGCTTAATGCCGGTTTTAATCCCAACCAAAGTCACTGCTGACAGTCGAATGTTTGCCAAACGGAAATCTTAAGCTAACCAGAAAAATAAACATACACAAAGGCACTATAAAATTGCACACCAGAGACCCACAAAAACCGAAAGGCCAACGAAACCAAATCCCTTATTGGGGCGAAGGAAAAAAAGCAAACTTTTAGTTACAATAAATTATATGCAACAGTTTAAAAAAAGGCCGAGCACGAAGCCAAAGAGTTAACGATGTTGTGAGCGGGTCCCCTAGCATTTCTTTGTTATTTTTCATGTTTTTGTTGCCAAATAAAGCACTTGAGGGAATTGCACATAAAACGGCTGACAGATGACAAGGGGGAAACGTGGGGTAAGAGAAGGGTTAAGGGGCGCCGGCCATCATTGGCATGTGGCGAAAAAATCTTCTCATTTGGGAGATTCCAAATATTTGCAGGTAAAAAGTAAAAGACGAAAAAGGGACAAATCCCAATATGCCAGGCACTTTATTGCAATCCCTTTAAACAAGTTTTTCGAGCTAACATTTTTATACCCACCACGTTTTTTATGGTCTAAGGGTATATTGTTTTTCTCTGAATGTAGGTTACTGAAATATTTGTTAAATTCCACATCAAGAAAAGCTGAAAATATATTGATCCCTTAACAATATTTGATTTAAATTTGATAAGTTCATTGGAATTTTGATTTTTTTTTTTACATATATGTGTTATAAGTTAGGGTTAACTCCATAGATATATATCTTAAAGGTAAAACTATGAACTATCATTGTTGGAAAATTTTAAAACTTAATTTAGATATATTAGTCTGTTTTTCGAAGGTATTCCTGATACTTCAACTATCTTTTCCCCTTTAGTTTTATATTATTTGGACCCGATTCCGTTGCCTGGACGCCTCCACGTGCGAATGCGGCAAACAAATGTGAGACTTTTCAGCGAACACTTGAAGGTGTCTCCCCGTCCTCCCCTCGAATCCTTTCTATTTCGGCTGCTGTGTGTTGGCATGGCAAATAAAATATGGAATTACTTAACGGCCATGTCAGAGCGCACACATTGTGTGCGTCTGTCTATTTGCTGGCGGTTGCCTTTGTGCGGGATTTTATTTGTTCTGATGTGATTTGTTTAGCCCGACAGTCCCATATGTCAGGTTGTCTTTAAACTCTCGTCGAGAGCTTCCTCGGGCTTTTGTCGGGGGTTTGCAAGTAAGTGCTACATGTGTCTCACTGTTTGGAGCTTTAAAAGTAATTTTCCTTGTTTGTCCAAATTGTTTTCGCGCTTAGAACAGCTGTACTTTGCTGTCCCACGCTGCGTATGATTGATATTTGCACTCCAGCTCCTTATCCGTTTCGCATCGATAATTTATTCAAAGAATTGAAATCAAAAACACAAATAAAAACTTTCCATTTCAACTCGAATGAGCTTGAAGGCTATCTGAGATGATATTCGTTGTGCTTGTGCTCATTAAAAGCAAGCGAAAACTTTAACATTCCCAAGAATAAATTTTTCTATTAAGAGCGATATTTTTTTCGTCGTCTGACCAAATTTTGCACGCCTCATAAAGCAGTGGAATATAAATAAAAAACATGGTCATAAGTAGGCAGCATTTCGCTGGAGAAGGGTTGCCGCTTTGAAGGAGAGAAAACTCATCAGAAATTCAGCATGCGTGGTCTTATGAAAACTTGATGCCTCCCTGATGACACTCATTGTCTTGAGTGAAAAGTGTGGCAAATGACATGGGCGCTGAGAGCGACGGTCTGAGATGGTCTTGAAAATTTTTGGCATAACTGACAAAGCTTTTATAAAATTGCCAGAGCACCCACACACACATTTTAGCTGCGCCTTTTGTTCGTCTTTCCCCCAGCGCGTTTTTAAACATTTGTTACACATTTCAACTAAAGCGGCAAATGACTTTCGAGCCGTCATTTCCTCCAGAGTTTCCGTCCTCGCCTCGTCAGGTGGGAGATGTTCCTGCTGCTGTTGTGTTGTTGGCATTTCGCTCAGTGCATAAAAGTTTTCTAATGAAAAATTCAGCTGGAGCTGCTCCCCAAACTAATGCTCAGTTAAAGTTTTGCTTATGAAAATGCAGTTGCCAGCTGAAGCAGTGACCAGATAACTGCGAAATGGTAATGGAAATGGAAATGGAAATGCTGTATTCGAGGATAACTCCCTGGATTGGATGCGGATGGCTTAAGCTCTGGCAAAACTGCCTTGGATTGCGAAATGAAAAGTAATCAAATTCTTGTTGCTAGTTTGCGAGAGTCGTGAAAAGGCTGTGTCAAGTTTTTGCTGAACTTAAAAAACTTTGTGAATCGTGAAGGTGACATTTTGCAGTAAAGGTAAACGCGAAATTGTAATAAAGTTGTAAAGCTTAATGGCATTGCTGCAACTTATTTAATTAGGTCTCTAGGACTGTGTACCCTTATTTTTCGTGGACACTATAAGCGTTTATGCAAAACTTTTTTTGGTGCAAACCCCATAAGAAATTCGTTAATACCTAGTTGGTTCTACGTTTTGTTTAACTTAAACACAAGTTATAAGATCAAAGAACATTATTTTGCATTATATAATGACAAGTAAATAACCTCTTGACCTCCCGATTCCGCTTTAGGTTCAGAATTAATTCAATTCCAGTGAAAAGAGGTGGAAATTTCATTAAAGCCCACGCCACTGCCATCCGCATAATTTATAAAGTGTCGAGCGGCTGCGGCATCAGCAGAAGCAGCAGCAGTTTTCATCCGCCAAACGAGCTTCCAAGGATGCCAGGCTACCGACCAACCAACAAATCCGTCCATTTATCCATTGAAGGTCCGGCTGCGGCCATAACAAGGCGTGACTTACAGCGTACTTGGAGGGCCAGAATGAAGCAATTTTAATTTGCTGCTCTTGGCCGGATAGTAAAACATCAGCAACAGTGGCAACAAGATGAAGATGGAGTCCGGGCAAAAGGAAGCGGCCGAGGCTCCTTCCAAAGTTTTCCTGCAGTCAAAATGCAGTGGGCGGCGCTTCATAAATAAGAACCGCGGGGGGACGGGGATAGACCGAAGGATGTGGCAAACTTATAGCTCTGTTGGCCAGTGTAAAAGCATATTTTCTGGTTTTAATTGCAATATATTCTTTTAGACAAAATGACTGATGATGTCCCGGCAAGGAAAGTTGCCCATCTCCATCGGTCTCGCTCGCTCTTGCTCCCAGACTCGCTGGCATTTGCCGTCTTTCTTCGCACAAGCTGCAAAAATATATTGCCATGAAATTTGCAGATGGCACAGGAAACGGAAACCCAGCGGAGACAAGCATGTCTCCACACTGGCAAACTCCGTTTGACTGCTAAATGAACAAGGGAAACTCATTCCAGGCCCTTCTCTGCAGTTTACCCGTACTCGAGCCGGAGCCTTTTCTACTTTCCCAGCTCATGGCAGGGCTGCGAGGCACTCCGGGCATTGCGGTTGCCGGTCACTGCGGTCCTTGTTGTTATTTTTTGTCAGTGAACTGCGAAAAATCGGGGTATCAGAGTTAGTAGTGTGCCTAGACTATTTTTAAGAAGAATTTGTTAAATTTCTTTATAGAAATATATATTTTTTAAATATTTTGTGTCTTGCCATAAAGCTAAGTAAAAAATTCTCAGCTACTAAAATAGGAAAATAATGAATCTAAGGCATATAGTTTCAGTTTCCCTTACAGTGTAGCCTTTTCGAATCATTTCACCGCCTTGGCGATACAAATGACTCCGAGATACAGTGGAAAATGAGGAAAGCGGCCGGGAGAGGGCAAAAGAGAGGCCTTTGTCTTAGCCATCGCGAACGCCATTTTGATGATGAATAAATGAAGGCCATTGTGTTTTTGGACGCAACCAAGGAGAATTTACCACTTTCATTTACTCGGCATGCACTTCTCCGTCCGCATGGAATAATTAAAGCGCTGTGGCCCACGCTCTTCATAATCCTTTAACCAGAATTTAAGCCAAACTCTTGAGGATCTTAAACGCAGCAAAACCTCGCTGGGAGTTTATAAATTTAATATTAATTCACATTTCATATTTTGTATTTATGCCATCTCAGTTCAGCGGTCATTAGTCATGAAAGTTTTCTCCTTTCTCACTCGGCTGGTTATAAATTTCCTAATTTATTTCACACAGCGTCCAGACGAAAAGTAGATTTTCGCTGAGCTGCAAATCGCTGAGGAAAATTTACTTTTTTTTTCGCTTTCAATCCTTCGAATTGGCCTGCTGTGACGGCAGCGTAAATTTTATTATTGGCAATGCCAACTGCAGGAGATCCAATAACTACAACAAAGTTCAGGGATAAAGTTTTAGTTGTACTTTTTTTTCGACTTTTATTCCGCTCTCTGTCAGCCATATTTACACCCCTGCTCAGAAGGATGATTAATGAAGCCTTCGCAAGTTGAGTGCAAATTTAATCAAGCGCACAAGCAAATCGAAACATTCGATGAAAAAAATAAAAGGCAAAGTTATAATAAGCTCCAAATTGGCACAATATGCCCAGGGTAAAGGGAATCGGAAATGGAGAATGGAATTATGCAAAAAGGCGGAGGCAAAACAAAAGAGCATCGAGCTTAGAAAATAAATTATGCAATAAGTACGACTCTAGCGCTCTGTGATTTATTATTCGATTTTTGACATCTATTTGTAGCAGAGAAGATGAGGGCTGCCGGAATAATGAACTGGCTTATGTAAATCGTTTGAAATGCATAAAAGCAAAGCTGGACTGGTGATTGATTCTCTTAAGGATAAGCCCTAATAGGACAAAACTATTAAAATGGTATTTTGCTGGCATGAAAAACAATAGGACTTTGCCCTTAATCTTTAATTGTTCATGAAATTGTGAAACAATAATACAGGCATTATTTATTCATAGAAACTAGAACTCTTTTTTTGAAAACAAATACGTAATTATGTGCATATTATTCTATCATAAACCTTTAAATTATTGCTTTTTTGCAGTTGACTGAATTCGCTTTGGACACGAGGGAAAATTAAAGTGAGTACACAGGAAAAGCAGTTTAAATATGTGCATAGATAAATTTGTGGTTTTATTAAAAGAGAACATAAATCTGAAATAAGTAGAGCCTTTTACAGCATTTCTAGCATTGTCAATGGTAGTTATGAGTAAGAACACGATTTAATTCAAATTAATTTACCGAATTAGAGTAAGAACCACTTTAAACTCCAGGAAACAATAATATTAATCACAGAAATCTTAGAATAAGCACTTAGTTCATTAGAATTAACACTTAGTTGCTCAGCCCCAAAAGCACTTCATATTTCTTGGAACGGTAGATGAGTTTCTTTACCTTTATTTGTGGCATTTCCAGAACTCAATTGGATTTGGATTTGAGCCAATAAAGTCTAACCCATTTTACTCAGAAAACCACCAAATATTTCCTGGAAAAATCCATGCTTTACTTATCTTTATTCAACCCTCTTCAAAGATATTATCTGACCCACTCTCGGCTGGCCAGTCAGTTGAGACATTTTTCGTGGAACCCTCTTTAGCTGGCACGTGTTTCAAATTTAAGCAAAAGCCGTCTCGGGGATGCTTCAATCCTTAAAGACAACTTCATTCATCATGCTGTCCCTTGTATATATATGAATTTCATTAAACTTTCCGGAGGAGCTCCCAATAATCAAGTGACCGTTTTATGCGTATTTGTTCACTGACGTACTCATGAGTGCCGACTAACGCCATCAATTTGCGAAAATTCATGCCACCTCGAAAATATATTTGCCGCCCGGTTCTCACCAGATGACAGGCGGGCCTAACTTTTGGGGGACCTGACTTGACCTGAACATTTGACAGGACCAGGACAGGGACCTGAACCCAGTGTCCTGGCAATGTCCTGGTTCGTGGCCCAATTATTATCATAATGCCAAATGAAGATGACAACATTGACAGCAACTTTTAATGATGCCAGCGAACTTGAGGGCCAATTAATCACTGCTGCTCAGTGTCTCCGTTTGAGTGTCACTTAATTTTTTTATGGTCGTCGTCCTCGTACTCGTACTCAGTCCGGACTTAGCGTCAAACGTTTCACGTTCAATTGTTTTATGCCGTCTGCGCTTTGAGGTTACGAGTGGTCTCTATAAAGTGTTTGCTACCTACCACCCTCCATTCGTGCCTCCTCCCTCCACCGACCCTCGAGCGAATTGTTGTCGAGACTTTGGAGCCACTTTTGAGTGCCTGGCCAGAAAGTTTACTCTGTTGCCGGAGAATGAAACCGTCAATTTGCCGCAAATATACGTACACACAGAGCTGGGGCGGAAAGGCAGGAGTCTTTAGCAGGGGGGCTGGAGAAATATACCAACTAGGAGAAGTTTTTAATGGCCATTGAGGCCAGTTTATGCAGCTGCCACTCCCATTTACCATCTACCCACCCTCCACCATCCAGCGTCTGCCCTCAATCCGACCTCTCTCATGGTTTGCTGCTATTATTAAATTAGTTGCGGGCGATTTGTGGTAATTAGGGGTTCAAATTTAATAGCTCTTTGAACCCCGTGTGAAATTTTACATTTATATGCACGATTCATACATGTAAATGTCCCATAAGGGTGTCTATTCTTCTTAAATAGTTATATATACCTTTTTTTTTTTTGCAAAATGTGGAATATTTAAAAGTATCTATGACCTTCTCACATTAATTTTCATTCTTGAAATACCAAAATTTATAATTATCTACTGCAACTTTGAAACCTTTGTAATCTCATTAGGATTAATTGAGTAAAGGGAAGGCATTGCTATCTTGTCTTGACTATCATAAGCAGCCACTTGGGATCTAATTAGGTCGCATCGCTGCATCGATTAACTACCTCTGGGAATGGCACCAGCTCTCTCTCACTCCCTCCCACTCTACACAAAATTAAGATAGATACATTGCTGTGCACCAAGAATCTAGGCAGGTGCATAATCCTTTTCCCGACAGCAGCTACAACCGCCGAGGTCGGCTCAGTCTGTTCGTGCATGATGCTGAATCTTATTTGAGGCATCAGCAGCCGTATCATCATCATTTATTTATGCGTGCCACAGCGTTGCATGGATGCATTATGGGTATGACGACATCTGCTGGATTCACGCGGTGTTAATAACACGTTGGCTGGCGGCGAGCGGCGGAGGACGGTAGAAGGCAGCCTTCTACGCGGCGTATACGTGGCGTATACGTGATGGGTGTGCGTGTGCAGGAGCATCAAGTATACGCCATGCTGGCATCTTACACAATGTTACCTGCAAGAACGTCGCTGCTAAACGCATTTAATGGCCAACGAACGCTGTCTGCAGTGCCTTGCAAATTGCAATTAATTAATTGAAGTGCCGGTGGTGTTGCATCCAGCCATTAATGTCTGCACAATGCCTTGCTCCTCGCCGTTTAAATGGCTGTCACGTCTGTTACATGGAGCACCACAGGGCTGGCATCCCACTTGCACCGTCTTAAGCCCTTCTGTCTTATTTATGTGTCTTAATAGCGAGTCAGCCCTGCGGCAGCCCATGCAAGTTGGGCATGGTTCCTTAACAGGTTAAGTAGCAGCCCCTTGGAAAATTGAAAGGCAATTGAAAAGTCTGGGAAAGCTGCTATCTTCACCACGCGAAATTTCCCATGTGATGCAGTTTACAATTTAAGATAGTTACTTGCCTTAATGAGGGAAATTCAGCATTTTCATCTGCCTCTGCATCTGATCTGCCAATTATGAATGATAATTTGGAAAATCAATGGCAGAATTAAGGCCGTAAAAAAGAGCAATCACTCATAACGAAGGAATATATCAGGAAAATGACATTAATTTATTACGAGTTCTTGTACTTTTTGAACAAAGAAAAGAGCAAAGACAAAAAATATTGGAAGGAAAATGTGTCTGAGGTCCTTCCAATGGCGAAAGGGGAAAAATCTCACTGTGAGCTTTTTCTGGAAAACAAATAAATGGAACTAATAAACCAGCGGGACTCCAAATATTTTCCGCTTTTAAATTCACCTAAGAACAAAAGGAACATTTCTAGAGTCCCTTCATATGGATATCCTTTTCAACTTCCCCATTTGCTTTATTCACACCCTCCGGGCGTGTTAAGCTGCCCTCAAAAACAATATTTATTGTAATTTGTTTGTAATGATAAAAATAATGGAATGGCTGTCGCGAACGGCATATAAAATAAACCGAAATGGTGAATCAAATTAAAATTGCGCGCACATTTAATATTCATTGGAAACATTTTGTAACAACAATAATAATGCCGCGTGTATCATTCGAACCTGATGTCGGAATTGAATGGATATTCGAGGGAATATATATATATGTACATATATACTATGCACATATAAAATACAAATACGGGATATACGCGTTTGATATGAAACAACAAACCAAACTGTCGTGGGCGGAATCGCAAACACATCGTGAGCCCCCAAAAGCCTGGGTAAATTTATTGATGGAATGTGCTGTAGACCATTAAGGTTAAACGGTTGTATTGAACAAATATTAATATGAAAAGGATTTATATTTTGCAATCGGCGGGAAAATGATTTAGAAGTTTGAGTGGAAAGTTTATAGTCAACATTAAGTGGCCGACCGAAAGCCACAGCCAATATAATAAGCTATTATTTAAATCTGTTTGGCTTTTAAATATAAATGCAGATACAATTTGACAATTTATTTTGACCCATAATTAAAATTCAATTTATTTGTAATCTTATTTACTGTATTAATCATAATATTTTCTTTGTGTTCGTTAAAAAGAAATGCTCTTAGTTAGTTATTAAATTCTATATAAAACCCTCTTCCTCTTATTAAAATGTAACTGCATTAATCTTGCAACTTTTCGTATCAATATTATTCTCAATAATTATGTATTTAATCAGATTACTTGCCTTTGCTTAAGTAAGTTTTCCACTCATTTGGATGCAACAAACAGGAGCAGCTCATGATTATCCTCTTGAATTCTTGCCAGGCTCTCACACACCGAGTGGACATTTGATTAAATGCCCGTTCCTAGCACATGCTTATAAATACGCCTGCATCTATCAGCCATAATGAATTCAATTAATTTACTCCTGCCAAAAATGCCCAAGCACACACACATCCCACACACACAACCCTCGTCCCCAAGTTCATCCTCAATGTCTGAGCATCATTATGATGAGTGATTGTTGCCGCTGGGAGTGTCTGCATGTGTCGAAGATTTTCCTTCGCCGATTCACGGCTGCACTGAAGATAAAGGTTATACGAAACAGAATATAGGGAAATTATGCAAACATATTAATATAAAAAGTAGTGCTACAAATAAATGAGAACAACGTTAATATAAATATAAAATCTTTTCAAATTTAAGTGTATCTTTTTTCAAAATTTATATTAATTTCATGGCTTATTTTTCTAGTGTATCTGATTTTTTTGTTCCCATCTTTTCATTGTTCGTCGCACGTTCCTTGCGGTTTTATTAATGTGTGCTAAATGTGCCGTCTACTTATAATATACGATCTAGTCATTCATATATACTTATGCACTCCAGACGCGAATGGCTTATTTTTATGGAGCCCGAGCCCCATGAACTTGAGGTTGCCACACATCCCCATTGAGATTCTGGATGATTTGTGTGCCCACAATGATGCCAAGGCCATCTGTGTGAGGAGAGTA
Organism: Drosophila seguyi; assembly: GCA_008042675.1. Lineage (NCBI taxonomy): Eukaryota > Metazoa > Arthropoda > Insecta > Diptera > Drosophilidae > Drosophila > Drosophila seguyi. The sequence goes on along the minus strand of VNJU01003751.1, from coordinate 348,255 downwards.
TATGTTTATTTATCTCAAGTGCCAGCGATTTTCATGTGATTTTTCTCTTCTTTTGTTCGGGGTCAGGACAATAACCCGATGGTAATTTATTATTTGCGCTACAGGAATTGAGGTCAACAGGGGTATGGACAAAAGGATGCATAGACATAGACATAGACATTTTCCAGCTAATTGCCAGCATTGCTAATTCGGGCTGAAAAATCGACCCACCTAAATCATGTCGCTCCGATTGATTTTCATTTTGATTTTCAATCGAACCAATCTAATCGAATGCATTCTAAAAGCCAGGCTTTTTGGAAACCATTTTCGGTTTGCCCATCGCATCCTGAATTTATATTCACAAATCTGCAGCGAGCGACATTTGAAAAGCCAATTTTGTCCGCATCGCATCGCAATTTTCCGCCTGGAGCCAAACTGATACATAATTAGTTCAATTTCCGCTCTTGCCGCTGACAGCGAGGCATTTTCAAATTTTCCCGAACACTGCAGTGCATCCGTTGCTCTGTGTCCCCGTCTCACTTCCTGGAAAATTCAACTGATGCTGCATTTTATGGAAAATGCTCAACTGACAATGTATATAAATTGGGTAAATTCATTCAATTAAAAGTTTGTGGTCAATGTCCCTTTCACGTTTATTGGCCAACGTTTATTTTGCTAGTTTCCCTAAAATAACTGCTCTAAAAGTGCATTTAATACAAAGCCTTCGCATTGTAACTCAAAAGTTTTTGCTGAAAAGAAAACGTTTAAAACCAATAAACATAATGCGTCTATTTGCCACTTAATGAATTTTTGCCAGCAAAAAATAAAACTATAACAAAGAAAATGGTATAAAAATAGTACAAAAAGCCCGGCGAGATGGCAAATGGCAAACCTGTGTCCCATGTTCGGCGTCTTCATTTCTTGGCTTCTGCCAACTGGCAACTTTGGGGCAACCAAGTGGCAAATAAAATATCGCCAGGACATCTTGAGGACCTTGGTGGCGCAGAGCTGCAGAATTTTTCGCTTCTGTCTGCCAAGTTAAATGTAATTGTAATTTTTGTATTTTAAGTGCTCTGCCAACGAAAAAATATACAACAAAAATAATAGAATGCGGGAAAATGTTGGGTGCGCCAGCATTACAAATGTTAATTGCGCAGCACATAACTCATCGCGTGGTAAAGGGAGTGGAAAGCGGGAAAAGTGGCATTTTCCTATCTGCATGGCTGCTCGGAATTTCTTTTATTAAGTCAAAATTTGTTTTCCAAGCGGGATGATATGCTGCAGGTGAATGTGAATGTTAATGCTGTGGAAATATGTTAACAAGAAAGATGAAATTATTAGCCATGGAAAATTTATTTATGCAGAAGGGAAATATTAATGCTCTAAACATTTACAAATACTTTCCTTCTACTTGTATAAAATCCTGCTTAATAATCTTAGCCTGGTTTTAGTTATTAAATAAGCTCTTAAGGAAGTTGGAGAAGTTTTAAATTATATATTTTCTGTCTGTGCACCTGCTATCGAATGGAAACGATATCTCTTGAAGGCAACTGGGTGCACAGAGCTCTCAATTGTCTGCGCGCAATATAAACTGTCCGTTTCCTGTGTCCACAGGTTCCTGTTCCCTCTGGCACTACCCCTTTGTTGACCCATACACTTATGCCTTTTGTGCGATACTTATGGCAGGCAGTGTAACTGATAAAAAGGGGTTGTGTTGTCCATCGCCTGCTTGCACTTGCTGCAGGACAAAGCATAAATTCGGCGTAAAACGGCACCCACATGGAAACCATGCTGGGTTTTCACGGTTTCCCTTGGCACCGCTTAATACTCTCTCTTGACACATTTAACCCTTACATAGAAAGGAAAAATTTATTGTTTAAAATTAATCAGAAAGGGATTAATCTTTATTATTAATTTGATTATTTCTGTGGTAAGAATGTTATGAATGTTATATAAAAAAAAATGTATGCAACTTTTTTATAACAAATCAAGAGCCTGAAAAATATAAGAAAATATATATTTTTTTAATTGAATATATATTAATTATTAAATGGTATTGAGTCAAGTTAATAAATATTCCTCCTCTATGGATTTTTGGAACCCATAATATATATATTCTTTCCTTTCTTCATCATATCCTCTATTAAGGCTGCAATACAAAACTGTAAAACCTCAATTGTTAGCTCGCATACGGGTTAAACTGCTATGTACTTCTCTTACCCTTCCTTAACCCTTCTTTTAGCCCACCCGCAATGTTCATTGTCCAGCGCTCACATCGCGTTTCCCCCAGCAACTGCAATTGTTTTCTATAGCTCCTGCATCGATGTTACGGCCATGACTTGAAGCCCAGCTATCTTAGCCTTTTGCCCGGCATTTTCCCACCGCTTTCGCCATTCCCCCCGCTTGTGGCCCACCTCGCAAGCATTGTCGGTTTTAATTCCCGCCCTCACAGTGGAAATGGCTCCGATTTTAATCAGCTCGATATCGTTGATTGCCGGCCAGCTGCAGTGGCGGTGTGTGCTTTGGTTTTTGCCGGCCACTTGCAGTTGATTATCGGACACGGACTGGGGCAGTTTCGGGAATGCGAAATGCTTTATGACTGCCTCATTAATAATCAGCGAGGTGTTCAGTTATAGAGGCTTTAAAATGACTTTAAGGCCTTAAGAGAGCCAAAATAATGCAAGTTAAGCATTTTACAAATTTTAATTAGCCAAAATAAAAATCACAGGTAACAGCATGGCATATTTAAAGTAATGTAAACACTTTTTAGTGCTTTTCAAGCAATGTTTTCGATTGCATTAAAATCACAAAACCATTTGCGGCGCACAAGCTCTAAGCGCCTTTGAAATCACAGCAGTGACAATATTCCACGGAAATATAATGCAAAAATAAACACAAACAGGAACAAAAACGAGAGCAAACAGATAACAAATTAAAAATCTGGCGTGTGTTAGTTTACACTGTGCGACCGGAACTTTGCGAAATGTGAAAGGCGGGATGATGGGGCATATGCGCGGGAATACTTTGTGTTGGTTACATAATTATTTCGGTTTGGCCTCTGGCGGATGTGGTCGCTTAACTGCATTTGGTCGCAATGACTTTGCCGGGGACGGAAAACTGGAAAATGCATTTGATGCGGAATTTATTCCGCCCCTGACAACCTCACATCCGCCCCCGTTTGGTAGCTGCGAAAAATTCAATAAAGGCCCCCGGCCCCATGGCATGGTCAATTTTTCTAGCTAATGATTTGGTTTCCGCTCTGGCGACTGTACGCGTGACCCACTGCGGTTTTTCGCTCACTGTATGTGCCAGTGTGTGTGTGTTAAATTTATGGCTTGCCAAGTGGTTAATTGTGAACGCGAATTCGCAGCTTGGACGCTGAAATGTGGATGTGCGGCTGGCTTAAAAGTGAAATGGTTTGTGATTGAAAAGAGCACTGTGGCAGAAGGACTTTGATTACCAGGACTTAGCCACCGGAATGGGGATCTCTCTAGATTTTCACAAATTCTTTAAAGTTTTATTAAATTTTAAAGGAGTCCTACAAAGTTTTTACGAATTTTATAAAACCTTTCACTATGATTAAAAAATGTTTAGAAACCTGAAAAAATAAAGCTTAGTTTGCCAAGTTGTTAGTTAAAAGTTAGTTAAAAACGGCTTCAAACGTTTTCCCCATAATGTAGCTTTAATTAAAATCCTTTGGAATTTCTCATAAGATTCTACAACAATGATCTCAAAAGTAACTTGAACCCTAGAGATGTGTTTCCAAAGTTATATAATTTCATAACTTTAACCAAATGTATTGAAATATTCAAACTTGTCCTTGTGAAACACGAAACCATAACTAAAGCCCACAACTAATGAGCTCAGGCGGAACACGCTGCTTTGCATACATTTCCGAACTTAGCTGCTTTTCCCCCGGCTGTGGGCTTATATATTTGCTAACCAAATATAATTGTAAAGCGAGGAATGGACTCTGCGTGTTATGTAGTGATGTTTGTGTGTTTTGAACAGATATTCCGGCTCGATCGTGAAATGCCCCCTAATGAGATATCCCATTAAAGTACAAATTTAATCCTTCAAATAGTTTCAGCAGCACGCCGAGGGCAATACGCACATATTCAGTTGCCCTATTGGCAGCTATACCTAATCGACACTACCAACGGCTAATAATGGTTGTCGGAGATTTAGTTATCGGCACAGGAAAAACTTCTGAACATATTAAAATATATATAGTACATTTTTCTTAGCCAAAAAAGGCTTTCCTTAGCTCTTAAAACTTAAACTTATAAATGTTATAAAAGTTGTATAAAATTCTTTCCTAATTAATCTTATATTGTAATTTTTCTTACTTCCGTATTTTCAATATAATGTCACACATTTTTTAAACTGCACACAAGCGAACCTAAGTGAACCGAAAATATGCACAGGCGATTGAATCAATTAAAAGTTTGCCACCGAGCAGAGCAGAGTGCATGTGGCAAGAATTTGAAGGAATCGTTGCATATTTGCGACCAAGGAGTTTTTGGCAAATTTACCCAAAAATTAACAACAAATCTCCGAGGGAACGGAGCGAACTTCAACTTCCACTTGTGTGATAGGTAAAGTGCACAAGTTGTGGCAAATATTTTGAGCGTACTTTATTGACCAATATGTGTTGCAGTTCTGCGAGTGGGACAAGTTCGAGGTTGGGGGAATATGGGTGAAAATCCTTGGGTGGGTGGCCAGTCAATTGATGTGGCTCCTGGTGATACGGCAAACTTTGCCGGCGGTCTCCAATGGGACAAGTTTCCTCTGGCACTGACTGACTTGGAACGCTTCAAGTGCACGCGATTGGCATTTTTTAATTGCTCTACAGAGTTGAGAAAGTTATTTAGTCTTTTGACAGTATAAGTTATATGATTAATCAAGAGCTTAAGCAGTTTTTGAATCCAGTTACTTGTTTGATAATATCTTGAAATTTGCATTTACACTTGGGGAAAAATTTACATAGATTTTTAAGGCTTTAATATAATTTTTCACTTAAAATAACGATCTTTATTTAGTATTTAAGTATTTAATAATACGTCGATTGTTTCGTTTCAATATATTCCTTCCTTTAACACATTATCCTTATAAATTGGAATATAAAAACGTTCAAACGAGTTTTTCCCCATGTAGAAGCCATTCAAATTGATTGGGACCCAGGCTGACATGTAAATAAAATCAAAGACTATGCACAGTGTCAGCTTAAATGTAATTGTTGGGAATTTTAATGAAATTGAAAGACTCCATGCTGATGCAGCTGCAACATAAAATAAGAAGTAATTGGCATGTAGTAAAAAATGGCTAAGAAAACCGAGAAAAACTTGGCTACGTCAGGCAGCTTGGGCAGAAGGGGCTTAGAGGGAGAGTGAGTGGCAAGTGGAAAATGGAAAACTCCACATGAGCGGGCGGTGCTTGAATCTATTTGCACTAAGTGTTCGTTAGAAAATGTTTGCATAGCAGCACTCAACGTCATTCAAAACACATGTAGAATCGTCGAAGACTTTCGAGTGGGGCTTCTTGGGCAGGGAAATAGGGGTGGGAAATCAGAAAATTGACGGGGTGGAGAACCAAGTTGAGGCCGTGACTGACTGAAGGAAATCAAAGAAAATCAATAAAGGGCAAATTGTCGTAGGAAAACAGAAATGTGCATCATTTTCACTTTATGCAAATTGCGAAATGTGTGATGAAGTCGACAGGCTCCTCTACTTTCTCGCCATTTCATCCTTTTTGCAATCTTCATGAATGGCTACAAGTACACAGGGACACACACATATTCAGTATCCTGGCCCGCGTCGCCCTCCTCCTCTGTTTGTCATGTGTAAATGCAATGGCTGACAAAAGGCATTTGCATATTTAATGTTATTACGTTATTTTGCATGGCACACAAAAATTTATGTTTGCATGCGACAAAACTCTCAGACATCGTCGCATTCGGAATGCTCATATTCGTTATATTTCCCACAAATTTCGTAATAATTCCGTTACAACTTTTTGGGAAGCCCTCCTATAGCAGGACGATGCTGCTCGTACTTGTTCGCCACCGTCATCACCATAAATAACACAATTATTGTGTGCTGCCAGTTTGAATTTACGCCCATTTCGAGGCTGCTCTCTAGTGGAGTAAATATTGAAAATTCACAGCAGCAAGAACACAAAAAAAAAAATACAGACCAAAAGCCCGAGGAGAAATGAAAATGCCATTAAAAACACGTTTCAGATTACAATAGTTGTTGAATCTTCCTTTCCTTGCCCCGAAGTCATCAGCGCAGACTTGGATAACTATGAATGCCATCAGCGGATGAGAGTGTTATTCAATAAAATAGAAACCATTTTTATTCACTATTTTGGTTTGTTTACTCATTGCAAATATCAAACTATAATGACTGGAAGTTTTTCCTGGGAATTTCAGATAGGCCATTATATTTTATTTACTTCCCTGACATTCATTTTGTCTTTTTATTCTTGCAAGCTCAATAATTTTAGTAATTTTTAAGTTAGTAATTGTGGCCAGAATTTAAATATATACAATTTTCCTTTTTACGCTTTAATGTACATAAATTCCCGATTAGTAAACACAGCTTTAATATTTATAATTAAATTTAGCATACTTTTCGGGCAGTCATTCATAATTTTTGCACATGAAATATTTATATATAATCACCGCCGAGTCAGCATTTATGATTTTAAATTCCGTATCATCATGATCAATGCTCAAGGCTTAATGTAGTTAGACACAACCTTACCCCCCAAACACGCACACGCACCCAGGCATGCCTCAAAGGAATCAAAGGACAAGAGGCAAGAGGCAGCCCAAAGTGTGACTTCAGTCACTTGACTTTGCCAGCGAGCCAGGAAACCAAAGGGCAAGTCAGCAGAGCAAAGCGATGCGATGGAATCCTGGCCTACAGCTGCCAGGATGTGCGAAACAAGGATACGTTTGCAGCGGCCAAAGAGTGAGCGTGGGTGCCGGATGGCGTTGGGGTTTGGTGATGGTGGTGTGGATGTGGATGTGGATGTGGATGTGGATGTGGATGTGGAGAGCGGGTGACACTGTGGGGCACAGCATCTTCTGGCCGACAATCATGGCAACCGCAAATCATCATAGATATTTCGAAAATTTCATTACATTGTTAGGCTGTGGAGCGCAAGTTGCGAAAGGTGGCTGGAGGTCTTCCGTCCTTTTGCTCCCCAGCGAACCCAACCATTGACCCAGCGCCCAGTGCCTCACGTTATTTGCCACTACACTGGGGGAAAATGGGTTGAAGTGGTTTTTGGATTGGACTGGAAACAAGTTATCATATTGAGTATTTGCCAAGTACTTGCCTTTTTTAAATCAATGTTATTTAAACTTTAAATTATTTGATGTATCTTTTATAATATACAAATTCAAAAACCTATAGAATAATTGCAAACATCCTTCAATATAAGTAAGCCAAATATGTTTATTTTAAGCCTGAAAAAAATATACTCTTAACTTAGCTACTGTGCTTAATTAATTAAAATTAAGTTTGACAGTCACAGAAAATTGTATTTCTCAGTGCATGATGTGTGCACTTGGCTGAATGTTATCTACCATGCCAAATGATGTCAATGAATGGTTAGATGAGGTGTGCTTGTATAGGTCTGTGTGCTATATAACTCTACACACATACACAAGCCCACTCTCACCGACACACACCCACATACACAACCACATATACAACAGTTAATGACGGCTCTGGAAATTCCCAGGCAGGAAAAGCCCAAGTCCCCGACAGAGTCGCCTTTCATTTCCACATTTCTCTCTCCCCTTCCCCTTGAACCCCTAGCAATTTTTTGTCGTTTTCGTTGTTTGTTTTTTTCCGGATCCCCTCACCACCCTGCCCCCCTCTCTCTCTGGCCTTGTACAGCCTCCGAAAAACCCATCCCCCTAGACCCACCCCCCTCCGCTTGTACCAACCATTCTCGTCTATTGTCTCATTGTCTGTGCGCTCATGTATGATTTTTTATTATAAATAAGCTTGTAGGCATGTGTCAGCTAGCTGGGGAAAAAGCTCTGGGTGCCAACTAAACTCTGGCCGTAATCTGAAATGGTAACGCAGCAACAACGACAACAACAACAACAACAATGTCTGGCAATCATGTTGTAACTGCCGGCAAAAGTAACAACAACAAGAAAAACAGGCTTGGCTAAAACGAGAAAATGTGTTGTGACATTAAAATTTAAGATTCCGAGGAAACATTGAAGGGAATTTCATTAGATGAATGCTAAAGAAAAATTGGCTTTAAAAAGGAAGCTGTCGAAACGGAAGAAAAAGAAATAAATAAACAAGACAATGAGTAAATAAAGAATTAATAAAGTTATTTGGCTTAAGAAAAAAATATTAATAAAAAGGATGGCTCGTAACATTATTACTTTGAAATTAAGAGATTTTGTAATGATTCATGTTAAGTTTATACCAAAAAGTTAGAGATCCTTGCTGACTTTAAAATAATATTTAAAGATTTTTATGCATAAAATATTTTTTGCCATAAGTGAATAGTTTCTTTGCCTTAATTGAGACAGATTTTTTTTTAGTTACAATGACATATTTAAACATTTTATTTTGCAAAATTCTGGTCTTGTTTCCCATTTCTTTTTCATGTCAAAAAAGCCAATTCTTACCCATATTAACATAAAATTCTTATAGGACTAAAAGAAGATATTTTTTCCTTTATTTTTGCAGATCCCTCTCTCAGCCAGACAGACACAACGGTAAGCAAAACTCCTCATAATGCTAAAAAAAAGAAAACTCGCTAAATAATACCCATTCAGGCAATGTAAATGGCAAGTACTTTTATAATTTATTTATGAACATTTCTTGATGCCGTTATTTTTTTTTTCTGTTACAACAAATCGTTGTTTCTCCCCAGGCAATTCAAATTGAGCACCCATAAATACCTTGAGCAATTGCCATTGGCCTGCCCTGCTGGCCTGGCTGATTGTTATCTCAGCGCAAATCTGGGCAATTTAATAAAAAATAAAGACGCAATCCAAATACACAATAGCACACACACACCCAACACACACACATGCTGCATTTGTCTATCGGAACCAATTTGGTTTTACTTAAAATTTTCCAAGAAGGCTGAGCGAATGCGAAAACCTCAACCTTTCACATCCATACAATTTGTATTTCTAAATCGCAAACAAATCGAAAGCCGCAGACGGTGTGTAGATGTTTGTATATCGCTGGATGAATATCTCAATTGCAAAAGGAGCCGAAGGAAAGCCAAGGATGAGAGTCGACGTCGGAGGGGAAAAGAATACACATTGCCGGGGGCTTATTTGCCGATTGTGCGGCAATGCAACACTTTTTACTCAATCCCGGAGCTTAAATGAATAATGGCAAGCCCCGCCACCTTTGGTTCTCCTCAATTCGTCTACACTGAAAAAAGGTGGCGCTTTTATTTTATTTTTAAACTGGTTTTTAGAAATTATCAAGCCAAGTAATTTTCCATTTAAAAGATTATATAGAAGGGGTAAAAGATTTTTTAGCAGATCAGCATTTTGATTGTGTACTTTTAACTAATGTTTAATGAATATCCCATTTATTTCTTGCAGTGCTTGCTCACCTGCCTCCGTCCAAGCCAATTTCAATTCCCTTTTGCAAGCCGGTGAGAAATCCCACTCGAATCCTTCCTGGAAACTGTGGCTGCGTCATTTCCATCAGTTGATTGCCATTATGTTGTTAAGGTGAAAAGCGCAGTGACATTGTTGTTGTTGTTGATGTTGTTGTTGGCACTGTAGCAGCAATATTGTGACACTTGCAACAGTAGCAACACCAACACCAACCCCAATCCGACACCAACAACAAACAAAGTGCAATGAATTGTGCCACCTTTTGCTGTTATTGTTCTGCTGTTGAGTGGAAAATGAGTTTACACTTAAGTAAATCACTTTTGCGCTTTCATATTGACAAATGAAATTATCCCTGGGCAACAGCAGCAGCTGGAGAAAGGGGGAGAGTACAACTTTCGCCCTGAGGCTTCCTCACGTACCACATTGCGTATACGCAATATCTGCAACCCAGAACAAGAGACTGCTTGTGCATCGTTAACTTGTTTATTAGTGCGGCCTGCGTTGGACATCCCTTTTCGACCTGATTCGGAATAACCGAGAGGTGATAAAGAAAATTTGATTTCGTATTGGCAAAAACCAACTTCAGGATTGAGCTGGGGCCGCCGCAAAAGGTCATGGGTTGCACGAAGCATACTCAATTTGCTGGCTAATTTAATATGCAGGCTGCAGGAAAAACCTACAGAAAAGGGAAAAAGTAAAATAAGGCCATACCGAACACATTCAGTTCTCGTAATTGGATTTTGTAAAGTTATTGTCTTCAGTCCGCCCCTTTCGTTTCCGGCCTTTTTCTTCTCGTACTCGCTGCATTTGAAATATCGAAAAAGTTTTTACAGTATAGGAAAAGGGTTTGAAGTTCGGAGTCCGGTGTCCGGTGTCCGCAGTCCGCAGTTCGCAGTCCCGAGTCCTGAGTCCTGAGTATGAGATATGCATGCTAAGTCATGGCTGACCAAGCATACAAAAGTTTAAATGACTTTTGCTTACTCTTCGTACCACACACATCTCTATGTATAGTATAAAACAATAACTTTTCGCCTGTAAGTTTAGTTTAATTAAAGCCAAAATAAAAGAAATACAACAAAATTATAAGGAGGAAGAAAATTGTCAACTCTGGCAAGTTTCGTATTGCATTTTGCGACTTGTCAACGCAACTATTTCAATTTCTATGCCGTTGCACGTTCGCCACGGACAACTTTTTGAATTCTTCACTTCCTGCCGACCCTCCTTCTTTTTTCCCTGTGTGTAGGGAATATGTTAAACTTTTGGACAAGCTTAAAGCAGGTCAGAAAGTTACTCCTGTGTGCTGTCCGTCGCTTTTGCCGGCCAATTATTTAGTTAATTTAACTGATTTATGCGAATTTTGCATTTTGTGTAAATTTTGATAAAACAAAACTTAGACTTTTTTTTTTGGGGATTTTGAAACGGAGGAGGTGGCATATCTCGTTGCAAAGCCAAACTCTTCCCATACTTTGCATAACTTGTCATCTGCAGAAAATTACATTCACGTCAACAAGACGACAACAACGACGACGACGATTTCCCCACCAAAAGTAATTTTCTTTTTTTGTTTGCGAAACTTATTTTGTACATTCCATGGAGGCACACACGGAAAATTCTTCGAGCTTTGCCGTCAGCCGCCTATCACTATGCGTTGGGAAACTCGTTGACTTTTCCCGCGTTGTCAGATTCATTTTTTAAATGCCGCTGGTATGCCTTAGTGTTTGCCTCCAACAAACTCATTAAAAAATTGCCAAGGTCTCTTAAGAATATTGGAATATTACGTCGTATTTCTTGTACATCAAGACTTGAATTATTTGCCTCAAGCATTACCTTTATTAATTTGTGTTTACAAATAAAGAATATTCCTTAAAACCTGAAATTAAATTTACTTATTAATTTTCAGAAGATATGATTACGATTTTGATTACTAACCTTTCGAAAGAGTATTTCCCACTTGCTTGCCTTTGCCGGAATTTTTGTTTTAACCACACACATGCATAATATTTTGTAATGAAAATGTGCAAAGTGCAGGCATAAGTTGCAAGTTTTTGTCAGGCCCCCCTCAAAGCCCTGCTGCACCTCCTCTCCCTCATCGCTTTGAACCTCTGCACCTTCCTGCTGTAACTCAAAACTGTTTGTTGGCAGCTTGATACCGTGTGTGCGAGTGTGTATATTTATTTTCCGCTATCAGCTGCTTCCTGTTGCTAAGTTTTGCCAGCCAACTTGTGTGTAAAGTAGGTTAACAACTAAAAACGATGCAAATGGGAAATTTAATGCCACATAACCGAGAAAATTGTTGAAAACGAAAAAAAAAAACCAATTCAATTTCGCAGAGCACACATTATGCTGATGTCCATTGTAATCACTTCGGAGCTTCTCCCATGAGCCAAACAACACACAGCTCCCACAACAATGCCGGGTGATAGTAAAAATCAAATGTTATAGACACAGAGAAGGAGCAGGAGCTGGATACTGGGGCAGGGGAGACAGGCACTTGCCCTGCCAGGACCGAAACAATCTGTGTAGCACAAAAGTCAATATGCGCCTGGCTTCTGCATTTCTCAAGTTGGATAATATTGCGGCGAGCTTTGCATGGGGGAGAATGTGGAACAAGAAGTGGAGGAGCAAATGCACTTGAAAAATATATCATTAATAGAATTTGTAAAATTTAAATAACATTTTTCAGAATTCCAAAGGAAGCTGTGAAGAATACTGTTCTCATAAATATGGGAAAATCAAGCGATAAAAGAAAGAAAGATTTTGAAGTATATTTTTAGTAAATATATTTTTCTAGTGCTCCTCTGCTATCCTTTTTCCCCAAGTGCACATAAGTGAGAGGCGGCTGGGAACATCCTGCAGCGTCTTATTTTTTAGACGACTGTTGCCCTCCTTTCACTGTTAATCGGCTGCAAAAACAAAATGTACTCGAGTGGCAAAAGTTCCCAGCAATGCCAACAGCCAGCCAGCCAGCCAGCTAGTCAGCCAACTGTGAATGCAAAAAGGAGCCAGCCATCAGAAGGAAAAGAAGCCGTAAAAGGAGCCGGATCTGCCGGCAAAACAGTTGCTGCTGGCTGGCGAAGATGGCCTAATGCGGTTGCCACACATCAGTTGCCAGTTGTTGCTGCAAATTGTGGCCAAGAAGTGCCTAATAGCAATTCAATTTGTTCTTTAACCTAAGCTCTAAAGTGGCAACAGCCTGAGGCTGCAGAGAGTCTTTGAACTTTTAAAATCATTTTCAATTGAATTAAAACTTTGAATATGAGTTTTCAAGGCAAATTACGTTTAATTAAACAAAATGTACTAATAAATGTAAATAGCTAAAAACGGATTATAAAAACTCCATTTAAATTGCTTAATGTAAAGTGTATAAGACTTGTTACTTGTTCTTAGTAAACGAAAAACCATTTAAACCAAAATTCGTTCTTGGTAAGAACAATATCTATATTCTCTTTTATGTGGATAATTAAAAATTTCGTATGTTCTGTTCTCATTTCCCTCTCACAATTTCCACCCCAATTATTTAGATTTTCCAAGTTATTCCGAAATCTATGGCCGGAATATTCTTGGTTTCTGGATCACCTCTTGAGGATATCTGAAACTGTTTCGACTGCATTGCCAATCCGCTTAGCCCAGGCATGTGCTGAGCTGTTGTGGTATAAACCGAAGGGAGATGGGATAAATGAGCGAAAAGCTATTAGGACCTGCCGTAAATTCAACAGTTTATTGGCTCCTTTACCGAAAGTGCAGCCAAAATATTTTGCTCTCCTTAATTGAAAATGCACTTGGAGTGGGTGGCGCCTAGAAACAGCCAAGAGTCTCGAAACACCAGAGAAATACCGACCAATTCCCACCCAGAGCTCATCTGTCTGGAGTATTTCTAATGAGTACTTTACAATTACATACCTCCAGGGTACTTTCGGGGGGTGGCGTGGGAGTTCTTTTTCATTTCGCTTTCCTTCTCGTCGGAGGAGCAAGAAAAGTTCAGCACACATACACACTGTGGCTCTAGTTTATTTCCCAATGTCCTTTTAATCAAAAGGCAACTTGACCGGGCCATCAACAAAGTCATCTCATCGAAAAGGACTTTCGCAAGAAGCATTCAACATCGAGCATTGAACAGCAATCGACTTGCCGGAGAAATAGCGAGTCCTGCCGGAGTCCTGCTGGACTCTCCTGCTAAATTTACCTTGTCGAGGGCCCTTCAAGTTGCACTCATTTAATTGAGTGACCCAAAAATGAACGAGCTGAATGTTTAATTTCTCGCTCTTGTGCCTCTCGAGCACTGATTGAGATTCCAAGCCCGGCCAGGCGATTGCTCTTTAAATATTTAAAGAATTTCCCTCTTTGAAAAGGACATAAGTGGTGACTGTCAGGAGTCACCAAAGGCACTTAAGTGGCAATAGAAGGAGAGTCATTGCAGTGGGAGTTGCATTGCTTTGAAAGCCCTGGGAAAATGCATATTAAGCTGGAAAATCAAACAGTTCTTTGAACTTTGTAGCTGCATGTGTACAATAAATAACTAATTAAAGCATAAATTCTACAAAGTGTATTACAAGTTAAGGACACAACTAAACCATTAGTTTTTTCACTTTTGGTGTGGCAAACAATTTGTAAAATATTTTCATAACAATGCTATGCCATTATGATTGAATTCATATGTGGGGCTGCATTTTTGAATAAATACAATAGACAATAAAATACACATTTTAATTAACATGTAATATGTAAACTATTTTAAAATGTTTTATTAAATTTCACAAGTGATTTGGTAATAATTTGCTGGCAGAAAACAGTTCCTATTAACTTTTTCAACCGAATCACGTAGTTTTCTTGTGAATATTTCCATGGAAATAGACCCAACTCTTGTATCTGCCAATACGGGAGAAATGGCTTTAGCCTCGGAAGCATCCACCCGGAAACTCGCTGAGCAAGCACCGAAGGACATCATCCAGCTGGCACTCTGGCTAATTTCGGTTCCTTCCCGTGGCTAATACCAACATGGAGTTTTCGGCAAACAAGGCGATTGCATGTTGCCAACGAATTAATAAACCAGTAGTACACGACCACCCAGGAGCACTCATCCACGAGGGTGGAGTGGGTGTCCGAGTCCCAAGGGCAGCCCCCAATGCCGCGCTAATGCGTGTACATAAAACCAAACTGTGATTTTCCGTCTCTCCTCCACGGTTTCCTCTGCTCTCTTTTTTTTTTTGATACATCATGAATTTATGCGGCTCGCAGGTTAATGATATGGATGAAAAGAGGCGGAGGAAAATTATGTGAGGGGGTGGGCTGAATCACAAAGTGCTCCGGCTAATTATGCGCATGTGATGGGAGGGGAAGGACAAGAACGAGGTCATGATCCTGCCGCATTAGTTGTATTATTCTAATTAGGCAACGGACAAATTAATCGTGTAGCCAAAAAAAAAAAGAAAAAATGAAACCCAATGAAGTGCGGGAAATACTCGTTGCGAGTGGGACAAAGAAAAGCACTTTGGAAAATGGCCAGACATTAACACCACCAGCTGGTTTTATTCGCTCCTTCTCTTCAGGTAATCGCCTGCAGTTTTTTCCCCCCACTTTT
Source organism: Drosophila seguyi (assembly GCA_008042675.1). Classification (NCBI taxonomy): domain Eukaryota; kingdom Metazoa; phylum Arthropoda; class Insecta; order Diptera; family Drosophilidae; genus Drosophila; species Drosophila seguyi. The sequence goes on along the minus strand of VNJU01003751.1, from coordinate 333,073 downwards.
CTTAGCGATTATTGCGGTTTTATTTGACCCTTAATGCTCGATGCTTGCTGCCCATGCTGGAACTGCCAACGCTTCAATAACAATCAACCAGCAATATCCCTTTTTCCCATTGCAACCACTTAATTTTTAATAACCAGCAGTTAAATTGTTGGAAACAGAATGCATGGCACTTCCGATCCACTCCGGCGCCATTACTCGAGTCAACATGCAATCAATTTGATGTATTACTGTAGGAATTGAGTGTTAAATAATACCGGGTAATTAAGAAGAGCGAATAAAACTCCTTATTATCCTACAATTACCAATATTCAGAATGTAAAAGCTTCGGCTTTAGTTTCCTTTTCTTTAACTCAAAATATTTAACAGCAAAAAACTCTATCATAAAAACTTCCTCAAGAAAATCTATTTGCATTTAAAATTCTTTGTTTAATCCAAAGTCATTTATTATTATTTAAGCATTACACATTGCAAAGATAAGATAAAGGATAAATAAAATAAATCTTGACATACTTTTTGGTAAAAACATAATTTATTCCTGTCCAAGACAACTCCTTGCTATGACTTGTCCTTGGGTGTCTTGAGATACAAGTACCAGGACATAAATCAAATCAAAAGGAAGGTTATCACGTTGATCACGTAATTGATTATATAAGCTGTGTGCCAGTGTGTGTGTGTGATGGGGACCAAAATGAGGGGAAAATGCCCGTTCTTGTTCCACCAAGTGATTTCGCAATTAACAAGGAAAAGTTAGCTGTCATTGGTGGTTCGGGGGAAACACGCAATCCCCCAGCACGTGGGCATAAAAAGTCCGGGTCCGGACCCGGGACTCGGAACTCGGAACTCCCGGACTTGGGTCCGGTCCGGTTGAATGCCATTCGGACTGCCGGAGTTTGCCATTGTTGATGCTGCCGCTGTTCTGGGACGTGACAATAAAGCGCCGAACCGTTAAACTATTGTGCGCCATAAGGATTAATGTCATTTACATAATTTGCCCATGTGTGTGGCTGGGGTAGGATGGTAGTTGGGGGAGGTGTGGGGGTAGGGAACAGGGGGAACACACACTCGTTTCGGCATTTCAGCGTTTCAGAGTTTTGGCCACTCGCACGAACAGCTGCTGCAACATGATTGAGCTTTCAATTTGCTGAACCGTTCTCATCGGACTGTTGGCCTGGTTACCCTGGCTTTGAGGGGATTTTACACAAAGAAAAAATGGATCAGTGTTATAGTAGGATTTTTTCTCTTGTAGATGGGATACAATTGAGTTAGATCTTTAAGGCACAATACAAACTTCTACCAACATAGTTTATTTACGTAAATAGTTTATAAAGATTTAAAGCAAATAACCTGTTTTAAAATATCATCCTTAAGCTAAGAGTATACTTAACTCCCAGTTCGAAGGGCTAAGCTCATTTTTGCCAAGTGCAACCATTCCCATCCCAAATGTTTTGTCAAAATTTTGCTATAATTCCCAGAACTATAGGTCGCTATCTGCAGTTTGTCTGTAGGGTAGATTTGTTTAATTCGTTGTGCACTCGATGAGTTTCCCCACCGCTCATTCGTAATCACACTCTACACCTGTTTTCCTCCCATATATCCTTTATCCCACATGTTCATAATTATCTCCTGACTTGCGTTCGTTCATGGGCGGTGTCAGGACAATGGATCGAGAATTTTCGACAATTACGAGACCACCGCAGTGAGCAGAGTCGCATAGTCGCATAATCGCAGAGTTGTCTATCATTCGCATGCAACTCTGGTTTCAAAATCGTTGGGGCGTTGTTCGTGGGAATTGGCGAAATCATAAAAACTCTGCCAAAGCCATGCCACCCCTGACACTGTCATGCCACAATGGAGTCTCTTGCACACGCATGCCGCTGGGTTTGTTAGGATTTTCGAGGACTATGTCAGAGTTGCATTTGCCCCCACAACTCTGGCATTTCTCAGTGTCGACATTTGCATTGGAAATTGGATTAAGCATATGCTAGAAGATTCCTTTAAATCAGTAAAACTTAAATGCTTATTTGCATATGAAACCTTGGGAAATAATTTAAAAAATATCTTATAATTCAATTATAAATATTTTTAGTTTAATAATGTTATAATTATTTAAGAAAAGTCAAATCAGGAATCCCCAAAATTAAGTTAAAGATAAATTGTGTAAGAAAACTTGAGGAACAATCTTTAAATAATTTTATAAATTTGTATAGCTCTTAAAAAATTTCCACCGTTCGCTCGTGAAAAATATTTGCCATGTGCTAAGGAGACAGTGACTATGGCATATCTCCCCCAGCCGCAGCCCCCAGAAGGGAAACAACCAGCACCGCAATCATAAAGAATCATGGAGAGAAATTGTTGAACATAGTCGTCATATCTGGCCATAACTCATGCTTTGTGTGCCCCTTGTTCCCCAAATCTGTCTGGTCTCCAGCCCCGCCTCCGTCGTCCTTGTGCGCTCCTCCTCTTTAATCTGAACTCTTATTTGGATTTCGGTTGCGGTTTTAGTTTTGGTTGTGGAGCTGGTTCCGTTGACGTGACATGACGCTGGAGTTTTGGTTTGGCTTGGCTTCGCCAATGACAATGACACCGTCATGTCTTTGGCAGCAGCATGAGATGCTGTTCCACCATTGTCTAGTCGGGTTTTTTTGTCGATCCAGATAAATATATGTACATACACACTATACTGTATATATTTGTGTGTCCCGCACTGTAGGTAGAATGTTAAGAGCGCGTGCCATGGCTTACACGTGTCAGTGGTCATGTCAATTGTCCGAATGAAGTGCAAGTTTGCCCCATGTGAAAATTTGAGACACTCACCATCCGGTGATCCGGGTAGTGATTCGAGCTCTGGCATTGATTTCTAAACTGATGATGAGCTCAATCAAGAATCTTGGGATGAGCTGTCGCTGTCATGCACTGAGGAAAAGGAGAAGGAGCTTTATATATTTACTAGACACCTTAATTATTTATAATTTAATAAATATTATTTCAATATTAGTTATGGATTCCCAGATACAAATAAATTCAATCTAGCTCATGAAATTAGTTATTTCTAGCTGTTCTTCCCTAATTTCTCATAGTTATTTTCTCTGTACTCGACCACATATTGCTGCCAGCGAAATTCATCAAACTTTGTGGCTGGCTGCTGAAATTTTGCTTAAATAGAGCTTCCCACTAATTAGGTGACTAAATAGATCCTGGGATGATGACACTCCAATAGGGTCACTGACGATGGTAATGACGGTGATGCAGCAGCTGCTTCTGGGAAATTGAGCACCACGGCGGCGAACACGTTGAACATTAATAACTTGTGATTTATGGCAGGAGATTAACTTTAACCCACTGCGACCCCCTGCTGCTCTTGCAGCATAGAATGGTGTTAAATTGGTCTCCGTTCGATGAAAGTTTCCCTGGGAAAGTGCTTATTTGTGTGTGAGTGTGAGTGCGTGTGGGGTGGGGAGGAAAAGTTTCCGCGTCTAATTTGGAAGGATGGGAAAAGTATTTGATAAATGGTCTGTATGATTGGCGAATAAATTTGCGTAAAGAGAGAGAGCTAAGCCTTAAGACGAATTCGTGGATTAAAATAGTCGACAAACTGAAGGAATTAAAAGGGAAAGAGGAGGGCCCCAGCCGAACTGAAGAAGGTAATTTGCCTGCTGGAAACTAGGCATATAAATTTTATTAAAAAACTAGCATTTTCCATAAAAGCCCTTACTTTTCTTACAAATCCCATCTGCTAAGGACTAAGTCCGAATTTAAGTGATGTTGGCTAGCATTATCCAGAAATAAGAAACCCACTTCAAGAGACAAACACTTGGCATAATCACCGACAACATTTGCATCTATTCCGAAACATAATGACAATGTCGGTCCCCGACCCCTTCAGTGATTTCTAAACTGTCTTTTGTTGTGTCAAGCACAAAAAGCTGCAAAAAAAAGGAAAAACACTGGAAATTGCTGGGGAAAAATGGAGGAAAAACAGAGGAGCGTGCATGGAGTGCAAGATAAGTCTCTGCTTTATCCGTTCCCCTTCGCACTCTGCTCATTGTGGCAACGGCACAATGCACAATTTTTACGCGCTCTACTTCATAAATTAAATAGCAGTCGGTCTCGGTGTGTATGTGTGCCTGTTGTGTCTCTCTGTGTGTGTCTCTCTGCGTGTGTGTGTGTGTGTTCGGGCCTCACACGCATTGTCTTGTGCGGTTGTTAGAAAACAAAACGTCAAGAAAAGTAATTCATGGCACAAAAGCCACGGGCCGCGAAAAAAACGAAACGAGACTAGACTGAATTCCAAATGCAATGTGACAAAGTTTCCAGCGAATCATTACCGAGCAGCCGCCCCCCATCATTATTCCAGTATTCGAAAATTGTCATTTCGACGAGAGAAACGCACGAATTTCCGGGAAACGGAAGAGGAGGCCGAAAGTCTTTAGTAAAAAGTAACCGGAAGTAAGGCTCATTAAAAAATGTTGCATACTTTTTTGATGTGAAACAGGACTGCTGGTAAACAGGATATGGCTAAATAATTTAAGAAATTCTTTCATTTAATCTAGATTTAACAAGATTCAAAAATAAGGAAACAAATATTATTTTGTAGTCAAAAAATATAAAAAATCGCGAAGGCAATATTATTGCTCAAACATTTTTTAGGTCGTCAGAATTTCAACCTTAAATTTATGACACCTTCCGCGGCAAAGGAGCAATGTTTGTATCCATAAAGTAAAGCCAAAATGACAGCAATAAATGCGAAATAAGCTCTTATGTTTTTTATTGGCCTGACTCCCGTGTGCTGTGAGCAAATTTGCCAGCTTTATTTAATTTATTAATTATACCCGGCTCCTGTTTAACTCATTTTGTCTTTTTTTTTTGCCAGTTTGCCGGGCAAATATGCGCACAACAAATTGAACGTGAGGGAAAAAATTGCGTCACCCAATTATTCAATTTCACATTTTATATAGCATTTTTTTTAAGCTTTCGCACTTATTGCATTTTTAATCGCACTTAATATTTCAGTTTGTCGCGCTGCGTGTCACTGGTGGAATTTTTATTATTTTCTTCTGTTCAATATTTATTATGACAATAATTTGTGCATGGCGCGCCTTTGACTGGTTTTATAATTAATCAATGGAATTGGGGTGGAAGTGTAAATAACAACAACTTAATGCAGCATTCTTTGGGTTTTTTATGCAAAAAGAAAAGTGTGGTCTTAATAAGCCACATTCCTGATTCATATATGTAAATTCGGGTATTTACCGCTTTAACTCAGAGTAAGGCAGTATTAAGCAACTGGTAAATCCTTGTTTCTGTGAACCTAAGCAAGCAAATCTAATCTTGTGTATTTTCTCTTACCCTTTTCAGAGCATTGGCAAGCATTTGAGCTGGATTCAATGGGAGATGCAAAATCGCAATAATTGCCAAATCCAGTTAAAAATTGTCCTCTAGCCAGAAACGAGCACAAAACTGGAAGCAAAAATAACTTAAAGTCCAGACGAAAATCCAGAGCCACGAACAAAACACAGACAGAGACCAACAATTGCCACAGAATATTGCAGAGAATTGCAAGGAACAGGGACAGAGAGAGAGACAGATAGGAAGTGCAAAACTGACAGAGAAGGAGATACGATAACTAAGGACACAGCCAGGATAATATTCAAACGGGGTCAGTCATTTACTGCACGATTGCCAGCCCCAGCCAACGAACCGAAAGTTTAATTGCCTCTGTTTTCCGAAAAATAAAAAAGACAAAAGGAATAAAAAAAAAAAAAAACAGAAAACAGAACAATCAGCACCGAATGCAACAATTAAAATCAAAAAGTTTCGGACAAGATGCTGCTGCCTACGCCGTGGCGACAACAAATCCCAACTGCTGAGCGCATCCATCGACAACTTTTGCGAGCCTAAGATCCTGCGGAATCCTTCGAGGGCGTAGGGAAAGTCCAAGGAAAAGACCGAGGAAACAACGAGACAGGGGAAAGCAAAAGCACGCTGGCGAGTGGAGTGGCGGTGCTTTTAAATCGTCTGCTTCTAATTTGAATGGACTCAGCCGCATTCGACATTCAAATGCATATTTGGAAACTTTTGTTAATTGGTAAGTGCCAGTCCGTGTTATTTTATGCCTGATGAAGATGGAAACTTGACCGGTCTCTGGGACTGAGTAATTTTTGCAGGCCCAAATAGGAAAACTCCTTTTTTTAATCATGCAGCTATGTACACTTGAAGTAAAGAGGTAATAAGGAAGCCTTTTATTTTTGAGACCTATTTTTTTAAATACATTTTTCATAGTACAAGAAATTTAGCTATTTTCAAACTATTTAATTTATCTAAAAATGTCTCAACAAAGATCCCTGCAATTTATAACATTTTTTGAAGTGCACCCTGCCAAGGGTAATGCGAATATTTGAATGCTGATTTCAAACTTTCAACGCATTACGCTTCTTGAATGAGGACAGCGGGTAAAAGAATCCCTAAAAATATTTCATAACGCTGCTGAAATACTCTATGCAAATATGGGCCAACTTCAAGATTAACTATGTACAAATAAAGCAGCCAAAAAAATAAGTTCACCCCTCTGAATGGTTCCCAAATTTACAACTGCCTTTGGTGAGGGTGCGGAATATAAAAACAAAAATTACCAAGAGAGATAGCCAACTCTTTGAATAAAGGGTTAAAAGTTGCGGCTCTCACATATAGACCATTTTTTTGTGTATTTTTTTCTTGGCTATTTCCTCGTTTTTTTTTTATTTCTGTGAGGGAGAGTTCTTTCCCTCCGAGTGGAATAATTTTTTGCTCGTCCGCAGCGCTGTTCTTGAGCATTTCAGCAAGGCTGGCTTAAATAGTACTTTCACCTACTTTCTTCCGAGTTAAAGTTGTTGAGGGCAAACCCTTGGGAATAGACTCAGCTCCATGCGAAGCTGAGAGCTTTTTAATTATGAACCGGCCTCTCTGGGGGTTATGTCTGCGGGCGTTTAGTTAATTTGTATTTTTCAAGTTTATTAGTAAACACAAGTTTTCGCTAAAGAAGCAGCAGATGCTCACCGCTAGCATGCACTTTTTCAATTAAAAAACAATTAAGCTTTACCAGATAGTTTGTGTCTTTACCATATATTAAACATGAGTATTATTTGGTAAAACCTTGACAAATGCAGCTTTCAAAGTATGTGTGTGCTTAACTCAAAATGTCAGAAATTAATCCGTTGCATTTCGCAGAAACTTGTAGTTGCAATCACCTCGCCATATTAACAGGCAATCAACTTTGATTAATATCGAGCACAAAGCGACTGCCACACGATTCGAGTTCAATTTCAATTTGTGGCCCGCATCCTTCTGCAAGTGCAACTTCATCTTTTCCCCCCCTCAGCCTCCGGAGATTTCGCTCACTTTGACATGGAATCTTGGGGCACTTAATAAAGTTATTTATCTAGACCAGTCTTCGACTCCGGACTCCGACCAAGGAGTCGCTGCATGTGCGCTGAGGTGATTGATGGCATCGATAAGTTTTAATAAACGGCAACCGCTAGGAGCAGACATTCGAGCAGCTCTCCTCTTATTTTTTATCTCCTTCGATAAGCTTTGACATCTCTGCAGTCGCTCCAAATTGCGCACACTTAAGATCTGCATATCCAGGCGGGTGAAAAAAAAAATGCTAATCTTCCTGCAGCTCATTCCAGGGCGTAATTACGCCCTCTCCAGTGATTTCGACCTCAATTAAAAGTCAGCTGCACTTCAGACTCACTTAAGCCTCAGCCGAGAGCTGACCACACACAGCAGCAGCCTGGGCCTAAGAAGGGAAAAGGGGATTTTTATTCGGTGGCAAAAAATAAAAGTAAAGCGGCTAAAACTTTTGCGCCAAATACTTAATAAGTGGCTCATAAAAATTCCCATATATATGCAAGTAAAGTTCCTGCTCTGTGTGGCCGAAAATTACAAATGTCAGACGCAAACAGAAACCTCAACAATTAAACTTTGGCCGAGTCCTGCAAACTGGCAGACCAAACTGTTTTATAATGTATGAGGGTTTTTCTGGCAATTGCCAAAACAAAATCACTGCAAATTGCACAAACAACTCTGTAACGGAGTCACTCAACTGAGCAACTGGCCAAGACCTGGCAGGAGAGGGAGCCTTTTGTGGCCGAGACGCGTGGTTAACTTGGCTAAAAATAATTTCAAGTTACTTTTTACCAGAAACTTGAGTTTAAAGTTTTGGTCAGCAAAAAAAGGAGAAAAAAAACGAATAATAAACTCAAATTGATATCAAATTTACTTTGGCTTAGTTTATGAAATTAGACAGTAAGTAAATCAAAGGACAACTCTCCAAAAAAGCTTTATAGCAAAACTGGACGAAGGATGCTGGAGTATACAGAAAAGCTGCAAGTTTTTTCCCATAAAACTCTGCTATAATATAAGCCTATTTCCTATACAAGTTTTCAAAAATATGTATAATATAAGGTTAAAGATTTACTGGTATATAAATAAAATAATATTATTTAAAGTTCGCCATAATATAAGTTTATATAAGTTGCTCGCCGAAATAGTTTATGGGAAACGTATAAGACTACCTTAGAGCTATAAGCCATACACAAAGTATAAAAAAGCTTTCATCTGTATACGAAATTGCCAAAGTCGGAAAAACCCTTTTATAAGAAAATTTTCCCACTAAAGGACATTTCACTCGACATCCTTCCACAAGTTTACTTCGATAATAAAGGGATATTTCAACTTAAAAATATTGCACAATTTTACAAAATAATAAGTTTAATAAATAAGGTTTAAAAATTCCCTCTTCTATAAATGTACCCTTGCCATAATTCTTGGCATTTCAAAAAGTGTTATACCGCTAAGAATTGAAGAGAGCCAAAGGCCAAAAGGAGCACTTCCAATATAAATGTGATGGCTAAATATTAAATGCATTTATCAAGTAATGCGACACCTCCCCAACCACAAAGTAAAATTTAGACAATTTCAAGATGAAGCGTCTTAACACAATTGTAAATGAATACCATCCTCACACATTCCACTTAAACAGCATTATTCAATTTAGCCGTCACAAATGTCATCCGTAATAGAGACAAACTCAAAAGGCAAGAAACTCGCCTGGAACTGCGGTAATAATACAAACAAATTAGAAATTACGATGCGACGAAGATGACTTCTCGGGGCGTAAAGGGGGCGACAGGCGACGAGTAAGCCGGGGCCAACTAACCCGCAAGCCATTCAGAGTGTTAGCACCGAAGATAAGAGCAACTACAAGCACAACTGGTGAAGATTGGGGAGAAACTAGTACGAGTGTGGCAGCTGGAGGGGGGAGCCAGCTTAAAAGTATAATTTGTAGGTTGTTGCAGTCTGTTGCAAAGCCACAAACACAAAACGTACAAACATGTCTATGGGATACACGGGGGAAAATTTACCATTGAAGAATATGAAATATACTTACTGCAAGCTGTATTTAAGCTTATGATTAAGAGGGAATTTGATGGATTTTAAAATTTTAAATTAGATAAGTTTTGTAGAGTATATAAGACATGCAATAAATTATATTTATTACATTATTTTGTGGGATTTTAAGTGATATCTATTGGATAGCCTCTATAGCTGTGAATAAGAATACTATTTAAATATTTTATCACAAACCTTTAATGATTAGCTTAAATATGCAAACAATTTAAAAACGATGTTCTAAGCCATACAGAATATTTGTAAGTAATCTTATTCTTTAAATATTCAAGGAATTGATAGAGCAATTCTAAGGAATAAAGAATAAAATACCTTTCCAATTCATTCTTATTCAAATTCATCTTTCACTTATAATTAAAATTATATTTTAGACTAAGAAGCTAAGTAGATTCCAATTGTAACATGTTTTTTATCACAGTGTATCCACGAGAGTCTAGGGTTTTTATTATTGTGGCTTCATTTGCAATGCACAAAGGCAAGCGGTTCGGCGAGCGGTTCGCAGAGTGAGTAAGAGAGATGGAGCCAAATGCGTGGCAAGTTAGCGACCACATCTAAAATGAAAAATCTCAAGCACACACGCACACACATACGCACACATATAGAAGTTACACATGCCAGCAAAATATTAGGAAAAACAGGCGGGTTACGATCCCGAAAAGGGACAACACTTGTGGCTTTTCGACTCCCCCACATACACACGCAAGCACACTCGCAGTCGTTGCGGGTGTTAAAATGGCCACAGCCACAATTTGTGTTGTCACGAAGTAAATGTTGACACTTGACATAGACAAATACACAACACACACACACACAGATACTCCCACACACACACACAAACGCACGGGGAAAGAGGGAAAGTGAAAAAAGAGTTGCTAGCTAACCCGTTAGGAGTTTGTTTTATGCTTCCGCACACTTGACATTACACTGCCATTGCACATCCGTACCCTTGCCACTATTTACCCCATTTTGCCACCCACTTTTCCGCCCATTTTTCCTTCTCCTTTTGGCCATCTTTCTCTCTTTTTTAAAGTTTATATAAAGGGTAGCAGGGTTATATGGAAAAACGAAGGCGAAAAATAATATAATTAATTTGGACAGTTTTTATTGGGTTATATTTAATTGGGTCTCTTCCAACAAACTCCTTGCCTTGGCTTTGGGATAAATAAGGAATTAAATAGATTATAGTTATCTTAAATAGTTAGATAAAAACATGTTTTTGAAAGGGAAAATTAAAAAAAAAAATAAAGGGTGTAGTTGTCACAGACAATTTCAATAAACATATTACATTTTTAAATAGTTTTTACTAATTAGCTAACTTAATATTTCTTCTCTTTACATATTCTATTTTAATCATTTAATTTTTCAAGTTTCTGTAAAGTTATTTATTCAATAAATTTTAGTTTACGGAAAATAATTATTGGAACAGCGCAATGTTAGTCCCCTAACTATCGCCAATGTAGTCCAAGATAGTTTTGAAAAAGGCTCACAGTTTTATTGGTTTTAAAAACATATACCCTTTTTTTTGCATATCAAAGAACCTTAATCCCTCTCGAGAGTATATCCCCGTTGACTTCCCCATTCTTTCCTCTCATTTGTTTATTTGGATAGGAACCTTCTCGGAGTCGCCACCCATCGCTTTATTGTCGTTCGTGCCTTTATTCAATTTTACTTTGACTGCTAAGCTCCCCCGCAGCATTCTCCTCCGTCGTTAGCTCCACGAGGCGTTTAGTTGCCACTACTTGGGCCAAAACCCGCCCACTTTATACCCCCTAACGGGCTCACCCCCCCAGTAAACCCCCTGAATAAGACCCCCCCGATACTCACACCCGGCGGCGTCCTGTTCGTGACACTCTCTGATAGCAAATTATTACAGTCTGATGAGTTCGTCCTCCTGATGAATGAATGCCGAGCCAATAAATTGTGCTCTGGGCCAAAGATACTGGACCCATTTTTGTTTTCTTTCCTTTTTTGGGGAGGGAGAGTTTGGAATGGGGATGGGAGTCTTGTTAGATCGAAGTATGGGGTCACATCAATTTGTTTGCTTTATTTAAGTTTCTGTTTTGATAAAAATTGTTTGCATACTTTGGCAAGTCAGCTGCCTTGTCTCTCATATTCGATTGTTTGTCCATGCATTATGGCCTCTCGAGATTTCGGGGACAATATTTTCACAGGACTCTCAAGTCACTTTCCCCTCCGGTCGAATTTTCTATCCTCGCACGGAACTTAATTAAAGTGTCTTTAAGTTTCGGATTCAACCACGTACATAACTCAGGTCTAAAGGCAGAAGTCAAGCTAAAACCGAGCACCACAAGGACGAAGAGGAAGCTCTCGGTTGTGCCGAAATATTTTCAAAGAAATTAATTACGCCGCGGGAAGGTGGGCACACACACAAGGCACATACCTGTGTATCCTTATTGGCCATATAATGCGGTAAGTGGGCAAGGCAAATGCATTCCACCGGCTGGAAGCTACAGCCCCGACCGCAATCCTTGCGAGATAAACTACCTAGCGGTTCAAAGTTGATGCCCGGAAACTTTTGCGAATGCCTCGCGTCCGCAAGTTAATTAAAGTGCTTAATATCCAGCTGTGGAATCCCTGCACTTGGCAGTTTATCTTCTGGCTGTTGATTTTTCACCCATCAAATTGTTTTACGCAACTCTTAAGCTTCTCGTTAACTTAAAAAATAAATAAATTTACGATGGAAAGAATAACATCCGAATAAAACAGATTTTAAAAGTTATTCTTATTCTCAGAAGCTCCCAAGTATTGTTCTTAAAAGTTTGCACTTGGTCTGAGGATAATTTCTGATTTTTTCTCTATTGAATATATTATAATACCTATAAAAGGTTATATTTCTTGAATAATTTATTTATACAACAGACAGACTATAATCGTAACGTTTGCTATATCATCACTGTTGATAAAGAGATTTATTTCACTATTCATTCCCTCTGCGGTCTGTCAATTGATGAATTAATTCGATTACGTATACGCCCCGTTGTGCTCGGGCTAGCCGAAAATTTCGAAATTCGCGACAAAAGGCATAATTTGTGGTGGCATTAAATTGAAATGAATCGACTCGCCGAAAACGGACACCGAGTGCAGTCGGCAAACAAGGCGCAAATAAAAACTTTAATGCGACAATTTGCAGCTGCCACAAAGACGCCGAGAACAAGATAGTCATGAGAATCATGAGAATCGGCTGGCGAAAAGCTGGGAGAACGTTGTGGGGAGACTGGGAAAAGTTGCAGTTGCTGGGGAAGCGACGCGGAAGCAAAAGTTCCCGGCAACTTGCTGACTCCTCTGAATGAAAATGAAGTTGGAAAAGCGGCGAGAGAACCAGAGACTTGCTGGAATAACCCATAATGATTGCAAGAGTTTTTGATTGTGACAAGGCGCACAAGGAATATCTATACGTACGTATATATATACTTGACTTGGGAGAGACCCTTAAACGATGATAAATGTCCAAGCAGGCGACACGAATTTGTCAGGACCCCGAAAATAGTTTCTGATTAAGATCTCGTCCTCTTCTTTCTGCCGGCTGCGTGCAAAGGCATAGAAATTGTGAATTAACTGGCAACATTTGTCTTTGATATCAAAATAGCCCGGAGCCGAGAGTGTTAAAATTAAATAAATATTTATGCATGGCCCCAAATCAAAATCGGCAAATGACAAGTAGCAGCTGTCTAAGCAGCAGTGAAGGATTTTATTGCCTTCGCCATCTGATTTCTACGACTTTTCTGCTCTCTTACCTGGCTGTCATTTGCGGCGGAAGTGGCAGATGACTTCCTCTGGCTGGACCTCATCCTGTCTTCCCCATCTTGGCCGTCTTTTTCATTGTTTGCTGTAACCTTTTGTGTGTGGGCTGGGTGCTTTTTTGTTGCCTTACTTATTCATGCACAGGAAAAAACGTAACTCTAGCATGATTCTATAAATAAAGACTTAATGATTAAATTAATAATACAAAACAATTTAATAATTAAATTCTATTGTGTACTTTTCTGGCTAATACCAATAAATATTTTAAAATGTATGTGAACTAGAGTTCATTACTAAATAACTCCATAATCACACTTTGTGCTCTTTTTGTTAAAAGTGTTTCCATATATAGCCTTGCTTTGTTGGCTTCTACCTCATTTTCTCGTTGCTTTTCCTACTTCCCTATTAGCCCTCGAGTTATTTAAGCTGGCACTTATTTAATTTTCATGTAAAGTTGATGGTTGCGCAAAAAGTTTCCCCCGCCTTTTGTTTAGCGAAAAGTTAAAGTTAAACTGTCTTCAGCTCGCAAGGCAAACAATTTTGCAGCGTATTAGAAATTCCGGCATCCAAAGTTGCTGGTGTTTCTGGCAGCGGCTTCCTTTGACACAAGTCGCTGTGCTCCTTTGTGCTCCTCCGCTCCGAGCCCCGAGGGAAGTTTCCTCTCCAGCTCCCTCATTTACTTGCGGTTGGCCAACCTTAAGGGCCAAGTTTTCCATTCTGCTTGCATAATTGAATTCCTTTTTTTTCGGGGTCAACAAGTTGTTTAGGTAGTTGGGAACGAACGTGAAAATTATTGATAGAGGTTATTAGATTACAGGTGATTTCATTTCAATTGAATTAAATTTTGTAACAAGTAATGATTTCTTTTTTTTGTGAAATGAATAAGAAATTATTTCGCACACTAATATAGCTGCATTGTGCATTGAGATACCTGCCTAAAAGTCAGTGGAATTTATAACGCTTTCAGCTCACCCGCAACAAGCCGATAAATTTCGTTGTCAGAAGTACGTAAAAGAAACATTTTATCATGTTGCTGCTTAATTAAGCACTGCTCCGGGAACATTTTCGTTGAATATTTATGCGCACACTATGCGTGTCCATCAAAATATTAGCATAATCATTTTGTAGCAGACATGCCAGTGCAGATTTCACTCCTGTTGCATGTAACATTTTGATTTTGCTTTTAATTTTCCCGATGCATATTTGCAGAGGCATCGTGTCCATCCAAGAGAGGTCCGTGCCTGATTATGCGTCTAATATGATATTTTTCGATCAAGGATAATGCAATTTGAGGGAACCGGCTTGTGCCAGTTTATGCACCTCATTATTCCACCCGTAGTTTTTAGTAGAAAAAGTGCGAAAGGCAGGCCATTTGTCACGTTCCTCCGGTGTGCGGCCTTATCAAGGCCGTCTTTGGTTGCTAACGAGTGTCAGCTGCGGTGGCGAAATCTTTGAAATTCATGTTCAGTATGCAAACGATGTCACAAAGCGCCGGCTGCCAAGATATTTGCGTTGCCTTGACGGGCGTGCGTTGTCGTCGGGGCTCGAGAAATCGAATTTCAACTCCGGAATCCGGCGGAATCAGCTTTAAGCTGGCAACGAAATGGCTAAATTGTGACCGAGCTTCCTGGGTTCAGTGCACCCGCACAGATGGACGGGTAATGTCCATGAGAGGCGAGTCCTTTATTTCAATTTACTGTTGCATAAAACGCGGAGCAGTTAAATGCCTTGAAATATACAACGCCAATTTGTCAGAGTGAGCGCGTGTGTGTGGTGGAGACAAATAAACAACAATTCATTTGTACGGGGAAAGAATAGATGCGAGAACAGTGAGAGTGCACTTGGAAAATTAAATCTGATTCGGAAAACATTTATTCGAAGGGTTTGAGAGGTATTAAATATATTTTTTATGTGTGAATTTGAAAGTAAAATAAGTTTAGTTTTGGGATGTAACAAGCATGTACCCAACTTTAATTTTAATTAAATTATATGCAATCATATAAGATGTTTACAAAATATTATTTCTTATTTTTATGGTTGAAGTAAAATATTGTATAGGGATTTTCTTCTTGGTGCCTAATGAATGCGGGAACTGAACATTCATTCAACGCACTCACTCATGCAGTTAGTGTGTCATTCTGCAGACCCTTGCAACCCGAGACCAGTGCACTTTGTGTCCTACTGTACTCCGCCATCACTCATTTGTATGTGGCATGATGCCATTGGCATTTATCTTCGTTCCAAGCTGGGCATTGTTCAAACTTATTTGTGTGGCTCCCCCCTGTTACGCCTTTTGTGGTTTTGATGAAATCGAAGTCGAGACAGGGCCAGTTAATGCCTTGCACAGTTGGCTAACTTTTAGACATTTGCATTTGCTTATTGACCACATCTAGAGTCAGTCCAGCAAAGTTACTCTCGTCAGAGTGACAAGTACATGCCATAAGGTTTCTCGTTAAAAGCTTTCTACCATTTCGATCACACATTGCATTTCCTGGCACATTTTCCCGGTTTTGACTGGTCAAAGTTAATTGAAATTTAGAGCTCTCGAAATTAACTTTTCAATTATGCTTCCGCATTGGAATTCCGAGCAAAGTCCCCTTGCCCATGGCTGCTTTTAATGTTTGCCAGTGGACAGGACGCTGGCGAGTTTATAGCATGTTAAATGTGCTTTATGTTGCCAGTAATCGTTGACAGTGTTGTCGCTGCTCTGCACTTGGGACACTGTAAGAAAATTGTAGCTAACTTTTATAAATATTTAAAAAAATTTAATCGGAAATATGTGATAGTTGCTCGATTCATTTTACAGATATATTAAGTTAATAGTTTGAGGTTGTCCGTTGATAACAACTTAGACAAAGTGTAAGTTATAATTTTTATATTATGAAGCTGAAAATTGTAAAGAACACTAAAATACTCTTATATCTTATTTTTTAAGCTGCCGCATAAACACCCCATAAATAGTAAAATAAAATAAATTTTTAATTGCACTTTTCCCCCAGTGCACTCCCAAGTGATCGCACCCAAACCCATTACCATCCGAGCTGGTTTCTGTGTATTCGGTCCTGTTCTGTTCTGTTCTGTGCTCTTGTTGGTGGACAGCATGTTGACAACAATAACAACGAGTGCATACATGCCTCGTTGCAGAAATTATAGACATAAAAGCTATGCGCCAGCAGCCTCCCAGCTTTCCAGCCCCGAAGCCCAGCCTCCCCGCACATGCAGCTAAAATATCGTTCTACTCGGCCAGAGTTGACATGACAGTAACTTCAGATGCCAGGACCACGAGTACGGGAATACCAAGGGGCAGCATCGCAAACTGTTGCACTGACTTTCTGCTTGCAGAATGACATTCATAGGTGGTGGCTAAGGCGGGCGGAAAGGGTTGCATTTTCGGGGCCTTTGCTGGAGGGGGGAAAAAATTGCATTTATGCATGTGACGTGTTGCTCGCCTCGACACGCTAGCAATTTGGCACAGAAAACGGGAGACACAACAGGAAAAAAGAAGGGAACATTTTGCGGGAAAAACCGGAAGCTAAGCTTTGGGCCTCCATCGAAGATTTTGCTGTCATTGGCGACCGCACAGAACAGTCAATCGAATAAAAAAGGAGACAATTTAGCTGCAAAATGCAACTGACGTTTTGAATGCAACAGCAAGCTGCTGTCAAAATGGTTACTCCAACTCCCCCCAGGGGTATGACTCATTAAAGGAGCTGGTCTCAGCAACCTGGTCATCTACGAATTGATCTGTAAAAGCCAATTATGTCGTAGAAGTCTCTGTTTGAAGGAGGTTCCTGGTTGATTTGATTGAAGCTAATAGGGGATATACCTACGAAATTGAAAAGGAAAGACAACCTAGGGACAGTTTAAAATTTAACCAATTTAATTTAATTGGTATCATCCTATGAACAAATAAAATTTGAACTAAATTAGAATTTATAAATTTAAGCCTATGTAAATAAATGTAATTATTCGTTATGTTTATTATTTATTTAAAAACCTGCCTTCCCACTTTCCTTTTTCCCAAGTGAAGTGTTTTTCCCGTCAAGTATAAAGCACTCCCAGCCAGGCCCCTCGTAAAAACGGAGGTGTAACCCCACTCCACTTGGGAATCTCAACCGTCCAAGCACTTAAAGTGAACTGCATCAATACAGCGCATGTAGATCGAGCCACACACATATAAATTTCTGCACTTTTTGGGGTCAAACGGGATAATGCCGATGGGCGTGGCAGCTGCCTGTAACGCACATGTGCCAGTAATTTACATGCCTGTCTATTTGCCGGCGCTTGGAGGTCGCTGCCTGTCAGGACACTGGTGAGAAAGATGGATAGATGGATGTGGATGTGAACGTGGATGGTGGTGGGGAAAAAAAGTTCCAAAAATAGTGAGAGAGGGAAAAGAGAACGGCAAAAAATTGGACATGTAAAATTCGCCAGAAAGACGCCCGTTGCCAATGCAAAGGCAACCTTCAAAACAGTTGCATGCATTTTTCAATTTTAGAATGACGAGGCGATGGTTTATACGGCCGCCCCTTCCCGTTTTGCCCAGATACCGCCCCCCCGCCCCCAATGCCACTCTACCCACTTTGTTCCTCGCCCTTGCCCTGCTGCCTGCACTCGTGGGTTTTTCTGCTGGCTTAAAATTTCACCGCATGACATTCATCATGGAGCAGGACCATTCTGACCCCCAGCTGTGTGGGATGGGTTAAGGCTGCCACTGCACTTTATACGCGGTAAGAGTAGAGTTAACGGGAGTGTGAAATTTTTATATTGTTTTGAAAATTGAAAGGTAAGACTATAAAATATAAGCATAAAGTGTATAGGGATATTCTTAGCTGGAATAAATTTCTTAATACAAAATTAATTTTCAAAGGTAAAAATAACATTTTGGGAAGAATAATCTGTAATATAAATATTTTATAGAAGTGAAACTCAATATAAATATTTCTTAACAAATTTTTATAATGCAAACTAAGCTAAAGCCCTCTTAAGGATTTTACATTAATTGTTGTAGGGCTGCAATTACCGGGTATTTCGTAGTCCAAACATATTACAGCGCTTTTCCTATTTATCCATTCCTCTGTGGGTACGTGTGTGTGTGTGCTTTAGATATTTGGGTTTGTTTTTCTACTTGCAACACTCACACACAGTGCGAGCGTGTGTGTGTAGCCAAAACAAACATTGCAAAATTTATGTCGTCTCATAAATTTGTAGCATAATTCTGGAACTGCTGGCGCTGGTGCTGCCACTGCAGCCGCCACTCGAAAATGTTTGGCTGCCATTCTGTGCTTTTGGCCAAGAGCAAAAACCCAACACGACCCGGATTTGCCTTTGGACCAACTTGGTTTGGCCTTTGAGCCGTTTGCCTCGCTTCTTTTCTCTGTTTGTTGGTCTAACGAACCGCGTAAATGCAATTTCTGGGTTTTTCCTTTTTTGTTTTATTCCTTTCACTTTGTTGCCGGGAGAAATCAACTATTTTGTGGATAATATTTAAGGATTTAAAATGTTTGAACAGGCAAAAAAGTGGAAAAGTCTCTGGGGAAAGTAATATATTATGGTAATAAACCTGCTTCAAAGTAAAAACCCTTATTAATAAAACTAAATCTTGTGCTTGTAGTTTTTATTCATGTGTAGAATAAACTCAAGCTGAGCTCCATAGTTGTCACTACCATAAAACACATTTCCTCTGGAATGCCATGAATAATTGCCATTCATTTGGCGGTGTCAGAAGCTGCAAACGATTCGAAAGTTCAATGAATTTTGTGAAATATTTAAGAGTCTTCGGGCGGGTGTAGCAAAAGTTCATGCAGCCTGCTAACCTGTCATCAAATGCCAGCCAAAGTTTCTGCATATTTATCGAAGCCACTCGACGGTAAAATCAGGCACGAGCTTGGGAACGGCCGCCATCAATTATTCCCGGCTCCGGGGAATTCTCAGGTCCCACTTAAGTCACTCGGTGTGCAGCGTCGCATAAATCAGATATTAAATTATTTGCAATGCTGGTGGGTTAATGGCAAGAGTCACAGCTTGTGGAGTGTAATGCGCTTAGGTGGAATTAGGCTAAGACCCGGAGACTTGCTTAGCAGATTGCGCATACGCAGCGTATGCCGGCAGCGGCAGCACCAGCAGTTAAACGGGTCTTTGGCCATGTCACTCAGACAGGACCCTCTGACTAATGCATATGCAAGCATGCGGGGCCAGGTAAGCCAGGTAAACCTTGTAAGCCAACGGAGAGCCGAGAGCCAGGGGCGAGGAACCAAATCTCGTGCAAGTGACAGCCAAGAAATGCAAGCCAAATCTGTCCTGGAGCTGTGCAACAAAGCTAGTGCATTCGTGAATTAATAATACAAGGAAAGTGATTTTTTTGCATACCTAAGAGTAGTTTAGAGAGCAAAAAAATGTAAAGCTTAAGTAAAAAAAATGAATAAAATAATAGTTAAATATTAAGATAAATCTTAGGGGATAATTTACTAGATATCCCTGTCTTACTCACCTCCTTGTGACTACTTAAAGTCATCTTCATTAGCGGCTCAGACAGCTCCCAATTGTGGTGGATCATGGCTTATTATTTTCAAAGCAGCCACCAACAAATTAACTTCCCAAAAATGTTTCCAAAAATCTGACCGCAACACATTTTTGTGCTACAGTTACCCAAAGTTTGCCCTGGAAAATGAACTGAACTGGTGTAGTTATACATACTACCCGAAAACGGTTGCCCTGGCAATTATTTTTGCGGCTCGCTTGCAAACAAAGGAGAGAGTCTCACCCACAAATGGAGGACTAGGCCAGCTAGAATCAGCTTCCATCCAGCAGCTTCCTTCCTGAGTGACTTGCCCTTGCCGCATAGTTGACTTGCAAAATGGCAGGAATTTCTGCAGGCAACCAACCGGGCCCAATTTGTCCTGTATGCATGCCAAAAAGGTCCCCAGGTAGACAAGGCCATTTTAATAATTCATTGAAATCATCAACGAAACTAAAGCATTTTAATGCCCGCTTTTTTAAGCTGCCTCTCCTTATTGAATTTGCATTTTATCTATTTGAGGTTGGATCCCAGATTTCAAAATTACAAATACAAAAAAAGGCAATACGTTCTGAAAAATGTTGAGCAATTTGTGGCTGCCTTTTTTATTTTAGGGGGGAGGACTTAAGCTTTGTCATTAATTTGGCTTTGAGGTCGCTGGCCTGGTCAGCAGATTTTTAGTAGACCACAAAAAATGGCTTTAAATCCATTTTATGGCCATGGCCATTAAGCGAAATTTGTCTGTCATACATGTATATATAGATGGGCAGGATGTTAACGATGATTCGCATACGGCACATGTACAGTAACATTTTTGGGGGCGAAACGCTTTTAATTTTATGGCAGACTCATTTGCCTCGAGGTGAAAGTGTAACTATCGGCCATTCAGAACTTTGTTTCAGTTGTTTGTAGGGGAAGGAAATCACGCATTCGCCGGGGTAAACATACACTTTTGGCATTGAGCTGGTAAACTTTTTTCGGGCTGACCAACTTTGCTCATTTAAACGCTTATTAAATATGCCACATTAAGCTTTTTTATTTGTTTTTAAATAAAAAACAAGGGATGAAGGGTATAAGCTTAAAGTAAAAATACCTCTAAATTTAATTATAAAGACCAATTAGACGAAAAAAAAACGATTTTAGTATTAAAAAAAATAGCAACAAATTTTCTTATGTCAAAAAAGAATATAGTATTGCAATTATAAAAAGCTCTCAAGACACTTTTAAAGGTATTAGATTATTAGCAATAAATTAAACTTGTGGATATAATAAATAGGTTACCATCATAATAAATTAAATAATATTTTTAAAATTATTCTACAAACCTGTTTAACTTTTTGGTTCATTGCTTTGGTTTTGAAATAAACGTACTAAATACGCATAAAGGTAGGGAAACTCAATAAGTTTTATTTCTTTTTCGAATTTGGAATATAAAAACTTTAGCTTTTGAAAATATGAAAGTTGAATGAATGCCTGATCGATTTCACACAAAATCTGTGCGATTTTTGCCATATAGTTGGCATTCATATGCAACAAAGGTTTAATCCAACATTCCTAGTTTCCCGGTTGTTCTATAATCTCTCTAAAAAAAAAGAAGAAAGAACAAAAAGAACCAATATGCCATTTAATGGCTAACGGCTGCGGGGGAACGAACCCGAAACTACTCGGGCACAGTGGTAAAAATATAATCAAAATAGAAATTGTTGATTTTTCGTTTCGCTGCGCATACTAACGAGTTTTAAAAACTT
Organism: Drosophila seguyi; assembly: GCA_008042675.1. Lineage (NCBI taxonomy): Eukaryota > Metazoa > Arthropoda > Insecta > Diptera > Drosophilidae > Drosophila > Drosophila seguyi. Next base: position 311,599 of record VNJU01003751.1, on the reverse strand, counting down.
TAACCCAGCAGCCAAGCGACGCATTGCCACGCACATCCACCCACATTAGTGTTAACCCATGGCAGCCCACCCCCTGGACACATTTACCCTCTGCGCATTCGATTTCATTTCGCATTTGTGGCCCTTGTCGCTGTATTTTTTCCCTTCTTTCTTTTTTTTGTTCGCCAACTGGCGGGCTCTTGTAATTTCCGCTGTGTGTTTTTTACTCTTTTTGTTCACGTTCTTTTTCCCGTCGTTTCCCCAAATGCTGTAACCCTTTTTTACTTTCGCTTTTACTCTCGCTCTACACGGGGAGCGGCCTTCTCGCAGCCATTAGGTCCTTTCAGTGCGACGGTCCTTGTTGTTCCCGCCGCCTGCTAAACTGCTAAATGTCGCATAATTATCGTATTTCACTTGGAATTTTTCCCTGGGATTTTTCCGGCCTCCGTCCATAGATACCTCTCATTATGCCGAATTGTCTGCGCCTGTTTTTGTAAATCCTCTTTTGAGAATTTCGTTTATTTTTTTTCGTATATCTCGGAGAAAGGTTGCTTTATATTTTTGACAACATATTTGGTGCATAAAACGAGATGGGTTTTTATTAATTTCGGGGAGCACAAATATTTTTGTTTATGTTCACATGCTCAGGTAGGCGGGGTCCTTTGAAGCTAATTAGAAAAGATCCCTTTTTGGAGCTTACTGGGGAGTCAGGTGGAAAGGTATAGTCCTCGGGTTAATCAGCAAATGCATTCCGAGTTCTATGGCGGCTTTGCTCTTGCTCATAACTTTGATAAATTGGGAAGAGCTCGTATTATCTTTGAGCCATTACAACTTTGGGGACTACTCAAATTAATGTTGAGAATAACAATTAAAATCATTTAAGCCATGCGTACATAGACACTCTTCGGGGTTCTGTGTACTTCCAAGTGCAATAACCATAAACTATTTTGCACAAAACTTTTCTCTTCGCGGGACATCGTTAAAAGGACAACCAGTGGAGCTTCAAGTGTCCCCTTTTTCCGGCTCTCTAAAGCCGCAGAAACTTTCGAAAGTCCCTGCACTAATCGTTTGACACGAACACACACACTCTCCCAGAAAGATATAGAAAGCGGAGCGAATGGCATTCAACTTTTTAGGTGTTGTTCAACACAAAATACAACACAAGTTTTCCCTTTTTTCCAGCTGGCCGAAAATTATTTTTTGGCGAAATGCAGCAAGTATTATTTCGCTTCCTGTGCTCTTCTTTTGGCGCAACTCCACTTGAAAAATCCCCCCGCATTTTCTTTCCGTTGTTTATGTGCTGGCATTTTTTACGAGGTTGCCCAGCGCAAGACAACATTTTATTATTTTGTAGCGTTTTATTTCCGCTTACACTCGCTCTTTTTTATGTGGCCCACCAGGCGGGCCTAAAACTTTTTTCAAACAATTTGAAAATGATTGTTTCTGGGCCTGGGCTGGCTTGTGGGCTTGGCTTTTCCTTATCCGAAGGCTTTTCTGGGGCCTCGTTAGCCTAAACGTTTTATTGTTTCATAAATACTTAATATGCGTTGTAATTACTTTTAAGCATCTTATCATCGTTTGTTATCCTCGGTTTATAGTTCCTGTTCGCCCTTTTATGGCCAAACTAAAATTGTGGCCGAATCGTGTGCGGTTTCATTAAAGGGATTAGGCATCCAGGATGCCCCATTCTTTGTTTTCAACTTTGTGGCAGGCCACATAACGGTCAGAGAACGAGTGTGTGCGGAATGCTTTTCGGGGTTGCTTAAGTGTGAATTTAATTAGAACTCAACTGATGGCAGATTTGTGTGTAGCCCAACGGCAGACAGCTTTTGAAGTGGGTTAATGTCATTGAAAGGATACGCAGAAATGCCCAGCATTTTGGGATCAAGAGGCTCTGTGGGAGGTGACCATAATGTCTCCATTTCATGGCCAATAAACAAACTCCATGTGTTGCCAAGTGCGAAAACATTGCAGCCATTCCTATTCGCATTCGTATAAATAAATATGTAAGCTCGTACACAGGGGAAAAAATATTTGCAAAGTCAAAAAGGATGCGAAATATAGGCGTTCTCAAAATGTGAGGAATAAAGATACGATTCACTTGAATTCCCCTTATTTTATTATATGGTTCATGTGGGCACTATATAATTAAGAAGATTTTCTTCATTATTGAACTATATTTACTTTTAAATTATTAGAAAATATTGTTCACAAATATATAGCAAAGGAAAAACCCTAACAAACCTTTCCTCAGTGCTTATATATATATAAGCTGGCAGCACATAACATCACACAGTGTCTGCAATAAGCCAACAGACATACAAAAGGCGACAAATGCCAACAAGGAAAGTAAAAAGTGGCCAAATAAAATCCATAAATCGCCAGACAATGCAACAGACATGGCCAAGGAAGCGGAACAGGGGAATGCGGGCGAAAAGTAATAAAAATACGAGTCACAAAGCAAAAGGCCATGGCTTCCAATGTGCCAAACATGGACTTCATTTCTGCAGCTGCAGCAGGGCAACAGAAATGTATATAGGAGGGACTGCATCTTGTTGTGGCAATTTTCGGACTTTATGCCATCGTCCATCTCGTTTTTAATAAAATGTGCCAAGCTCAACTCAAGCCAGGTCGCTGCTGCAGGCACGGCTTAGACTCAGGAACGGGCTAAGCTCACTCAACTGTAGTTATTGCCATTCTGCCGCCGCCTCTTAGATCCTGGTTGCCCCTTCCCAACCGGGACGGGCAATATCAAAAGCTGTCGAATCCTGGCCACAGTCCGGCCATAAGGAGAGGACACATCGCATGCACACTCTCCCAGCACTTGACCACATTTGAAAAGAGTTATGAATATTACAGCAAGGTCCCCCATAAGAAGCTTGTATGGGGGTTCCCCTATTTTTACGACCCCCTTCGTCTGGGTGTGTGTGTGCGGTAGAAATTGTTATTTTCCTTATTTATTTCAATTTATGAGATTTTTATATGCGCACTTTTGTGGCTTCAGTTTTCATGCAGCTCGGGTCAGGTCGAGTCCAGTATGTTGCCTTCTAAATAAAGTTTTTATTATATAAAATTTATTTCTTAGTAACAAGAAAAGGCAGGTCGGTAAATTCTGGAAACTGAAAGGAGCCTTGATATTAATCTAAATATAGGCCTTAGAATGTGGGCCTCACACAGCGCAAGCAGAGACTTTCATAGAGCTGGTAATTTTTATTACTCATACATTTGGTAGGCATGATTAAAAACAAACCAACAAACCAACAAAAGGCCAAGGATAAAATGTATAAGATTTCTATCTATACCAGTCTTTATTTTAAGACAAGCAAGTTCCATAGAACATTTGATGTTAATATATGAAACTAATCATTATTTGTTAGGATATATCGAAGCAAAAAAACCAATGTCAATGGGAGGAGTAAGCTCTTTTTTATGATTTTTATAAGTTAATTCCCTTAATTTTCAAAGAACAAGACATTTAATTTAATGATTTTGCTGTAAAATAAAATATTTTAAAACAAAAAACCCCAATATAAACCATTCTGCTAAGGAAGATATATAAAACTCTCATAATTTTGTTAACTTTTTTTGAACTTAACCCATCAGTTTCTTTATTGACTCTCAAAATGAACTAAAACTATAGCCAAGAGTGCTGTGAGAGATTCAGAACCTTAGCAAATTATCACATCCATTACTTGGCAGCTCTCTAAAACCATTTGAAGATTAGGAAACTCAACTGCCAGGGCCACTAATTCAATTTCAGGGAACACGCGAAAAAGACAAAGAGGAAATATCGTTTGGGGAAAAACTATATATATATATATATATAGGAAAATAGTTTAAAGCGAGTGCAACTCGGTCACGAACTGCCATAAAAAGCGCAGTGGCAAAAGCGACAAAAAATATAACGAGGAGGAGGAAGGGGCGATTGTAGAGTACCGAGAGTGTGTATTGGAGTTGATATTTGCGCATCAGTGCGCACATTGAACTGTCAATGACAGAAGAGGAAGCTGGGAGCTGGAAACCGGTAGCTGGTAGCTGTTAGCTGGTTGCTGGGAGTCGCCAGAAGAATAAGTTCCACGGAAAATGAGAGGAAAATGGGGAAACCTTCGCCATTGCCAATTTATCAATTGCAGTTGGCAATTGACAACGACGAACCCTGACGACGACTAATGCAGCCATTGCCGTTTGACCCGAAGGTTGAGTGTTTGAAAGCGGTGGACTGTGAGGGGATGGGGGAAACTTCAGACAAGTGGGGCTTGGGGAAATGCCACCTCATCATGTGCGTGTTGAAAAAGTAATTACATCGCTGAATGCCAACTATAAATAACACAAGCGGAATGGCTAGAACGACACAGTTTTTATTGCAACTTTAAAGTGTCATTTTGGGGCATAAATATTCCCAGAGAAAAGATACTTCCCCCGGCTGTGTGCCGCCTCCTCCTGGAAAAGGTTTCCCTCCAGCTCCTCCTCACCATCCGCCTCTCCAGATTCTACTCTTTTCTCAGTCAGCATAAATCAACGTAAATGAATGCTATTTAGTTGATGGCCCAGGCCAGGAAATGCGCCGCTTAGCCAAACACACTCAGCTGCACACGCACGCTCTTACGAATATGCACTGGGAGAAATAGTATAACAAGGATATAATGATGATTACTAAAGGCAAAGTATTCTCTATATTTTTTCATATCCTTAAAGTTTCCCGGTATCTTCTCTATTATTCCTTCGATACACAATTTCTCCCAGTGCATTCAAAGTCTCACCTCGACGGCTGTTTGTGTGAGCAGTCTCTAACTGGTTTCAGTTACAAATGCAGTCAGTGGCTGGCATTTTCCACATGCATTTCTCAAATGTGTACGGAAACCGAAGCCAAGTGCAGGCAAAGCACCGAGCAACGTTGCCAACGGAAGAAGGATGGCCCGGAGAGAAAGAGAGAGGTCCTGGGATCCTCTGTGTACGCCTGTGTTTGGCACTTCCGTTTGATATTAGCCCGCTCTCGGTCTCTCCTCTGCGGCGAATTTAGTCAACATCCACAAACATTGGCGAAAACTGAACACCGAATGTCCTGACGAGGGGGGGGTAATGCATTTCTGCGGTTTTCGTCCCAGACTTCGGACGAAAGGATTCGCCTGCGTCTCGAGTTACCCAAGATGTTTCGGCCTGCCAGCCAGAGGCTGAGAGGCATATTCAGCATAGTTCGTGGCGGAGCCAGCGCGCTATGCCCATAAATCCAGTGCGGAAATGTATCAGGCCCAAACAGCTTTGGCCAGACAATGCCAGGATGGCCAAAATGATGCCGCTCAAAGCCAATGGCTTGGCCCCAGGCCTCTCAGTTATCGGTGCATGCCAGGCATTAGTTTTGCATTAAGTTCAGTCGAGGACTTGGGGCGAATGCTCTCGAATTGAAATTGAGGTGAACAAACACCTAATTGCAATATGGAAACTAAATGAAATCTATGAGAATTTATATATTTACAAGGGAGTTGAAGTTGAAAAATAAAGCAAAAACAAACGAGCTCTACCATATCAATTATCCAATGTATATTCCCTATTCCTTATGCTGATCAAGTTTTGCTTCAAAAAAGGGCTTTAATATTTTTGTATCCAATTATTTTGCGAAATACAGTAATTTAATCGGCTTTTCCTAACTTTTTTTTAGGTAAGTAAAGGGAAATCCCCGAACTGCAAGCACACAGCCGTAAGTAAATGCTAAAAATATTCACTAAATATAAAGCTCGCTTCGCCATTAAACAATATTATGTTCAATCAAAATACTGTATTTCTTAAAAATAAACAAAAAACCAAGCAAAGTGGAACAACTGCGATGCAGATTTTTGTAGAGCCCCTGGCATGTGTGGCGGCATTCCGCTTTCAGCCAGATTTTTCAACAGGCGATGGCCGGGATATGGGGATAATGCCTTTGACAGGGACACTCTGCTGGTGTGGGTGGGGCGTTGACAACATTGTTTTATTAAATACAAAGTAATGGCCACAGCCACCCACGCGGAAAGGGTAGTATGTGGGAAAAATAAATAAAAAAAAAAACAGACATGGCGAGACTCTGACTCCGGAACGGCTTAAACCATTTTCCAGCCTCCCACCTTTATTTTGTGTTCGTTTTTTCCTTTTTTTTATTTTTTGTTTTTACTGGGCGTCACTTAAATTATGCAACAACACACACATGGAAACATGCCCCGAAACGCATGAGTTATGGAAACATTTTCCAAGTCGAGGCTTTAAGTCTTAAAAAGCCAGCACTGCAGCATTAATTGAAAATTCTTTACAACTTCTGATCATTTTACAAAGTGCCGAGGTAAGAAATAAATAATTAAATTAACTTCCTTTGTGTTTTGGATGTATTTTGGGCTTAACCCCAGTTACAGAAAATGTTAACCAAAACGATAACAGCAGAAGAGAAACTTCCTTGAGACCAAAACTTAACAGTTGACTTTAACAGATGGATGAAAAGAGAGAAAGATGACTTAAAGCGTGTTAAGATGGATATCTGTTGGCAGTTTAAGAGAGCTATTCTGTTAGAGCTAGTGTTAAATGTTAACAGCCATGGGCTTGAAGTCTTTTGTTTTTGGTGTTAAGAAATGTTATTACTCCGATAAAAATAGTTTAAAATTTTTAAAATAAAAACAGAACTTTTCGAAAGGCTAGCTGGTTTTTTTACTACACTTCTTTTTTGTGAAATTTTAATTTAATGAATGTTTTATGTGTTTATTACAAGAGAAAATGTTAAAAAGAGCCTTTCTTTTATTAGATAAAATAATAATAATAGGGTTTTTAAACTTAGTTTTTGATGAACTAAATTAAGCAATTGTTTTTAGAACCTTTTTATAATTTGTTTAATCAAATTTATGATTTTCTTAGAAACCTTTTCTTTGTATCGTTTACTTTTTTGGGTTTTTGAGCCTTATCAAACCTTGTCCCTTTTTCCTGACTTGTTGAGTTAACAGACCCTTTGTTTGGCCTGCTTCGCTGTTAACCAACCGACATCAATCGGCTGAAGAGTAAATTTCCCGCTTGCCAGAAGCCGGCTAACAGGCAACCTACTAACCTACTGAGGACACTCGCTCTCCTTCGCTCTCTCGGCAATGGCTTGTTATCATCGCATTAGGAAATGTCCCTCTGGGTTAGCAGTAACTGCCACTGTAAGTGCTACCGAACAGAGGACGCCACTGTACGAGCCAGCATCCCGACGCGGAAAAGCATCCCGAATCTGAAGTCGGCTCAGTACATTTTCAGTTGTTGACGGCGGTGAGCGCGTTTTCCGGCATCCGATTGCCCCGGCATATCTGTGTCCGTGTGTGTGTGCGTTTTCCGAGCGAGAAGAGCAGAGTAGAGAGCTGTGTATGTGAAAAGCTTGAAAAATTACACCCAAAATGTAAAGTTTGGTGACAAGGGGAAGCACGACATCGGCAACAACAGCAACAAATAATGAGGAGATAAATTATTTTAATGTGATATGATTGCCGAGAATTTATTCGCGACACTGATAACGCACCAATTTCCAGTAGCGGTCTCATTTGTAGTCGAAATAAATAAATAATGCCAGGAATTAAATTGAAATAAACGCGAGTGCGAGCAACTCCGCCGTTTAAGGGCCCGTTTATCATGCGTGTGCGAAGGGCATCAATTAATATAAATAAATTCCATGAAACCCCGATCTGATCCACGCGCCCTTGCCAAGATTAATGGAATATGTAATCAATTAACTGCAAATGGTTAACGAATGGCGTCAAACTATCTCTGGAATTTACACGCAACGTGCGAATTAATTAAGCAATGTTTTTTGCGCGCGCAAAAAAGTGTGAAAAGTTTTGCAAAGGAATTTGCACAAGTTTTGCGGTGCTCTGATGTGAATTAAATTTTACGCATAAATAGGAATTCAATTGAATATACTAAATAATAAAGAAGTAATTAAACATTCCAGACAAAAACGCACTAAAAAATTGCTGAAAATAAGCCAACAAGTTTTTGACAAAAAGAAATCTAAAGAAATACATAAAAACTGCGTAAATATTTCATATTTCTTGGAAAAAAAAATTGTAAATGTGACACAAAATATCTTGCAGTAATGAATAAAATTTTAAAATAAAAGACTGATAGGAAAAAATTAAAGGCATAAAATATACAACTGGACTATGAACAACTGAAAAATCAACAAATAAATAAAGCTATACAAAAAAACTTATATTTAATATGATAATGAAATAAAATTATTTTTATTGGTAGCTAATAATGAAATGGCATTTACTCTATGTCCCAAAATTACTAGAAAAATAAAAAAAAAATGAAGAGAAAAAATAATAACAAATAAAAACGGAGAATATAAATCAAGTACCTGAATTATAAATAATAAAAACAGTTTCAAAATTTTTATTTAATGCAACTAACTTAATGCTTGTGATTCCATTGTGATCATAATAACAAACCCTATTTAAATTCCCCATTAACTTAATGCATATTTACTCTCATAAATAACCCCGATAATAACGTTGAGTTTGAGTGAGTAACCACACAAAAAGCGGACTATCATTCGCCTGGCATAATAAACTGCCCAAGATAAACATGTTGGCCTCGGGGCAAAAGGCAAACACGTCTAAACGACTGCACTCGAGTAAATACCAGGCAAATGGCGCGCAAAATGCAAACAATTATGGACAATGCAGCAACAATGTCGCTCAGTATCGACACCGCTAAGCGGCTTAAGTGCCATCAATGTTGTGCACACACAAACCCCTCCCTGCCAAAATAAAAAAGAAAAAACGTAAAAGGAAAGCCCATCAAAAACATGATTAATCTCAATTTATGACATCGACGGCGGCTGGAAATCAGAGAGCGGGGAAAAGAATACGCGGGCTAAGCGCTAACGATCAAACTAGTCGAGCCATCAATCAATTTATCAATCAACACTTTACGCCAATGTGGAGGAGCCTCTCCTCGGAAGGCCTAAGCCATAATTGACATTTATGGCTGATGGGCTTAAGCCCCACTAACAACTGACCGACTAACCCCAAATGCACACATAAATATATGGGGGGCTCGGGCAACCATGATTTATGCATTAGCATAATTAGTGTCCTGCCTGGATGTAACTCATATCCAGAGTGCCCCTGTCATCGTTATTATTATCCTGCTGCCCTAATCACATACTAGTTGCGACTTAATAAAATAATAATATTCCTGGTCCCAAAATTATGCTTTTCCTAATTAGTTGCATAAATCAAGCTATAAACCGGATGAAGCAGGTCTAACTCCCCTCCCATTTCAATTTCCCTTTCCTGCTGCCTGCTAATTGATTCGAGCTGCACGGGACACGATTTTTGCATTTATCTGGTTAATTAAACGGCATTACATATGCCAAGTTTATTTCGCAATAAACTCCACTACAGGGAGCCAAATCTCGGTCGTTTCACACCTCGCTTTCCACTCGACGGCCCTCGGTGGCACCTGAACTTTCACTTCCGCTCCACCGGATTCACTCAGTTGCAAGTGAAATGTTTGCCGCTCTTAATTTATCATCTGGGGTTCATTTGCCGTAAGTGAGGCTTCTGTGTGTCTCTGTGTCTGTGTCTGTGCTGCGGTGTCATTATTTTTTGTGGCCTTCGGGTTGAGGTTGATGTCGAGCTTTACATGCCATCACATAAAAAGCGATGCCTGGCATTATGATTAGGGTACGTGTGTCAGCATTGTCTGGATAATGGATACCGACCGGGAGTCGGAGTCGGGCTGGTATACACTCCCAAATATATATATATATATATAAATGTTAAGCCAGGTTAAGAAAGCAATTGTGCGGCCCGGATAACTTATCCGCATCGAGCGCAAATTTTGTCTTCAGCGAAATCATACAGTAATCCAAAGCGAATGGCAATAAATCCCCGCAAGGGTCCTTGAAATCGCTTCAATTGCTTTCATTTGCTGAAAAAATAGTGGGTAATCATTTTGATGATAAATTAAAGTGATGCATAAGAGAAAGGCAAATATATATCAGATTCTTTCTTCGCCTCTATATATATAATTTTTATTTATAGTTGCATTATTTAGAGTATAAAATGTCTAGACAGAATGTATCCTAGACTCAAGTTTCCACTTATTTCGCCCCCTCAATTTATGTACCCCGAGTGAGTGGCAATAAAATAAAATTATTATATTTGTGCGACAGATAAAATAGTTGCAACTCTCACCGCTGTGCCAACAATTGGCCATATATCCTGGGGGATCCTGGCGTCGCACCATTACCCAAAGAGCCGAAAGCCGCGGGCCTGCAATTCCGCCAAAATGTCCCAATATGTGTATATATATAGGGAAAGAATTGTATATACATGAGGGTGGGCCTGCCTGTTGGTGAGGAAAAGGCAGCCATGTGAGCAATTTGGGGCCCTGGGCCTGCTAAGGATAGAGCTCCCAGAGTCGGAGCCAGAGTCAGGGGAAATCGAATCAGGGACCCGCAGCTCACAGCCAGATAAGCGGCAGTGATTTATTGCATCTAATTGCTCACGAGCGATCCGCGAACGTGCCCCAATAACATTTGGGGGGCTTCACACCTCAGCAGATTGCCGAAAATGCCCCCAAATGGCCGGGGAATCCATTGCCAAACATCCTGCGGTCGGCGGTTCCTGGCGGCTGCCAATCAATTTAAACTGAAGTGGCCGCGCTTCATTAAAACCAGTTTCAACGGACATTTGGCACAGACCAATATCGTCAATATCCGTTTGTCAAATTGCAAAACGACAGCATAAGCAAAACTAATAGCGAAAAACGACAAAGAGCTAAGTAAATACAAATCTGGCTATGTCAAAAGTTTTTATAATGAAATAATAATATTGGTAGAATTTTATATTTAAAACTCGGAAAGTTTTCCCCGTTTTAAATTTATCACATAAATTTGTTTTATAAATGTTTTCAATTAACATTTTTTGGGGTTCTATTTAAAATGGTGCCTTTGAATAATAACAAACTGGGTACAAAAACTGGGGAAAAATTTACATACATTTTGATTATTGAACAATATTAAAACAGTATATTTAATAGGATAAAAATACTAGTGTAGTTTTTAAAGCTTTTTAAATTACTAACCTAAAAACAAAGAAGTTGACGACAAAGGAAACTATTAAGCATCACCTCAAAAATAAGTTTTCAAGCTAAAAGCTTCGAACTAAGCCGCAACGCGAACAAAGGACCAAAATTGCACAGAAAATATTCATGCAACTTTAAACGATGGCGAAAAAAATATATAAGTAAGGCTCAAATTGAGCAAGGAACCGCGAAAGTATCTCCTTTTGGTATTACTTCCAACAAGGGACTTAAGAAAGCCAAGGAAAGAGGAGAACCCTCAGAGCCATCGAGTGCGGTCGAAAGGAGGCGAAATATGCTTCGAATCGTGCAATTTGAATGCACCCAGCCAGCAGCTCCCACTTAATTCCACAACAATGGCAACAAAATAAGCCCAATTCCGGTTTCATTAAATTTCTATTAGACACACACATGCTGTGATGCTGTGATGCTGTGAGGTTTTCCCTACACTCGAAGACAAGCTAATTTATTCAGAATTGTTTGCGCGGCGCAAATAAACGAGCGACGACTACATGACAACAGTTTAATGAAATTCTCCGCTGTGGCGGCTGTAGCAAGAGAGCAGCCTAATTAAATAACCACGCCCACTTCGAGCGCACTTCAAGCGTAACATTTACCAGGCCACGCCTCCTCCTTTTCCACGCCCAAACGCCCAAGTCCAGACCTCCCCTGGATTTTCCACCCACCGAGCCGCCAGAGAATGGATAACTTTATAACTCGGGCTAACTTATTTTTTGCCACTCGGACGCTTTGCTTTGGCTTCGAGCACCTGTCAGGAAAAAAAACGTACAAAATTACCACTAGAAATTTAAAACTTTTCAGCGCATATAGGGAAGTCTGGGAGTAGCCATAATATGAGATTAGTTTTCGGTGAAAAATTTAAATTTAAACTCCATTACAGTACTCGAAACTTAAAGCCAGTTAAGCCTTAGAGGAATTTTTTTAACAATTGTTTGAAAATAAATTGAAATGTGTATTAGATAATATACAAAACAAAACATATAAAAAGTTCAAAACTAAATTTCCACCTAGTAAATATATAACAAGTAAACATGCAGAGTCCTTGAAAAAGCTAAGCTTGATAAAAATATTTGAATTATAAACTAAAACAAAAACCTCAAATAATTTTTCACAAAGTCTATTGTAATTTTCTAATTAATCGTATAGTTAGTTCTTCCGATCTGCCTGTCAATCATTTTCCCCCTTTCTGTTTCTGTCAGCAACCTTTTCACTCAAATTTCTAATTAACTCACTTACCGCAGAAATCAGAAAGCAAATGAGAAATTGCAAAGCCAAACCAGATCCGTTCAGCTCAGATTTATGCTATTCAAATTGCAATTGTTACATTGGAACTTGCAACAAATAATAAAAACTTAAAGATTTTAAAAGTTGCTTAACTTTTAGTTGTTGTGAAAACTTTGTCGCTGAACTTTGCTCAAACAGCTATGGCAAATATTACATAAAAAACAAAAAACAACATGCTACAATAAGGAAGGGGACTGAAAGTTTTTCGGTGTAACCCACGCAGAAATTGCTTACTTTGTTTTCCGGTGAACCCAAAAATAAAGTTGCTAAAATAAAATTTAATTTCCACATTTTACTCGTTGTCGTCGTTGCAATGCAAAGAGACGAAAAAAAAGAATGGAAAGCGAAAGAGAACTGGGTCAATAAAATGCAAGTAATGCATAAATTTGTTACGGAACGTCCAAACTGGCACTCTCGACCCTGTGTGGGTGCGAACTGAGAACTGAGAACCGGGAAAAGCTGGCAAAACCGGGCTATGCCCCCAAGGAAAACCGGGCGGCATTAAAATAAATAAAAATTAATTGGTATGTTACCAGCCCGAAGGGCGGGCGGGAAAACACCAGAGGTGGAGTGCACGGACTCACGGGTTATTCAGAGCAGTCAGGACCCAGGACCTGGACACAGCTGAGTCAACTGCCCCCGAAAGTGGGCTATGCATATGCACAGGGGGCGTGGCAAACAGACATGTACGCACACACACACGAGAGCCTGAGAGTGAAAAGCTACAGCTCAAGTTTATTAACACGGCAAATAACGAAAATATTACATGATAATAAAGCGAAGCATACGGGCTTCCCACTCAGAGGAACTTTCCCCTTCCAGGATAATCCTCAAGACCGCACAGAGAGGCAAATAAAACGTGACGGGCTTTGTTATGTTTCATAAGCAAAGTAAAACGTGACGAGATTTCATTGAATTTCATAGGCCGAATGTTAATTGAGTGAAAGCCAGTGGGGAATACCTTGCTTAAGAACCTTAGCTAAGAACCTGTGTATCAAATGCATCGGAGATTTTGGGCACGGGATTATTGGCATTGGAGAGACAAGCCATAAATTGAAATAGGAAATAAAATTAACTTTGTGAGAGTATATTCTCAAAGTGTAAAACATGTTCCACAAATTTCAAGGGGAATGAAAACAATTACACCTTTTAAAGATTCACTAATTTTATTACAACATTTGCTCAACTTTATTCTTTTAATATTCAGAAAAAAGTGGTTAAATTGCCAAATATTTTCTTTTCTTTAACTAACAAACTACCAATAATTATTGTTTCCAAAACTTGTCCCAAAATGCAATCAATTATGCCACATATTTTCCTCGCACCTTTTCCTGGCTTTTAAGTTCGTGTACAAAACCCCGTTGAACTTTGACCAACTTCTTACCAATAATCTGGCGTACTTATGGGCCCAGTTAGACAAACTTTCCTGTTCCGCAAACTTTAAGCTTGCTTTAAACCTGCACTAAGAATGAAATTTTCCAACTTATGACTTTGCAACTTTTCCAAACACACACAGCGCCAGCCTTGAGGCAATATCAAATTGTGCACAGAACTCGTTCATCAAATCATTTTATGGTAACTACGGACCAGATTTTGTTATTCTAGGAAAGGTAGGGCGAGGAAGTGAAATGCATCCCCGGGAAATATCAGAGTACGGCAACGGCAACAACAGACCAGTTGCAGCTCATTTTTTCCGGCACGAGTTGGAAAAGTGGGTGGGACTCTAGCTTGCCGCTCTGGGTTCTGAGGGGAAAATGGGAAATGGGTCACACGGCTGAGTGCATTTTTGGCGCGTCAAAGATGTCGATGTGCAGGCAGATTTCCACCGACTTGACAGGCAAAAGGAAATGCGAAAAAGGTTTCCTTCGGCAATTCGAAGAAAATTGTGTCGTTGGCCCTGTTTAGGCGTGCCTGCCTATGAAATATGCTAATGATCAACTTGAGACATGTTCAAATTATTGTCACAGCTCCAGGTCCAACAGCTCTCCCTTTAAAACTGCAAACTTTATTTATTTTTGTTGAAAGTTGGGAAAGAACAACTCTGGCTGGAGAACGGAAGAGGACCCCAGACGCAGCTCGCTGCTAATTAAGTCAGCGGCTGCTTGCTTTATTACTGGCTTCATATATATTTTTTTCCACCATTCCATCTTCAATCTTTTCTTTTTTTATTATTATTTTTTCTCTCTTTGTTGACTGTTGCCGCTGGCAACGTTTCGCCACTTTTGTCTCCCTGCGCCAAATTGCTGCCAAATTAATTCTTATAAATTTAATTAGCGCTGCATGCTGGATATAATGGCCTCTGGCAATTAGATATACTCACAGACAAACGGATGAATAAATTAATCATTCAAAGGGGATGAGGTGGGTTGGGTGGAAATATTTCAATAAGTCTTGATAGGGAGTTCATGGCTTAACTAATTTCAGCTAATTTCACAAAAGAACTAGATGTGACACTCCACTGGCTGCTGGCTACCTTTCCAGAACTATCTTTTCTCGTTTTAATTGTAACTTTTCTACGCTGACACTGTTGTTGTTCGGTGGCTAACTAAGGCGCAAAAGCGGAATGGACTTTTCCCACATACACTAACGTCCTCCAGGGAAAAGCCATGGCAATGGCAGGGAAGCCAGAAAAAAAGCGAATGCAACAGGAAGAAACTGGGAGGAAGACACTTGGAAAAATTGCTTTTTGATTCATAATACTTTTAATAATAATGATTTAACCAAAGATACTTCTGATAATCTATTAACTTGAAAGTAATAAAATGCTACTTAAAATGTACAGTGAAAGCTACATTTCTTTTCTCTTAGTGTTAGCTTTTACAAGCAACGAATTTTCCCCGACTTTCCACCGAACTGTAAGCGGCGAATGTGTGATTGTAGCCAATGCAAGGACGAGAGCCCTGGATCCTGCATTAGTTCCCGCACGGTTCAGTGCTTCAAACTTAATCCTTGCTCTGTTGGCGCCTGTTTTTCCCTGCAGCCCGCTTTTCCGGGCCCTTTTCCTCCTCCGACTGCCTGTGGGCGTGTGTCTGTGTTCGGATCGTTAGTGTATAATTTTAAAGTTGGATTAAGCAAAGGAGCAGGACGTGGGAGCAACAAGGATGCGCTGCAAAAGGAATGTGCTGGCAAAATCAGGTCAACTGTATGTGTCACTTTTACAGCTTATTATGGCAAACGAAATGGCCCCGCCTTCTCTCGAACTATCTGTTTGTCACCCTGCAGCCTTTTATGGAGCTACATTATCGCATAATGTAATCATTGGCCCAAATGATGGCATGTCCTCAAGACAAATTCTTTGTTATATTAGCCTTGGCAGGCCGCACTGAAGGCACGTCCTTGTAGTCCTCCAACGGTCCATAAAACGAGGCAAGCGAACGCAGAGCGATGGCGAGCGAGTCCAATAAAATAATAAAAGTAAGTTTAGTTAAAGGCAATGAAAGTAACAACACCTCCGTGGCAACAGCATGTATCTCTGGGCTATAAAAGTGCCATTAATTGGCTTTGCGTACAGCTGTAGTGGAAAGTTCTGGGGCAAATAAGTGGGAAATAAGAGCAAAGTAAGCAGAATTTATTCAGCCATCTTTAATGCACTCAAACTGCAGTGGATTAATTTTCCATCGATTTGCGGATCTGCCAGTGGAGACGGCGACTGGCTGCTGCAGAAGTTTTTCCCTCTCTCTCACTTAAAACTGAAACAATGAAAATCATTCTCGGCTCAGATGGTTGCGCGAAATTTAGCGGGAAATAAAATGAGGAGAATGGCAAGTGAAACTAATGAGTTTCCGCTAAAGTTTAAGTGATTTGTGGTCAGTCTTAGTTGCTCTACCTTCGCTTGGGTCTGTGATTCCTACTCTTAACCCACTTCGCGCCACTTTATCTCGCTCTCAAGTGTCCAATAATGCAGTTTTATGAGTTCCCAGTCCTTTATTTATTCACATACTTTTGACAACCTCTTGCCCCCCTTTTTTCCGTTTCGTTGTCTCCTGGAGAATTATTTTTGTATATTTCTTTTTTAGGAGGGAAAAGCGCAGAAATTTGCATATTTATGGGACAGTTTTGTAAAGCGAAAATCGAGGCAAATAAATCTGCGGGCCATAATGCAGAGGAGATGAAGGAAGGTCCGGTCGTAAAAAGCCCTTCTGGCAAAAGTGAGAGCCAAGAGTCGCAGCCGCCACTTGTATCTGGCTTATTGATCTCCCTTCCGCTCTGATATCTGCGAATATATTAAAAAATTTGTTTACATTTTGCGACGGCAATTTGATGTTGCCTCGCAGATTATGCCGAAAGTGTATGCCAAGAAATTTATTGTGTTTCCGCAATCCTTTGTGGCCCCGGCAACTTTTTAATGATCCAAATGCTCGATTGCCCGGGTAACAAACAGCAATTTGTCAGGGCAATATAATGTGAAACTTTTGTTCCACAATAATTGATTTACTTGGGGCCCCAACTCTCGCCGCTTTTCTTTCCACTTTCACCATTTTCCCGGCTCATGTCGTCAATCAATTGACGTCGCCAGCACGGCACTCATACGCCACGTGGTCCCAGCTCCAATCCCAGCTCAAGCGCTGATATAACGAGCAAACAACAGCAAACTCGCAATGGCATCGGCATTACATGCTCCGCTGCTGATAACGGGAAATCAGGAGAGTACATGGGTGTATGTGTGTGCGAGTGCCTGAGTGTGTTTGTGAACGCATTAGGGGCGTGGCCGGGCGCCTTGATTGATGTCACTTTAGCTGTCGGGCCAGCTCGCGATGCCATCGATGATGATGGAAGTCCCAAGTTCGCGCTCAAGGAGTACGATCTCCCAATTGAGTGATGGCCCACCGAAATTGCCACGAGTGGAGTGGCCAAAAAGGGTGTTCTATAAAGTATTTGAAGTTTTTAACACTACTTACACTTCCTTCATTATCCAAAAAATATATATAAAGTGGACTTATATAGGAGAGAAGTTGGTAGAAGTACCATTAATGACATTTAAAAATCTTCATAAACCTATTTCGACTTGTAAAATACAATCTAATTTTATTTTAACAATTTCCATTACTTTCTTAAGATGAACACACACTTCTCTTCGCCTATTTTACGCCTCACTAACCCCCTCATCACTATGACACACGACATTTCTAAGTAGAAAATAATAATTCCACATGAGACTCGCACAATTGCGCCATTTAGATGGCTTCCGGAGCCAAGGAGGTTCGTTGCCTCGTCGCTTCCATCTGATCCTGTAAGAGGGAATACTATACAAAAGTTTTTCGGGACGTGACAAAGGGCTACGCGTCGAGGGCGTGGCCCAGGCGTCGTCTTTAGCAATGGCGGCCGCAAAATGGCAGGCAGAAATAATGACGCTTATATTTATGAAATTTATGCGTGACACCCACTTGAATGCGAAAGCGAGAATGAGCTTGTATCTGCTCTGGGGAGTGTCTTTGACGCTTATCAGCAGGCCGCCAAAGGAGCCGAGGAGCCAAGGAGCATGAACTCCCCTCTAATGTTGCGCTTTTGTCATTTTTAATCTTAATAAAAGAAAGTTTTTGGACGAAAGTGCCGGGCGAGGCAGTTTTATTGCGCCCATCGCCAAGTCGCAGCAAATTGCGGACACTAACCGAAAGTCGTGAGAACAAAATGTTTATGTCACATGACAGAATGCCCTGCCCTGGCAGCCTTGTATCCTTACATAAGGGGCGCGTCATTATTATCAATGCACACTGCCGAGGACTGTCTGGGGGGTGTGTGTGTGTGACGAAACTTTCGGGCCAAACTTCGCATGAAATAAAATCAAAATATCATAAACACTTGAGCCGAGGGCGCGCGTCTGGTCGGACCAGATACATATATTTATTTATTTTTATGCCCGGCGACAAATGCCATTAGATAAATAATGCCAAATAGAATTGCCTTACTTAAGGCCGAGGGGGCCAGGCTTTCAAAAAAGTTTGCTTTTCCCGTCGTTTCAAGTTTTTCTTTCTTTCACTTTCCGGCCAGGCAAAGCAAATAAATAGAGCCAATAAATGGCTGAAAAACTGATGAGGTTTTCCATTGAAACTTTTGTTCGACACGTTGGCCTTGAAAGTTTCAAAAACATTTGCGATATTCAACCGATAAAAAATACAATTTATACAATAAATGCCGCCAATTAGGGTTTTTTGCTGAGTTTACTTTCAATCTGCTGACACCGAAACTGTTTTCTAATATTGCGTAGCGCTCTCAAAGAGTTATTGGCATGCCTTTTTTAATCCATTTTCGATTTCGGCCATGTGTATGCATAAATTTCATTGCCGCCGTCAATCTAATCCTGTCGAAAAAATAGTGCAGATGCCACAGAACGTGCGAGAGGCGGGAAAATCAAGTGAACGTGGATAGTATATACACTGTAATTTTTATTGACTGTCGCACCGAAAAGGAAACTGCAAAAAAGCAGCGAAATCAAATAAACATTCCGCATAAAATAAATTCTGGGGCATATCAAAGAGCGTCAACCAAAAGCGAGTCTGAGCAAATACAATACAATTTTCATGTGCGAAGGGTGGCAATGGGAATGGAAATGGAAAGGGAAATGGGAGTGGTGGATTTTTTGGGCAGAGTAGCAGCGATTGCTGCAGCAAATGCTGAAAATCAAATAAATCAAATGCTCGTAAATAAATCATTTGAATTTATTTTCATTTGGCCAAAAACGAAATGTTGACAAAATAAAAGCACGATAAATACTCCACGCCCAGCAAACACGTCGCATTTCACCGAGAGGGAATATATATATATATATATATTTATATGTATGCCAGTCAGGAGCAACAAGAGTCCTGGTGACTGACATCGGACAGGCGGATGAAAGGGGGTTGGGTAGCTGCTGTGTCCTTTCCCCTGCCGAAGGGACCCCGAGATCCTGAATCCCGTGAGCCTGTCACGAGCCAGCGAAAGCTAAAATGTTATTTTCTCACTTCCAGCTTTGCAGCTGGTGTCCTGACTGCTCCTCCAGTGTCCTGTTTCTGTTTGTATGTGCCTTCCACTTGCGGTTAGTTATTTGGTCGTTGGCAAACGCCTCTCAACAGCCCAGCCATTGTGTGTCCCCTCACATAAATACATTTCTATTTTATTTTATTAGTGAATGTGCCGCAATCGCCGTCTGTCGATTGTTGGACTATAGTATATATCCATGACAACCTGACACGTCTGGCGCATTGGAGTCTCTCTCTATAATAAGGCGATTATGGGTCACTGTGGCAACCTGAGGAAGTACCATATTTTGATACATGAATGGGTCAGATCAGAGCTTAAGTGGAATTAAATTTCCTGGAAATTCAACAATAAGGATAAGATAGATGTCTAGCATTTTTGTGCTTAAATAACGCAGGGAGTTTATGTATGCTATCCTAGTTGAAGATTTAGTTATTTTTATAAAGAAATTAATTTAATATGTAACACATTAAAATTGTATTTATTTATCTAAGAGTATTTAGCATTTGGTTTTTATGTAATGCATTTAAATATTGAATTTATTTTCTATTTACTTTACTTCCCTTTAACAAAATCTTTTGTTGATCTGGTCCCAAATCAAAAAGCCAAACATTTCTTAGTCAAAACTCATTTAATATCGACTTGCTGGAAAAGTTTTAGACAAATTAACAAGGTAAGCTCTTGGCTCTAGTGCAAAATTGCAGCTTTCAGCAGGATAGTCTGACGAAGGTGCTCCTCCTTGCTGCTCCTCCTTGCTGCAATCCTTTAAGCCCAAGAATTGCTTATGCCAAATGCCGGGCAGTGAACAATTTCAACAAGAGTTTCTGCTTCGGCTTCCTGTTCCCTGCGGTCGGATGTCTTGGGCTGCAGCTCTACATCCCAAATGAATGCTGAGCTGCTCTGCAAATTACTTCTGGCTGAAAAGTTTCCCCAGCCCAGCCCAGCCCAGGCATCCTGTAATTAATTACATTTTATTTAAGTTCCCGGTGGCCGGGAGACGATTGATTATTTTGTGTGCGCATATTTGGCGCTTCATTTGTTTGCCACCCCGCAGGACTTGAGCTGGAGTTCCACTTTCTGCGGTAATCCGACGCCGAAAAGCTGCAGACTTACAAGCACGGCACGTACTTTCCATCTATCCAGCCAACAATGTCTCGCTAATTGAATTGTTAAGCGCATTTGATGCGTTTGCTAAGTTGCTGTTAGGATGCAATTTTGTTGAGGATTTCCTTGGGAGCGCACACACAAACATTTCGCGTTGAACGCTGAGTGGATGGCTGCTTGTCTGCAACAGGCAATCTGCTGGGTTTTTCCGGAAATGCGGGTTATAATTGTTTCCCCCCTTTGACAGGAACACTGGGGGAAAAATAGGGCTTATATCGAATTATATTACATAATAAAATTATATTACATAATAAAAAGTAGAAAGAGTAAGTTGCTAAAGTCTTAAGCTTTCACGGAATCCTTAATTTCTGTTTAAGAAAATGGTTTCTGGTTCCTGAGAAGTACATAGCTTAAGTTTATTAAGTAATGTTTTGAATTTATAAATTATTTTAATTTAAATTTCTAGCTCTTCTTTATTTTCCTTAGTGCATTTACTTTACCGACTCCTGCCGCCTTTATTCACTTTGTACTTCTGCAACTGTGAACAGCATCAACAACACAATAAGGACATACATATGTTGCCTGCTTGTTCGCTGGCTCCTCTGTTTTTACAACTTCAAGTTTTTCATGTTTTTTCCATACACATATACTTTTTTTTCTGCACTTTTATAGCTTTTTATTTTTTTTATTATTCCTGGATTTTTTTCTTTTTGGTTTGGTTTGCCAGATGTTGGCTTTGGCGGGCTATGTGGGTCACTCACTTTTTGCGTTGTTAACTCATTTGAATTGCACGTCAACAATTGTGAAAACAAAGCGAAAACTTTTGCCATTTGTTCGGGCAACAACAAACAGCATTCGACAACAGCAATAAAAACAGGAAAAATGTTAGAGAGGGTGAGGGGAGACGTAGCCAGACAGAATGCAAGAGCGCTTAGGGACTTGAGCCATATCTGCTAATTCCTTAGATCATCCCCAAACAGAGCATAGATATATTTAATTGTTGGGCAAAGTTTGGTACAAGTGGGAGGAGTAAGTGCACTTCAGAGTGGCTTTAACATATTTTAATTGCTTTATTTTCGTATACGTAATCTGGTAATTTACGTATACGCAATCTTTGTCAGATGGAGCAAAAAAAAAAAAAATAATAATAATAATAAGCTCTACAGTTAGTTTAAATACATTTATATATATATTTAAATTGACACTACCTTGCTTTTTGGTTTCTCTTAAACTTTTTTTAGACTCATCGTATTTTCAGTACTCTTGAATGTCTCACCTAACTCAAGTTCAGCTGACAGCCATTTTAGCCAAGTCCGCAGGTGGCCAGCTGGAATATTTGCCATAAATAAACGAGTTGATTTCCTGAGGCTCTCATAAACTTGTCATTCTTGTTCCATTCGCTGGCTATCACATTTCTTTCGTTGCCGGCTGCCGCTTTTCTTGCTAGTGAACTTGGCTAATTTACTTGGCTTATTTCCCTCCTCCCTGGCAAGTTTATATTCATTAAACTTCCGCCACATTTTGCGCTTTATATTTTGGCGCTTTCAAATGTCGGCCCGGGACACTCGACTGGAGGAGGAACCCCTCTGCATCCTTGCGGTTAGTTCTGGCCGGAAAGTTTATGCTTTTGTATTTCCGCCGGAGCTGGGCAACAGTTTTCCCCACTTCCTGTTCACTTTTTTTTTTCTGTTCGCCCTGCCCAGGACTTCATCTTGTGCCGGAAAAGTGCAATTTCAAAATTTGTGCTGCATTGAGGCTTTCTTTCTTTCATTTTTTTCCCCGGGTTCTTTGGCCCGGCTCAAAGTAAAGTTAAGAAATGAGCATGTTTAACTTTTTGGCAGGCAAAAGAACCGGAAGACAGACCGAAAACAGGAAAAAATTCTTGTTTGCCGACTTAAATTTCCATCTCTGGCTCCGAGTTACTCCAGTGCAGGGCAGCAGCTGCCGTTTGAGCAGAAGCTTGCATAAATTTGCATAAATTGCGTAAAGGAGGATTATAGAGCTGGCAAAATGACTTAAAGCCGGCAAGCCTGACGCTAATTTCCCTGACCTCAATTCGCCTGCGTTCCCCCATGGGCACTGCGATGAAAATTGACTTGTTATTGGGATGAGATTCAGATTTGAGTTACTTACAATTATTTGGGGTTTACATTTACAAATGATATATTTACTATATAATATAATAAAAACATAAATGTAATAGTATTACCTAGTATTTAAAAAAAAAATTGCTTAAGCCTAGCTCCGCACCCAATCATATATATTTTTAAAATATTTAAAAAACTGAAGAGCTATTAATTTGGACAATTGTTCATCTTTAATTGGTAGTTTTTTATTTAAAATCATTTAATTACTTAATTAATATTTCAAAATAAATATTTAATATGCCAAAACATTTATCCAAATACAGAGTCTTTTTAGAATTATTTTTCGTAATATGAAAAATAATATTTCTCTATAATATATTAATTTTGATGAACGGATTTAAGTCCTAATTGGAGGTCATCGTGATGTATTTTTAAATATATTTTTTATTTTTACAGGCTGCTAATTTAAAACATTTAAATTCACAACATTTCCGCCAGTGACTTCCCCCATTTTTATTCATATTTAAGCACGCCAGTTGGCTCGCAATTGATTTGGCCAGCTTGCGCTGTCGGCTTACGGGTTTATGACAAAACCACCAATAACCCATCAAAGTCCAGAGCAGGCCATTTGTATGCGGCACTCAGCGCCAGAGCGAAGCAATTGAGTCACTAATTACTTTGCCTCGGCTTTAATCGTTCCCAGCCCGCTCCTCCTTTCGACCAGCTGTCCATTAAAAGACTCTTCCCAAGTGGGCCAAATTGTTAAGGAACATTTGGGCGGAGAATTCGGGGAGGAGGGAGAGCGGAGAGTTGAGTCGAGGCTTAGCCATTACCCCTTATAGCATAAACAATTAAATATTTAGAAGCTTGTCCACGCCCCAGGATAAAGGTCAAGGCTGTGGCCACGACTGTAAAAACCTCCCCCCGGCGGACTTTGCTCGGTTTTAGCCGCGTTAATTGGCCCGCCTTGGACGGCCTTTTGTTTGGCCTGGGTCCAGGGACCAGGCACCAGGCCCAAGTTAGCTAATGGCCAACTCGACGGCCAACTGTTTGAGCAACGTTTCAGAATTTCCAAGGCGAGTTTAGCATCTAATTGCTAAGATTTCGGCGCTACCTTGCCCGGAGCTCACTCAAAACTGGAGCAGAGCCTTGGCAATTGCTTAGCCAACTAAATAACAAATCCCTTCAAGTGCAGCTGTTAATCAGAGGAATATAAACAGTGTGGCTGAAGTAAATGGTAAGGAGGTACAGAGGTACTTATAGGCTTCTTTGCGTACTTTATTTATGGTACGTCTATTGGAATATGTATTTCCTCTTGCAGAGTTAATTAATATTACCACTTCCGGGTTACAGATTGTAAATTTACGTTGTATTTTCCTGAAAATATATATCTACAATTTCTCTGACTCTTCCATACCCTAACCTGTCAATCACTCACAGCTTGAAATGCTTCTGACACCCAAAATAATGCTATCAAAACCATCAACTTTGTTTGGATAACTCTATTAATAGGTAACTCCACCTAGCTACCTTGTCCTGTCAATCATTAAAAAGTTGGGTTCCCATATTTTGGAAACAACTAAACTTCAGGCGAACAAAACTCAATTAAGTGGCCACAAAACCGACCGAAAATGGCGAGAAATGCTTGCTTAGAGTTCTCGACATTGTCATAAGTTTTTAATAGCTGCAGATTACGCTGGCGAATGGGGATAATGGTTGAATGGGTGTGTGTATTTTGGGCGACATTGTTGCTGACATAAATAAAGGCAAATTTTTAATTACCCTGCCACAAGCTGTCCTTGTGCCATAATTATGAATATTTTAATTACCAAAACTCCGGCGAAAAAACAGACAAACTCAAAGAGAGCAACTGAAAGTGTGTTTACCTAATTATGCGTTCAAGGCCGCGGAAAGAACCTTCAGTGGTGTAATATATATATATATATAGTAAATGTATTTTTTGTGGCTCCAGTGCAAAATTATAGCTCGAGTTCTACGGAGAAATATTAATGCCAACAACTACTATGAAAAGCGAGCAGCGTTTTGATTTATGTGAACGCCATAAAAGTGCAGTGTGCAAATTGCAAAAGTACCTCAAAGGCAAAACCGACAGCAACGACCACCGCGGCAGCAACTCATTAAAAATAGTGCAAATCAACAAAGCCAGAAGGTAGACAGCAGCAGGAGCAGGAGCAGGAGCAGAAGCAAGAGCAGGAGCAGCATCAGCAACTGGAGAGGCCGCCAAACTTATCACTTTAATCACTCAGCGGCAAGGATACTGCGGCAAGGTGTCGCGGATTCCTGGTCCTGGAAAAAACATCGAGGCAAATTAATTGCTCAGCGCTCTGCGACTTTCAGCAGCTTGTTCACGTACAGCCGCTGAAATTGCTGCTGCAAACTGAAACTGCGTAGTTATGGTCGATCCATTAAAAATCTTTTGGGTTCTGACAAATAGCACCTATTTGGGTAAGTGTGCCCGCCCATTTTCGTATACCCTGTAATCCCGTAATGCGAGTGCGTGTAATGAACTAGCCACTTAGATGTGCATATGATATCTCACCGTCGTTATGCGTATGTAAATGGTCTCGTGAAAATTTCATGAAGTGTAATTTGTGGTATACGCGAAAGGCAGCTGAAAGAAGCCCACAAACAGAATCTCACGGCGTCTCTCTCGCCACGTGTGTACGTGAGGGATCCTGGCTAACGACACCTCGGGGGCTGTGGCGCCTCTCCTTTGCTTCACTTTAAATATGCATTCATATTTCCCGGTGCTTCTAGCGTAATTCTCTTAGCTGATTTCTTGATGTCATAATGAAGAAGGCAGCCAGGCCCGGCCCTTGAGTATATGCTTACAAAGCTGAAAAAATAATAGCTCTCTTTGGCCAGAAAAGGTAGAATTTAGCCATTAAGAAAAATGTTTAATATAGCATTATCTCAAGTAATTATTATATCTTAATTTTAGCAGAGATTTGGTTAGAAAAAATAATACATGATTTTACAATGCGGTTAATTTCTATTTAAAATTATTTATTATTTAGTTTTGCTTCACAACTCTGCATTTTATTTTGCCTTTTTCCTTTCTGTTAAACTTTCTTGTCTAGACAAAAACTTTAAATTAATTTTGAATTAGTTAGCGTGACTCTTAATTTGCCTCTTTTGGGTCAAAGCCATAACACCGCCCACATGGCGTATACGCAACGGGACAGAACAGAACTGATAAAAGCGCAATTTCTACGCGAACAAGCTTTTTAATTGCGGCTTTCGGTCTTGCAAAACAGCACCCATAGCCCCCTTTAACCCAGAGTCACTCTCGGGTACCGAAACCACCCCCCTGTGGCGGATGTAGGTCGTAATTAACACGCCAGTGGACCAGTTGGTTAATGAACAGCGGCGATGAGAGCGATGAAAACGGGTTCCATAAACAAGGTCTCTGCCTCACCTTGTCTTGCCCCAGAACTCATTATGACTGACAAAATATTTGTCAACTCATCAACGCTGTCGAGGACACCCGAGAAGAGGGACATATTTTTTTTAAATCGGTGTAGCCCAGCACTTGGAAAATAAAAGTCTATGGAAAATATAGAATTTCGTACTACAAAAATTATTTATTCCTGATATTTGCAAGAAAAAGTATTTTTTCATCTATATTATTAATAGGGTATTTTTAAAATTTTGTTCTGTTTTAACTGCCATGTAAACAAGTTGAATATAATATATTAAACAATAATTGCTTAAGGGAATTTTAGACTTGTTAGTATTATTTTTTACAGCTGTTAAACCATCCTAAATTTTGTATTTTAACCATAAATCTAAGGTAAGGTTTCCTGTTATTTTATAGAAGATATTAAAAGATTTTAACAGACCTTTACATAAGCTTATTTAAGATAAAAACGTTTTTTTTTTATTTACTTCCACCTTTTTTTTCCGGATTATTTTGTTTTGTTGCTTGACGCTTTGTTTGACACTGGCCGACGCGCACACTTTTTAATTAGTCGGGCTAAAAGGAAACTCACAGGACTTTTAATGTGCCCGGGAATGTGCTGGGAAAAAATCCTCTTCTAAACATTTCATAAGTTTAATTAACAATTTTTTGTGGGTTAACTCGCACAAAGGCCCGCCGGGTGAGTGGGGGATAAGGCTGAAGTGCAGGTCACTTCCGGCATCGGATGTTGGTAACGATGATCATCAGCATCAGGGCCGGCTAATGAATACAAATAATCCGCGCACTCGGACCGGGTTTTAATTGAAATTTCAGCAGAACGCAGGAGCACAGAGGCGCAGCCTCGGAAGCCAAAAGGCCCCGAAAAAATTCGAGCTGACCATCATCAAAGTTAATGAGCTGCACGCTACTGGATACGATAATACAAAAAAAAAAAATGGAAATTGAATACATGGCGGACGGGACCCAAAGGGTATTATTTGGATTTCGTCGGGTTCAACGAGTTCATTAAGCGGATTTAATTGTACTCTTTTTGGGGGAAGGCGTCAAAGGTTTTTCCTGTGAGATTTGTTTTTATGCCTAATCAGCCAATGGGAAATTTTCATGCAGAGAATTATGCGTAACTTCTAAAGCTTCCCTAAAAATATACATATTTTTATTTAAAATTAATAGGATATAGGGAACATGGTTATTTCTTAATGATTTATTTCAGAGCTTTTATCTATAAATTCTGAAAATTAACAAGTCAGCGCCAGCCTTTTCTATTTGTTTATATTTTTATTTATTATAAATTTTAGTAGATTAAATATCAAAAGCATCCGAGATCAGGAATTCATCGAGAGAACATTATAAATTATTATGAATCGAAGAGTAAAAATATTTTATTCACAATATGATTTAATGTGCTGCATAAACAGAATACATATGTTTTAATTAATGACTCATTATGTCATTAAAAATAATTATAAAAAAAAACTCAACTCCCACGAAAAGTTATAATTTATTTAAATTACCTAATGGACACCATTATTTTCGACAAAAAATAATTGCAGCGAGTGTCAAGTGTCAAAAGCATTTGCCGGCAAGATCAAAGAGCGCAGACCGCAGTCATAAATTAATGGGGAAACTAATTATAAAAGTCACAGGCACATACGCGGCGCCACCTCACCTCAATCATTTGTGTGCCAGAAGTCAAATGGGCTGCCATTATGCCCCTGCTTCAGCCGACAAATCCACCGAAACAAAACAGAACCCTTGGCTTATGAATACATCAGCATAATGCGGGGGAGTGTGTGTAAAAACTGTCAGACAGTTTAAACTTTTGCCATACATGACATATCACGCATACGCACTGTTAACATCCTTCCCCTCTTCCTGACAAGCGGCGCATTAAACTAATAATAACTTTCACACGCACAAACGGGTGGGATTTCCCTTTCCTCCCACCACATCGATCCCTGTCAATATTTGTTTTACCCTGCGTAACCAAAACTTTTTTGCATATTACACAGAAAACTAAAAGCGAGAACTTAATCCAAAATACATGAGTAAACACAACACGAGATTATCATAAACTTGCTGAAAATTTATTGCGCAATGTATTGTGCTGATGTGTGTGAGCACTAAGCCCCATTGAACGCCTTGAGGATTAAATTATTGCCACAAAAACATTTCAGTTATTCGGTTATTTATTCTCACTTTATTTGTATGTATTTCCAGTTGTGCACATTTATCTATTTATTTGTTTGTTTTGTTGTCAAACGCTTCGCCCTGAAAACTAATTAGCAAATTAAAACTTGTAATTTATTTATTTGTGGCCCAACTTTGAAGGCATTTGCGTAACTAGATTTTCCAGCAACAAATTTATGCCACGGGCCGAACAGCCTGAGGTGACTAATAAGACAATTTAGGTTTTCTTTGTTAGACAAATACTCCTGCGCCTTTGAAGTTGAATGCTTGAAGTTTTGAGTAACGATTTAATGAGTTTATTTTACGGGATTTCCTGTGAGTACTGAAGAAAGCACAGGTAATTGAAAGTAAAAGAGTGATTATTAGTACTAATTTAATAAAGAAGCAGAATTTAGAAAAGAGTGTTGGAAAAATATATATATGTTGAGTATATCCGTATTGTTACTTAAAAGTTTCCTTAAATTAAAAACAACTTTTAATAATTCACTCTAAAAGTATTCAAAACAGATATATATCTCAGAGTAATAAACTCAAAAGCTTGTGAATGCATTAGTCTACTATTAAATTTTAAAACCCTACTTTAAGTGCCCTCATATCTTCCTCTTCAGTCAATCGATACATTTTATCTATCAGATATTAGATATTATGACTGTGGTAAAACAGAAGCGTCCGAAAAAGCCAGGGATAAGCCGTAGCCAGTGACAAAATGGGAAGCCCATGGAAAACCCCTCACAGATTCCAGTTGTCAAAGGGAAAGCTCCACCAGTCCCGCAGTTTTTCTCCTATTTTCCCCACCCATCCTGTCAGTCTTAATGTGATGCGCTTTGTTGCCTTTTGGAAAATGTTGCTTCCTTTGCTTTTTACTCAAAAAAAAAAGAAGGGGGGGAAAATAGCAAACTACTTTGACTATCTCTGGTGAGTGTAGGGTGCAGGGTGGTAGGGTACGCTGTACGGTGTAGGGTGTGTGTCTATGTTTGCCATGGCTGACTTGAACAGCTCTGACATTTGACGCCACTTTGCACACATTTTTCCCTTTCCATTCCCCCGGCATTTCTCCCTTTCTTTTTTTTTATTATTTATTTTGCTTTACTGAACAAAAAATAAAGAGGAAAGAAGAACAACAAAAACGAATTCTAAGGCAGCATATAAAATAGAGAAATGTTTACGGGGAGCCTGCAAAAACAGGAAAAAAAGGAAGAAAAGAGATGAGAAAAAAGTAGTAGTTCCAGCCGTCAGTCATTCATGGACTGACATATGGCTTATGGGTGCGCGTTGGTGCTGAAGGGGGCGTGGCCGGGCTTGTTAGTGTGCCAGTTATGCGGCCATAAATAGCTGACGGCTCCTCACCTGGAAGAGCCACTGCCACAGCCACTGGCCTTCAGCCCCCTTGCCGCGGGTCATGAGCCGCCTCTTACCGGCACGTTAATAGTTTAAAGTGAGCCCTTTTGACTGGGATCAAGAGGAGGACCTGGAAAGGTGGAAAGCGAGCGGCGCAGTTCACTTTGCTGCTCAATTTAACACCAACAAAAAAGCAAGCAGCCAGTCGCTTTAACCAAGTTAAGTTGAGAGTTTTTTGGCTTTTTAAGCAGGGTCAGGCGAAGGGGTTAAGAGTGGACATAAATATCAGAAGAATATTTGGGATTGAAAGACTTGAGAAATTATGTTATAATATTAAATATGATTTCTTAAGTATTTTATATTTTTAATTATATTATAATGATACAGTTCCCAACTTATAAAATTTATTTTGGACTTGGATGATATTTTTGTATGCAGAATTATTTCCTTTGACAACGATCTATACCATTTTCGACTTCCTCTATTTTTGAACTTCGCCGCTCTAAGCTAAATCCAATCTAGTTTTATTGCCTTTTCCCAACTTTCATTTTCACCTTTGTTTACCTGCAAATTCAGTCAGTATTACACAGTCCATATTCCCATTCCGGTTTACCTTGCCATAATGCCAGAGTGCCAAAAAATTAAGTCAAGATAGCTGAGAGCAAGGCAACATAAAAAAAAAACTGAAGGGAGTAAAACACAGGGAAGTGCAATTTCAACTGCCAGCGGTGTTTGCTCACCGTCCAAATGTGTATGATGTGGGTGTACAAGGGTGTGTATTTGTGTTTATTCAGTATATTGTCCACACACACACACATTCGGGAGGTACTTGGTACTTGGATCCTGTGAGTCGGTTTTCCTAAACGCTTTTCCCTTCTGCTGGGGTCTTATTTATTCGAGCTTTCCGCTTGAGCTGCTGCCACCTCCGAAAACGAGTGGCCTATGTGTGTTTGTGTGTATTTATTTTTGCTCATTTCTCATTTTCTTTCATTTCGTCTCATTTTCTTTCATTTGCTGAGCCAAAAGAAGGACCATATTACGTGCTAGACTTACCTCCAAACTAAATAAAGCAAAGAGCTAAATTCTAAATTAGATTCTATTTGTCTTACCCTCCCTCTGTTCACACACACTCGGGGACTCTGGGTGGTGAGTTCATTCATTTTTTCATTTCATTTTTTAGCTGAAAGGGTTCTCAAATTTGACTTGAGCATGTTCGTGTTGCATTGAAATGACTGAATGGTGTGTGAGCAGCAGTTGAAGTGCGGAAATTTAAGTGGCTTTGCCATAAACACTGCCCAGAGTACTCTTCACCCACAAAAAAAGGGCGAGTGAGCATTGCTATTTATATATTTAATTAGATTTTCAGACATAGCTGTGTCAGTGATGTTCCTGAACGCCAGCAACTTTTGCTAAAATTCAATCAAGTTTCTTACAAAGCAAACAAAACTGATGTTTGGTTCCAAATAGATTAAACAGTTTACCAGTTTCTTTACTGCACTTGGCAGAGTTTGGCCAGTGAAACATGAAAAGTTTGCTCAACACTTTCGCTTGGCTACCACAGATTGTATTTCCCATTTATGTCATCAGCCAAGAAGCAAGAGAGCAAGAACTAGTCAACATACAACAAACACGTCCACTATTGGCCTTTGACATGACCATCTTTTGTTTATAAAATAACTAAATAAATTGCACTCTTTCAAAAATACTGCAGACTTATTTTCATTCGTTAAATTAAATTTTAAAACAGGCTTTGAAGGAGATTAAAGCACCGAGACCATTTAATGAAATGCTTTTGCAGGCGAAAGGATTTTGCTTCTTTCAATATTATGTATACGCAACGAGCGGCTGGCACTTCCGCCTGCCGGCAATATTAATTCTCCTCTTCTCACTCCCCCCTACGGCTGTCGGCTCTTTTATAATGTGTGACTGCCAGGTTCGGTTACTTTGCAAAGAAATATATATTTTGATAGAGAATATACTTTTATCATGCACACATATACATATTTATGCGAAAGTTTTGCTGGCTTTTTGTGCCTGTTTTGTAGTACAAAAATTGTGAAAACAGATTATTGCTTCCTTCATGTGGGAAATGCTATAAAAACGAAGACGAAGGCTCTTTTAAGTCATCCCCAGGCTCTTGGGAAAATTGAACGTTTTAAAATACTTTGTTAGTTATACTGACAAAGGACGACGGACTCGTCAAAATATTCAGGCAGCCAAATGGAATGTAACTTAATTATTTAGGGAAATCTTAAGAGCCCAAAAAGGTTTTGAAGGACTTTGAGGGGATTTCATACTCGGAGGAAAAACAATTGTCAAGTTTACCCGACTTGTGTAGCTTGGCGAACTTCCCCGAAGGGGGATTGCAAAAATCCACGCTTATTTGTGAAGTGCAGTTCCGGTGCTCGCCCTGAGCTCCTGCTCGAATAAAACTCATTAACGCACGTTCCCTCCGAAAACTAAACTACACAACTATTCAGAAAGTTTTGTTTGGCAAGACATTAGCAGGAAATAAGCAAATAAAGCGAGGCAAACAAACGTCCCTGCAGCTGCAGGAAAACCTTCAATTCGCTGTGCACTTTGGTAAAAACTTATTTCGCTTTCGACTGCCAGCAAGGGGGACAAAGTTTTCACTTTGAGTGGATTGTTTTGTGATTTTTGTTCACTTTTAGTTTGCCAGCTTACGCTTATGCGCCGAGAAAATAGTTGGGCATCTTTGGGCGAAGGCATTGTCTGCCGGTTAACCGTTTACTTACTGACAAATTAAGGTAATTAAAAAAAGAATATTGTATTTGGCTTAGGAAGGGATATATATGATTAATTAAACTTTAGTTTACTTAGTTTACTTTACCGTTCTTTTACTTATTTTATTTTACACAATCTTCTAGTTTCTCACTATCATTTGTGCTTAAACATTTCTTTAAAGTTTTTTTTTTTCAATTTTTCATTAATTTTTAAATGTAAATGTCTAGCTTTTTTTCCAAGTTATACCATATACAGGAATGGTTAGATGTGCGGTATTTCACTCTTTATGCCTGCCACGTTTCGGGCATAAACCGACAAGTTTACGACTTCCTCGACCGCCAAGGAGGCACGCACACAATTTGTCAATCAATAAATTTGCGATAATTAATGCTGCTTATTGGCATTTCATATACCAAACGCACCGCACCGAGCAATCTATATATATATATAAAAGTATATACAGTATCTATATCATGGCTTGTCTTCTTTTTTCTCATTTGCAGTTACAAAATTTGTACGCATTGGTATCGCCGACAAAAACGATTCACCGCCATATTTCGATAGATTTCTGTACGAGACTGAAATCGATGAAAATGCCGATTTGCAGAGCACAGTCCTCACTGTCAACGCCAAGGATCACAATGAGTGTGAGTAGCCAAAGCCAAGGACCAGACATAAGCCATAAACCATAAGCCCTACCCCATATCCAATTTTATATGATTTTCCCTTTGTCTTAAATTGGATTTCCACTCGAGCCAAGGAAATATATCGTACTTAATCGCTCGAGCCAAAGAATATATTGCATAAATTGCCAATTGATTTAATTAAGTGTGTCTTTAATTGTAATTGTCTGGGTGCTGTTTGTGTTCATGTCATGGGCAATGATTTGCATTTGAAAGATATTAGGCTGCAGACAGCTGCTTCGGGGCAAGATTTTCACGAGTCAGAGAGTTTCACAAAACATATTTGCAAAGGCTTTCTGAGCAATTAAGCATGCGCTTCGAATAATATATTCTAAGAGCAGCAATACTTTAGCAAAATTAACAATAACAACTCAACTTTCGAAACAAAGAACTTTTCGTAAATTAAATAATGAGAATAATTGGTTTATAGCTAACATTTGTCCTGTAAAAAATTATATACTTTATCAATTTATTTTCTGAGCTGTGAAATCTTTCGACGAACATGTCATCGAATTATTTATTTTCTGAAGATATTCAAACTAAA
This sequence comes from Drosophila seguyi, assembly GCA_008042675.1. Classification (NCBI taxonomy): domain Eukaryota; kingdom Metazoa; phylum Arthropoda; class Insecta; order Diptera; family Drosophilidae; genus Drosophila; species Drosophila seguyi. The sequence goes on along the minus strand of VNJU01003751.1, from coordinate 278,146 downwards.
ATAAATAGAGCACAGAATGCAAATACAGAGAAAAAGATAATTATACAAAGATAGCCAGAGACAAGAATTGATTTACCTCTCCTCGAATCGAACTGTCATTGCTTCAACTTGTAAAGAAGAGCAATAACAAAGTCATCCGAGAACAATTGCTTACATGATGTTTGCTAAATCATGCGGCAGTTACATTTTCAGTCAGTTTGAGTCATGAATCCAACGACTTCCTGCCATAAAGCACCAAAAAATTATACGAAAATGTACATATAGGATGCCATAAACATTTGGAAAAAACCAATTTGGCAATTTCCCGCATGGGGCCACACAAATTTATGCAAAAATATTAAAGCGCCGCTTTGACTATATTTTGCCAGCCCACGCACTCAGGCTCATAATAAACATTTACAGCTTTTATTTATTTTAATGCTGCGCAGCCATTGTCAAATATTATTAGACACTGGCCATGTACCGCAAATATTTGCGAAATATTAACAAATAAAGGCTCATTGAAGGCAAAGATACACAGCGGGCATAAGATACAGCTCGGAGTCATGCATAAATCCATAAAATACAAAGACAAACACAAATGAGGGGCAAGCGAGCATCTAAATTTTGTATTTGTATATTTCTCTATTGATTCCCATGCGGAAATTATTATTGTTAATACGGCGAGAGTTGGGAGTGGGCGAAGTTCTGAGTCTGTGGCAGATACGATTTGCAGCACGAAAAACATTCAAAATCTCATTGAGAGCGTTTAACAACTTTTTCCCCACCAAAGGGAGCCGCGCCAAGCTTGCGGCCAGAACTTTGTCTTTCCCTGGATCTGCCTCCATGACAGCAACAGCAACAGCTCGCAAAGGACATTTCAGAAGAGGATGTCTGTATCCTTGTTGACGCCGGCGCGACGACAGCGAAAAAAGCATTAACCCGAATTGGAAAAAAAGGAAAAGTCTTGGCAACAATAACACAGTGACGCACAACAAGTATTTGCATGGAAACAAAAATGGCAACGTTTTGATTTCGGATAAACACATGTCTGGTTGTCTTTTAAATAAATAATACAAAATAATAAAAGGTGTAGAAATTGTGAATTTCCATAAAAATCGTATAAAATTTTACATTTCAGAGGTGTTATAACAACTTTTTCATATATTTCTGTACTAGTCAATCCTCTTTCCATAAATTTGTTTAAGCTCAGCTATTGTTTCAGTTCTTATTTACATTTAAACAAAAAAGTATACAATAAGGGGTTGGTCTAGTTACCTAGTTACTATAAAATCATTTGCAGACCAGTGTAGCCCTTTACGGGAAGGGAAAACAACGACGGCAAACGGAAGAATAAATGCGCACACGAAAAATTGGGAACTACTCGGCGACGGGAAAAGCTTTTCCTTCTGCGGATGGAATATGAATTGAAGGCTGCGCGCGGAAGAGAAACAGGGTCAGGAGAAATCTTTTATGTGATTTCTTGCGTTGCCATGTTTTGCCTCTACTTTTCAAATTTGCGAATATCGAATGGAGCTGTAAAACTTTTGTGCCATTGCGTGCCACATTCGAAATTTATGAGCGAAAAGATTATTTATTTGAGTGTGCGCGAGTGGTTGCCACATGTGTTGGCCAAATGTTGTCACATTCCAGTCAGTTCGAGGAACTTCTCCCACTCAAGCCAAACAATGCTCATTTATTTCTTCGTTTCCGTTACAACACATTCCTTTAAAAGCACATTTTTAAAGCCGCACCCGCTAAGGTGCTTCCGCAAACAACAAGAAAAACTCTCCACAAAAACACTTAGCTGCCACCCTCAACCTTCAAGAAGAATAAAATAAAAAGACGCACACGCGCGAAAGCCTAGAAAGATCAAAACAAGACCAGAAAGCAGAGAATGCTTTTCCTCCACTTTTTAAAATGACTTTTCATGCTAAATAAGTACACACAGACAACATAAGAGACTGGGCCAGGGGGACTTTTACTGCCTCTGCCTCGGCCTCGGCCCCGGGTGCTCCCATGTGTGCCCTAGTCCCTGGTGGCTGTATATTAATTTATTATCATTATCAGTGATTTAAAAATGGCGTCATGACATCGTAAATTGTAAACGTCATTGTCTAAGGCAGGGGACTACTTAACACGACTCGCCTGAGCTACTCCTAATGCCCCTGTTGTTGTTATTGTCTGGCATTAAAAAACATTATAAAAAAAAGAAGGAAAAACAAGCACAAGTAGATGTTTAAACTAGAGAATATCTTATAGGTTTTCCTCAAGCGATGAGCAGTAAATTTGATTGTGGGAAAAGAATAAAAACATAAATTGCTTGTGCGAGGGGGGTTGCTGAAATTCTAGATAACATTTGATTTATTTTCTAGTCTAAATTATTTAAATATTTTCTTGCTTATCTTTCACTTTTTAAAATTATTAAATATTGAATAGATTTTAAAATTCAAATATAAAATGAAGCAGGCTTCGAATTCAATTGTTAAACTTCAAAAGAGTTTCTTTTTCCGTCAGTTCATTACATCAACTCGAAGTGAACAGATCTCATGTTCGTCCGATTATTCCAAATTTAAATAGAAAAAAATATCTTAAAAGCTTAGCTATGTATAGCGTATCCCGAAAGCGGCCTTATTTCTTGAACGACGAGCCCCTGGATATCATTCCTGCAAAGAGACTGCGCCAGGATGGCTCCACAAAAATTGCAGGAAATAATTCAATATTCTCAACAAAAACTGAACTAAATGAGAAAACTGTAAAGGAAACAATTCCCGAGATTCTTTTGGACTATCCAGATTCTAGTGATTTGGAAAAAGAAAAAACTTCGACCACACAACGCAAGACTGCAAATATCATTAAAACGGATAATGCAAATGTGATTTCCTACCAACAATTGCAAGATATTTGCTTTGACATGATCCAACAAAGGGAAGATTGCCTGAGAGAACAATATGAAGTGAAGCTGACCAAGGCAATGGCTGAGCAATATGATACTTTCATCAAATTCACACAAGATCAAATGTACCGCGAAAAGGGGTATGATCCCAGTTATTTATCATAGAACATTTTCTTAAGGATGCTCAGGACGGAGGATGGGACACTAGATATATATCACTATTACTGTTTAAATTTGTTCTTTAATTTGCGTTTCGTTACAAAAGTTTTCAATTAAATAAAAATTTCACATGCAAATATTCTCCCTTATATTTTTAAAGTATTTTTTCCGAAGTATTTATAACTTTTTAAGCATCCCTCTGGCTGATTCGCTAATTGTGTAGAAAGCTGTTAAAGCCAACAAACAGCAAAAGCCAAATGTGGCCAAGTTATAATGCCTCCAAACTCGAGCTTCCTGACATCCTGTTCAGCCAACTTCCAGCATATATAGGAAACATCCAGCATCCAACCCCTCTCATCCTTGGCTAGCCGAGCAGGTTAAGCGATTTACGCGTCGCTAATTTACGCTAATGTTTGCCTTTCACGTTTCCGCATAAATGCACAGACAATGTGGCAACATCAGTCCCTGGTTTCTCCACTCTCGCGCAGCTCCACGCTGTTCTCCCCAGGTTTCCATCAGACGTGTCCCCGGCTGTCACATGTGAGAGCATTTTCATATTCCGCCAGAGAAGACAACACTTTCGCAGGCTGTTTAAACACGAAATAAGTAAATTATATGGCATCTTGTTGTTGCAGCAGGCATTCCCTTGAAACATCAGGGGCGTGTCCTTTACCCTTTCTCCCGTGGGTGTAAAATGTTTTTTAATGAACTTAATTATTTCAGCTGCCTGAGTTTTTCCTCCTTGACTTTAGCTTATTGTTTTTGATCTCGGAAACATTTTTATATGCTTTTCAGAAAATAAATTTGTCATTCTTTACACATTTTGTAATTCTACAATATTGAAAGAAACAATGAAATTACTACCATCAGAACTTTTCAATAAAAATAAGAAAAAACTAAAAAAATATAAATAAAACACACACTCTTTTTCGTTAATCATACCAAAAGCAGAACTTCTTTATTTAATTTTAAATTCTTTTCAGCTTTCTTTTGACATCTTAATAGAATCCAATCGAATTAATTGTCGTTACGTATACGCCGTATACGTATACGCCCTGCCCTCGATAAACGAGCTTAATTACCTCCGTGCGCTGATGCATTAAATTTAATCTTTTTAATGCTACTTTCTCGTTTTATCCTTGCAGCGACGAATATTCGATACCAGATCACAGGCGGTAACATAGGCAATGCCTTTGCCGTACAGAACACCACCGGTGTCATTTACGTGGCAAGTCCACTCGACTACGAAACGCGGCCAAGGGTAAGTAGTCGACTGCTCTGGAAAAAGTCTACAACTGCTGACAGGGTCGGCTCACCCACTAGCCAGCACTGAACGAAAATAATTTGCTTAATCAAGGAATTTAAATATAAAGGAACTTAAATTTGAAATAAAAACCAAGATATTCGTATAGTAGTTAGGATTTTTATTTCATTTTCCTTAAAAAGGGTTCAAAAAGGTATTTTATGTACTAACAGTAGTCTCTCAGTGATTTTTTTATTTAAATTATTCCCATTTAACATTCTGTTTTTCTGCCAGTACAGACACTTGTCTACAAGTTGATGCACATTTTTCTTAGTCTTATTTTTCTGCTAGGGTCTAACTTTGCGTTGCATGCATAATTTATATATTTTTCTGCCTTGGTAAAGAACAACAAAAACGACAGCAAGACACAAAAAATTGTAAACTATGCAAAACTTTTGGGGGGTAGGGAGCCAAACTTTCAACAAGGCAGGACGAGGCGTATAAAAAAATTAATCCGAAAAAGGGAAAATTCGCTTACATGCCGAAAGCATTTCCATTCCAAAGAGCCTGAGGGGTAGTGGGGGTATATAGACAGCTACAGCTGTCGTTACATTTCCCAATGCGCATTTTTAACGTGATTGCTTACGCACCCAGCCGGCACTGAGGAAAATAGTCAATGGTTTTTTAAGATTTTTCTTTCATTGTTAATAAAGAATTTAAATAAAAAACTGATGCCAAAAATATTTATTATATTATAAACTGATTTAATATATATTTTTGAGAAATAAAAAGTCTAGTTAACTTCTATTAAATTATTAACTTCTTCTTTGTACTTTGATTTTTAATTAGTCAACATTTTCCATGTATTTTTATATAATTTGGACTTCGGTATATATTCCTCTGTGCACAACAGACATATGTTCATATGGGAGTCTACCTCCTCCCCCCATTTCCTGCATCGCGGACTCATCACCTCTACGCAACTTGTTTTGGCACCCCCACAGGACTGGAAATCCGTGTAGCTGTCAATGCCCAGCCATGCAACAAGCTCTGCTAGTGCCACAACCAAAACAACAAGCCGCAGCGCCCCGAACATGTGTTGCCAATTTCGTATTTGCTTCTACTCTTTTTTGTTTTATTTGTATTTTTTTTTTTTTGAGCTTTTTGCTACTTTGTTTTGTTCAACCCGTGGAAAAAAAGTTACCATGCCCGTTCATGCGATTTTGGCTTTTGTTGTTCGAATTGTTACTCCGAGAGTCAGCATCAGGCGCATTAAGCATGTCAAGCCGGAATAAATCTCTCAACATGTTTTTCCATCTAGGAAATTTCACTGCAAAATTTTCATAAATGTAGTTTTGTGTTTCGGACTTGGTCAGGGGTTTTTCAATTCACTTTGCTACATTAGCATTATGAGTTGGGTTAGTTGAAAACAATAAAGCTTTTGAAAGTAGAATAGTTTTAATAGTTATGATAAACTGGTACTGAAATGGGTTAAGTGATTATTAAGAGTGTTGAAAAATTAGGAGTAACTTTTTAGAAGCAACTACTACAAATTAGATAATATTTTACAGAGAAAGTTATTAATTTAATATAAACTTCTCTATTTATTTAGTACGAACTTCGGCTGGAGGCGACGCGAAATCGCAAAAACAACTACACCACCGTTGTGATCAACGTTCGCGATGTCAACGATAATCCACCGGTTTTCGATCGTCAAACATATCGCACACAAATCACTGAGGAAGACGATCGCAATCTGCCCAAGCGCATTCTGCAGGTAACTAACAACCAAACTGAGTTCTTTTTCATCTTAAAAATACAAGAAAATGAAATGATTAAGGAGCACTCTTAACTATTGGTAATCGAACAAAGATCCGATTAAAACTGCTGCCTACTATCCAGAGCAACATTTATCGGCTTCACACAGTTTAAATATTGGCACCACGAACAGCAGAGAAAATACAATAACACAATACACGCAATTTGCATAAAAAGCCAGAAAACTGAAACAATAAAAATAAGAATGGCAAGCCGAAGGCAAACAGCAGGCTGGGAAAGTGGAAAAACTCAAGTGGCAAACGGATAGCACCCCCAGAATGCGATTGGGAAAGCGGAGAAAATGCGGATAACCGGGCCTGGGCAAAGGGAGAACTTTTCTCCGTTCGCGTGTAGCAATTCAGCCGTAAATACAAATAAATACTCATTCATTAATAATAACGTGATAGTTGCGCAACGGCCATGCACACACATAAATACATACATCAACTTTATGTATCCGCATTCCACACACATAAGAAACAAAAACACTCACGCCGTGTGTATATATCTCTGAACAGGCGACTTTTATTCAAGCAATAATTTACCAGCACAGAGAACCGAGTACAAGGAAAAAAAACTTTATGGCTACATACAAATTTGAATACCCTTTTAACGAATGCATTAAAGGAAATGTAGTTTATTAAGTAAATGTTTGGTCATCTGGCAAAATGCTGAAAGCCAGAGCAAATAAAGTGATGGATTCTTAAAGAAATCCTTAATCGCTTTTTATCCCAGAATACAATCCCTCAGGACATCTCTTAATTCAATAGAATTAAATTTCGTACAAAGAGCATGCAATTTGTGGCAACTTTCTGGTAGTTGCACTTTAACATTAAATACAAATTAAAATTGCACAGCTCAACGAGCGCATCCTTAACCGATGCGAAAGCAAAAACAAGGCGATTTTGTAATTACACATTTATGGCGTGGCAAAATGCTACAGGAGGCAGGCATTGTCCTGGCTGGCCGCATAATTGACGATATTTTCGTATATATAGTATCTCCGAATAAAATGCGTTTGCCGTCGCCGACACCTTTGGACCCAAATTGATTCTCGCGCAATGCAAATATTTTTATGTAAAGCGTTGCACTTGCCTGGAATATATGGCAAAGGCATTTCAATTATAACCGTGAATGGAGGAGCTGGCTCTGCCTCTGGGGGCGGGACTGTGCGAGGACAATGGAACGCAGGCACTCGAAGGCTCGCTTCCGCCCCCAAAACGGGGCGGGGCAATAATAATGGGCACAATGATGGCACGTAGACAACTCTTTTGTCATATCAAATTGTGTTGAACATTTAACGTAAATTGTGGCATTGTGAATGTGCGGGAATGGGGGATGTCCGGAAACGGTTGGGGGATAATGGTGGGGAGGGGCGGGTGGTGAATGGCAGGCACTTAACACGTGACGATGATTTAATGGACCAAGGACCCAAAGGATATTGCTACAAGTTTGCCTGTAATTGTCAGCTGAAACCCGCTTTTTTACCCACTATGTACAATAGAAAATGGGTTGCACACATGCAGGACTCATGCATAACTTGCTTTGTTTTATACTCTGATAACTCCACTCTTTGCCAGAGAGAAAAGGATGCTCAGCTTCAAAGGGAACGAGCTGAACAAGGCAATTATTCCCTTTTAGTTACATTACTCTGTTTTTATCTGCATTGGCAAAAACATTTGCATATTGCATTTTACTCACCATTTCTCGAGTATTTAGCCGCTTGTTAAAAATGGATTACGAGTACTTCAAGTACATTTACACACTTACTTATCATTCCCATTACTTTCGAGTGTGGAATTCCTCAATTTATGGCCAAAGATATTTTTAAGTCTCTCCAGTTTACAATTGCTCAATTGTTTTCCATTTATTCGATTTTATTCCTCCCCTCCCATTAGGCCAAATCAAACTCGATGGCCATCTGCCTATGATCAAATATTCCAAGAAAATGCCCCTAAATGCTGATTTCATTTACTAACCGCAAGGCCGAAAACGAACAAAATACAAATAAAACAATAAGACAAAAGAAAACCCCAAATCCGATTGAATAATTACATAAATCTCTGTAATATTAGCATTTCGTTCTCCATTCTTTTTTTGTCTGCCTGCAAATATTTTGTGGCCATCGAGGGGAAGCAAAAAAATAAAATGGGCAAAAAATAGGAGAGCAAAAAAAATCGAAGCATAAATTTACAAGCAATCTGGCTGGCTAGGCCACGCCCAGTGTCCAGATTTTTTGCAGCCTCCCCACCCCCCACCGAGCATTCCAAACCCCTCTCAGTTTTTCCCCCATTTCAACATTCACGTTGCCCTTTATTGGACATTTAAAGCATTTGGCTCATTTGCATATTTGATTTATAGCCTCCGATATTCGTAAGCAGCGTCCAGCGAGGGCACGAAAAATCGCTTAACCCCCCGTCGACTGGGGCAGCACCTGAAAATGATTCTGATTCCGATTTCGATTCCCTTTCTATCCAATATAATGCACTTTTTGTGACCGACCGCATTTCTCTCTCACTCTCTTTCAGGTAACCGCCACCGATGGCGATGTAGATAGACCAATAAATATTGTATATTTCCTGACTGGCCAGGGCATCGACCCTGATAATCCTGCGAATAGTAAATTTGATATAAATCGCACAACGGGCGATATTTTTGTACTCAAGGTAAGTGTTTATAAATTCTATTTGTGGCCAATGTTGTATATTTTTATTTAATATAAACTTAAGTTAATCAGCTTATTGTGTGACATGTACCTTTAACAGATTCCAATTTCGAGTCCCCTCGTAAAACGGGCGTAATGAAAGCCAGTTAAAAAATTGTCCCTACCCTCCTCTGGCTCTCCCCTAACAGCAAGCCATGAAAATTGTAAAAAAAGGGAAATAAAAAAAGCCAAATAAGTTTTTCGTTTGTGTTTCAGCTGGGGGTACTCCATAAGCCCCGGGGGGCATTTCGGACAGAGGGACCCCGCTTTGGCCCGTCACAATTGAGCCACAGTTTATGCTCGCACAATGGCGCAGTTTATATTGTGTGACGAGTGAACAGTTAAAAAATGAGAGGGTCACTGCCTTTTGGACGCCGAGTATGGGAATGGGGCGTACCCTGACTTTATGCGGGTCGGGTGACCTTGCCAGGGCTGTGGTCCAAGTGCTGGTTTTGAATAAATAACCTAAAGTCCACCAAGAACGTCATAATTTTTATTGGCATTAAAAAAGTCTCCTACACCTACTTAATATTCGCATAAAAAGCAAGAAGGAAAGATTTACACAGTAAAAGGTGTTTTCATGGGCTTTAGAAAATGTAAAATTGAATAAATTGTTGATAGGAAAATTATTGTCAGTAAAATAAGAGTGAAAACATATAATCAAGGGAAAATGTGATATATCTAGAACAAATTAAGTTTTTGAAATTAGTTTTACACGAATATTGGGTATAAAATAGCTTACCTTTCCATCCCAAACCCAGCAGCAAAAAACGTTGACTGACTTGACACCTCTTTTAATATTTTTCCACAGCATCACTCGTTTCATAAACGGAAGCTCTTGTAAACGTGTTCAATATTTAACACTTTTTGTCGGTTTCTGATTGTTGTCTCATCCCCTTACCACCCTCGCGATTGCTCGACTTTTGTAAATTGTAAAAGCTTTCGGCGCGACTCGGTGGCGTATGATTAATTTAAAACTGTGTCAAACCGCACACAGTGGACAGTGGGTGGGCCGGGCCGGGGCCCATGGACCAAGGCAAACAAAAAATAATGACATTTAGATGCAACAAAAAAAGTGCCACCGTTGGTTGTCAGCTACATAGACTCCAATTAATTTCACACAAGGTCCATAAAAACAAACGGTTCAAAGTGGCAGCAACGAGCGAGTGGATGGCAGAGTTGCTAGCTCTGGATTATATATGAAAGAGGACGCTTATCATTAATTTAAAATGGCTTAAAATGGATTAGATTAATTAATTAAATAACAGGAGAGTGTTTTTTAAGTAGAGTATAGTTGGGTAAAAATTAACCCCTTTTATCTCAGTTAATAAATAAAATAAGTAGTTATTTTTGTACACAAGCTCTAAATTAAATAAATCAACCTAAAATAAAATGTTTAAAAATAATGTGATATAAAATATCAAAATATATAGTTCAAAACTAGTTCCAGTTCGTAAACAATTGCCACCACTGCTGGACACACAGATGTAGAAGGGTTCCCCACTCCGCTCGGCAGTTTGCATAAAATGTTCAAATGTTGCTGCTGGCGGTCGGTTTGCTTTATTTGTTTTATTGTTGGCGGATAGGGCTCTTCCCCGATGCGATAGGGATACAGTGGGCTGAATGGCGGTGGGGTAAGTGGGCGTGGCAGCGACAGCATGTGGCATTTGTGGTTTTGACGCTCTACAACCGACCACATGTAAATGACGTTCGTCGTTCGTTATTGGAGCGCGGTTTCCTCGCATAAAATTGAGTGTAAAATCAGGCAGGAAAATGCTTGGTTGGGTGTGGGCTGGAGGGTTGCAGAAAAAAAGACAGGAAGGAAGGGTTAGTGAGCTGGTGGGGGGACTCGGGCTTTGGGTTCGGAGGCTTCTTCGTTTGGCAAATGCCACTTGCCAGCTGGCTGACGGCATTTAAATTGTAATTGCACTCGCATTGCGTGTCACGTGGCAGGAATATATAGATTTTTTTTCAGCCCGGCTTTAATTGAGCGAACCGGGCTTAAAGTGTATTTGCTATGAAAGCTGATTGATTTGGAAAAGAATCATTAATGTGGTTTGCTTTGAGCAACTGAAAGTGAATAAACTTACAGCAAAATGCACATTATTGCATTGTGTGAAAGTGAAAGAATAGTTGTTTGATGGTTTAATTAATTATTTTAAATTAATGAATCTAAAGTTCTTTAAAGTTAGTTAAAGACAAGTAAAAGCAGAAAATTAAATTGAGGATAATGTATTTACTGCACAAAATAAATTGAAGAGAAACAAAAACATACCAAAGAAAACTATTAATATGTAATGCAGAATTAAATAGAACACAAAACAATATAGAAGAATATAATATAAATTATTCCCTGACTCAATCTTGATCAATAATTTATTCCATCAGAACATACACGAGTATATTTATTGACAGTTTATTTTGGCTCAACCCGGTTGGGGCCTTCTTGAGTACAAGTACACAGGACTAAGCTTTCATTTACTTCAATAAGACTACAGAATTAATTCATCGTAAAAGCAAATCGTACTCTGGACCACAGATACAGGCAAACAGAATGCGTATATGTGTTAGCTGAGCAAGCAATGTTTAAGGGTAATTTGAATAGGGACAAAGCCAAAGCCAGGCCAAGACCGAATTGTTGACATATTTACAGACGAACACAAACAAAACGAAGCGAAAATTGGAGGACATTTCAATCGAATAAATGGATGGCTTTTATTTTGTCATTGGCAATGCAATTTCGTGCGGATAACTCATTTAATGAGAAATAGAAATCTAATAACGCCTCGTGTGTAAGCCAGCCACCGAGCCACCGCAATGCCATCAAAGCCAGGTTGCCGCACAAGCACAAACCAATGGCTGACGGCGACCCAAGGGTTTCGGGGGATTCTGCTCGGTTACAGTTTACCGAAGGGCATGAAATAATTTGCAAACAAACAAACAGCTGCCAATGGCTTAGCTACACTCGAAAAAATAGCTACATAAGTTCTTAAAGAGGAAATAAGTTTTTATTGTCCAACTTTGAACTTCTAAAGGTTGTACAAGATTTCGTTTGAAATATACTTGAGTGACCAAGAAAATCCTCACTTGAAATTGGAATCTGTGTTATTTTTTCTGAATTATCAATGTGCAATAAATTAATCTTTCGAGTGTAATTCCTTTTCCCTAGCCCCTGGACCGAGATCAACCGAATGGCAGGCCGCAGTGGCGCTTCACCGTATTCGCCCAGGACGAGGGTGGCGAGGGCCTAGTTGGCTATGCCGACATTCAGGTTAACCTGAAGGACATCAACGACAATGCCCCCCAGTTCCCGCAGGGCATCTACTTTGGCAACGTCACCGAAAACGGTACCGCCGGCAGTCCCGTGATGACCATGGCCGCCGTGGACTATGACGATCCCAACGAGAGCACCAACGCCAAACTAATCTATTCGATTGAGAAGAACGTCATCGAGGAGGAGACGGGGGCGCCCATCTTTGAAATCGAGCCGGAGACGGGGCTAATCAAAACGGCAGTCTGCTGTCTGGACAGGGAGCGGACTCCCGACTACTCCATCCAGGTGGTGGCCATGGACGGCGGTGGCCTGAAGGGTGAGTACCATGAATATCTGCTAGGGTTCAATCAGCCAGATTGTTTGTCTAGCTGCGAGCACCTCGAGTGGGCGTTAATATTTATACGCAGAAATTTTGAGACCCTTGACGTGATTTGGCCAACTCTCTGCAGTCCATTGCCTCTTCAATAAATTCTGTGAATAAATGCCCTTTTTATTTGGACACCTTGAGATGTATTTTTTTAAATATATATATCGAATATCGATTACCGGGGCAATTACCTCAATGAACACATATTGATTTCTTTAATGTAAATATTCAAGTTCAATCAACTGGATTACTTGTCGTGCCCAAAACTTGAGTGGGTTAATGATAATTCACAGAAAATTAAGAAGTTGAAGGTTGCTTCCCTGTCTCTCTTTACTAAATAAAATCATGAATTTCCTTTAATATTCCTGTGTCCAATTTCTCCCACTGCATTTCCCTGTAATAGACGCCATTCTGATGCACTCCGTTCTGTTCTGTTTATTCGCCAATTTTGCAGGCACTGGCACTGCCTCGATTCGCGTCAAGGACCTCAACGACATGCCGCCGCAGTTCACCAAGGACGAGTGGTTCACCGAGGTGGACGAGACAAATGGCACTTACATCCCGGAGACGCCCATCCTCACGGTGACTGTTCAGGACGAGGACGAAACCAACACGTTCCAGTACAAAGTGGTGGCGAACAGTGGCTTCGGGGCGGATAAGTTTGCCATGGTTCGGAATGCGGATGGCACTGGCTCGCTGAAAATCATTCAGCCACTGGACTATGAGGATCCCCTGCAGAGCAGTGGCTTTCGGTTTCGCATTCAGGTGAACGACAAGGGCGAGGATGGGCCAAGTGGTAGTGATAAGTATCACGTGGCCTACTCCTGGGTCGTGGTCAAGCTGCGGGACATCAACGACAATGTGCCCAAGTTCGATCGCGAGCACATCGAGGTCTCCATCTACGAGGACACGAAAGTGGGCACCGTTCTGGAGCAATTTCGAGCCACGGATGCCGACCAGGGAGGTCACTCGAAGGTAACCTACAAGATAGTGCGCTCCACAAATCGCCGCAGGCAATTCGCGATCAGCGACAAGGGAGCCGTCAGCATACAGAGACCCCTGGACAGGGAAACCCTGGATCGGCATCACATCCAAGTCCTGGCCATAGACGATGGCCATCCTGCGCGAACTGCAACTGCAACGTTGACTGTGATAGTCAAGGATGTGAACGATAATGCCCCGACCTTTGCCCAGGACTATAGGCCTACTCTGCCGGAGAATGTTTCGGGTAGGAAAATCGTGGAGGTGGCGGCCAAGGATGCCGATGATCGTCAGAGAGGCAATGGAGGACCCTTTACATTCCGATTGGATCCTTTGGCTAGTGATGAAATAAGAGCTGGCTTCAAGGTGGAATATGACCGAAGTAAGTTTGCATTTTATGGTTTATTTTGATATAGTTTCTATATTAATTGAATACCTCAAATAAATGTTTCTACTTTTTTCTTAAATTTTGTTGCTCTAAATTAGTTGTGGTAAATAAATTTATAAAATATCTGAAGTCATTTGAATTCATTAAAAAACGCCACTAAAAATATTTCAATGCTAATCATTAAACCCAACATGTGTCCTAGGGCAGGTCAAATCGCTTTGCATAATTAATCGTGCAAAAAAAAAAAATAAAAACATTAAAACGCTCACTAAGCCGCACATCTGTCATAGGGGCGTTAAAAAAAGCTAATGAGAAATAATCGCCAACACTTTGCAAAATTATAGAATAAAATGTTAAACATATATATAATGCATTAGCTTGATTAAAAATGCATTCAATGCGATACGGCAGAGCAATTTATACTAATTACGCATCTCATTTAAGTAATTATGCAAATTAATATCATACGGCAGTCCGAACTAATTTCTTATTTATTTAGGCATTTATACTCAGCATTTGTTTATGGACGAATAATTAATTTAGCATTTCAAAATCAATTATTTATTTTGCTACCCAAAGGCCTTTCTGCCAGGGTCGAGATACTTGACACTCAAACACGTGCCGCCAGGTCGGTCGGCAAGCAGAATAAAACAAAAAAAAAATTATCAAAAAAAAAGGAGCACTGAGTGATAAAAACACATCAATGAGGATGGACCCTAAAACAGAGGAACACACAAATACAAAAGAGAAATTCGCCCTGAAATTCAAACTGGCTAAGCAGAAAAAACTGGACGAGAAAATTGAAAAACTTGCTGTCAATGTCAGCGGCAGCATTCAAGTGACACCTCACATTTTCTTTCATTTGATCGATTTTATTGGGTTGCTCTCTAAAGTTTTTTTTACCTTCTTTGTTTTTGGTTTTTTGCTCGGGGTTTTTGTTTCAAATAACTCCCAACAATGGCTACAAAAAAGTGTAGAGCAATTTCCATTCGATAGAGAGGAGAGTAGAAATAAACTGAAAATCGAGATTGCTAGATTAATTTTGTTAAAGACTGACTGAGGGAATACTCTTTCAGAGATTTTTAATAATTAAAGAAATTGTAGTCTTAATTAATTATTATTTTACAAATTAATGTAAACTTGTTGAGAGTCGTATACCGAACTTACTCATTTAGAAATCATCAATTAATCGTTGTCTAGAAATTCTTGTTTTCATTTATTTAATTTGAACTTAATTTTAGCAAGCCAAAACATAACAAAACAGTTAAGAAAATTGTCTTTCTCATATTTTATTATCAAGGAAACATACAAGTTTCAGTAAAGATTCCCTGAAAACGCATTTTACCTTCCTCAAGACTCAGGGTTTGTTTTTTAAGTTCCATTTTGTAAGAGAAAATAAAAGCCTAGAAAATCGAACGTTGATCCATTTTAGTGCGTGTACTATTTCCTCTGGGGAAAACCCATGAATGGAAAACACCAAATCGCAATGAAAACAAGAGCCGGGCGAACTGCATCAACTGAGATGATGCCTCCAGGCCGAGTTGTGTCCACATTTCTCCGCTCCTCGCTTCTGTGGCACTTTTCTACCAATTTCTCTATCTCGGCCGACAGTTTCCTCAGTTGGCTTTTACACTGTTTTTTCGGTTACTAACTTTGTGGCACAAACAATGCTGATGATGCTGATTGTCTGAAACATAATTCAATCACCATTACTATGCAAACAGAGTTTGGTTTAGCGTTTGATTTCGCCTTTGATTGTGTGGCAATTGCCTTGAATGAATGAACTGAATGCGCCAGAGGGCTTGGGTTTGGGTTGGGGATTGGAATTGGCGTGGGGGTGTCGGAACCTCGGACGGGGGTTCGGTTTTGAATTGCAAGTTGTTTGATTTTAGCGTTTTCTGGTTAGCTTTGCCAACTGCAGCGCAGTGCATTTTGGTCGGATGCAAATTCGCAAAGAGTCCGATTGGATAGTATTACAAATGCAAAGGCAATCTAACAGTTGAAGTTTTGCTTTAAAAACAAGTCGCTTAAAGTTATGATAAAATTTAAACAATTTTAAATTTTCTTTAAATTAAAAATTTATTTTTAAAATAATGCATTGTAGCAAAGAATAATTTTCGCTTGTAATATCCAACACAATTAATTTTCAATACCTTTTCAGGAGGTGACAGTGGCAATGGCGTGGCTATTGTCTCATCCCTTCGTCCCTTTGATCGCGAGGTGAAAAAGACCTATGCCATTCCCATCGAGATCAAGGACAACGGAGCTCCGGCGATGACGGGAACCAGCACCTTGACAGTGACCATTGGCGATGTGAATGATAATAAGATGCAGCCTGGCAGCAAATCAGTTTTGGTCTACAATTATCAAGGACAGTCGCAGGATACGTCGATTGGCAGAGTCTACGTCAACGATCCGGACGATTGGGATGTGCCCGACAAGAAGTACTATTGGGAGGTGCAGGAGCACCAGCGATTCAAGCTGGACACGGACACGGGAATCCTTACGATGAGAGCTGGCACCCGGAGGGGTCGGTATCAGCTGAAGTTCAAGGTCTACGACCGGGAGCATGGCCAGGAGGATATCCCGGCCAACTTGAGTGTCACGGTGCGCGACATAACTTCAGAGGCTGTGCAGCAGGCGGGATCCATGCGTCTGGCGCACATTACGGATGAGGACTTTGTGCGAACCTGGAACCCGGTGAAGAATCAAGTAGAACCCTCGAAGTTGGAGAGGTTCAGGAACAAGCTGGCCGAACTATTGTACACCGATCGCGACAATGTGGATGTGTTCAGTGTGCAGCTCAAAGGGGACACCCCGTATCCCCTGACAGACGTTCACTTTGCAGCCCGATCGGCCACCCAGCAGCCGTACTTCAAGGCGGTCCGCCTGAACGGCGTGGTGCAGATGCACCGCGAGGAGATCGAGCAGGAAGTGGGACTGAACATCACCATGGTAAACATCAACGAGTGCCTGCACGAGGGCAAGGGCAAGTGTGGCTCCGGCTCCTGCTCCTCCAGGGTGGAGCTGGGCAAGAAACCCTACACGGTTAGCGTGAATCGGACGGCTCTGGTCGGAGTCCGCCTGGAGATCAGTGCCCAGTGTGTGTGCCGGGCCAGGAACTTCACCAATCAGGATCTCAACTGCAGGAGCCATATGTGCTATAACGGCGGCAGGTGTGTGGAGACCCGAAACGGGCCGAAATGTGTGGCCTGTCCGGTGGGCTACAATGGGCCACGGTGCCAGCAGTCCACGCGGAGCTTTCGCGGCAACGGATGGGCCTGGTATCCGCCACTTCAGCTCTGCCAGGAGTCGCATCTCAGCTTGGAGTTTATTACCCGGGAGGCGGACGGACTCATCCTGTACAATGGACCCATTGTTCCGCCCAAGCCGGGTGAAACCGTGATCAGTGACTTTGTGTCCCTGGAACTGGAGCAGGGCAACCCGAGGCTTCTCATCGACTTCGGTTCGGGAACGCTGGAGCTAAAGGTCAAGACAAAGAAGACCCTGGATGACGGGGTCTGGCATCGTCTGGACATCTTTTGGGATGCCGAGAATGTGCGAATGGTTGTGGACTTCTGTCGCACTGCCTTGGTCTCCGAAATGGAGGACGGCACTCCGCCGGAGTTCGATGATAATGCGTGCCAGGCCCGCGGACAAATCCCTCCGTTTGCCGAATCCCTGAACCTAAATCAGCCGCTGCAACTGGGCGGACTCTACAGGCAGCACTTCGATCAGACCCTTTACAACTGGCAGTACGCCTTCAGCTCCAAGGGTTTCGATGGCTGCATCCGCAATGTCATCCACAATTCGGAGCACTATGACCTGGCCTTTCCGGCCCTGGCCAGGAACAGCTTCCCCGCCTGTCCGCAAACCGATGAGGTTTGCCTGAAGACCGAGCACACGGCTCGGTGCTGGGAGCACGGCAACTGTGTGGCCAGCCTGGTCCAGGCCAAGTGCCACTGCCAGCCGGGCTGGATGGGTCCGGGCTGCAATGTACCCACCATACCCACAACCTTCAAGGCCCAGAGCTATGTGAAGTTCGCCCTGAGCTTTGAGCCCGATCGCTTTTCCACCCAACTGCAGCTGAGATTCCGAACGCGGGAGCAGGGCGGCGAGCTCTTCCGGGTGAGTGACCAGCATCATCGGGAATATGCCATCCTGGAGCTGCGACGGGGTCACCTTCAGTTTAGGTACAACCTGAACTCGCTGCGGAACGAGGAGCAGCTCCTCACCTTAACGGCCGTGGCCGTCAACGACGGACAGTGGCACGTGATTCGCATTAGTCGCTACGGATCGGCAGCTCTGATGGAACTGGACGGCGGGGAGTCGAGGCGCTACAACGAGTCCTTCCACTACACCGGCCACCAGTGGCTGACCATTGACAAGCAGGAGGGCGTCTATGCGGGCGGCAAGGCCGAATATACGGGCATCAAGACCTTTGAGGTGCAGGCCGACTTCCAGAGGAGCTGCTTGGACGACATCAGGTGAGAGAGTTTAGCCCCCATGACTGCCTTTTAAGGGCTTTTTAGGACAGATGAAATACCCTTACAAAAGCAAGGAAAGTTTGGTTAAGAGAGCTAGAGGTATTTGCAATTATATAAAAGAAATTCACTGGCTAGTTGTGGTAGTTCCAACCACATAGAGTTTATATTAAAGATATGATTATCTCGTCAGCTCAATATTTTTCCCATAAATCGGAGAGCCCCTCTACCCTCCACAGGCTGTTGGTAGTTGGGCCACAAATCATAAGACTCTGTGAGGAAGATGTTTCTGCATAAAATATTGATTCCAATGCCTTGAATTTATTTCCTTTCTCGAACTGCAGGTTGGATGGGAAGCACCTGCCCTTGCCGCCCGCCATGAACGGCACCCAATGGGGCCAGGCGACGATGGCCAGGAATGTGGAGAGGAACTGCCCCTCGAACAGGCCCTGCTCCAATGTCATCTGCCCGGATCCCTTTGACTGCGTCGATTTGTGGAACGAATACGAGTGCACGTAAGTATCTATTTTCAACTTTAACCTTTTCTGGAGTGTTTTAGGGTTCCTTTGAAATTTAACTTTGATTAAATAGCAGACTCACGAAAAAGGTTGTATATAGCTCTTTGTGATTGTAAAATGAACTAAATGAATTATTTCAGCGTTCAAAGAGCTTCAAATGAACAAAACTACTTGTTGTAATAATGTAACATAATTATTAGTTGTGGCAAAGGAGCCAGTTATGCATTTTTTATACAAGTTTGCACCCTATTTGCACTCATTTGGTTAAATACAAAACCACGCCCCGACTGACATACATATTTCCGAGAAAAAGAAACACTCTTGTGGCATTTTCCAGATGCAGGCACACAGACAAAGCCAAACAGCAAATTGACTCCAAATGCAAAACAAATAATATCAATTGTCATTGCCTGTCTCCCTTAGCTCATGCAAACCGAGACACCACAGAAATAAGTGTTAGATACAGTCAGAAAAATAATACAATGAGGAATGGAAAAACCATCTTTTACTAGATAAAAATCTATATATACTATACATAAAGTCAATTTAACTAAAAAAAAACTGGACTAGCCTTGATAAAGGGTATATTAAGTACAAAAATTCCCATTAATATAATATTTTAATGAAACTTAAGAACAAAATTGAAATATAAAATACTAAGGCTCTCCTTTTTAATTTAAATTTGCGTCTTTTGTATTTCCCTAGAAGTTAAAAACAACTTGCTTAATATTTAAGCATTTTTCCACTTTCGTATTTCAAAGTACTTCTTAAAATTAGTTTAGAGTGTTTCCCCTACGAAGTATCCACATTTGCATGGCCTGGGGAATCTGGGGCACGACTCCTGATCCTCCGACTTCTGCTCGGCAACACCTCATCGATGATGGGTCGCAGTGGCGGTGGCAGAGCACATTTTCCACATCATTAGTTTTGCGGAGTGACTCCATTTGAGACCCGACGACAGCCAGCAAGGACACCCAATCTGGCACTGCATCATGTCCTTTCGCCATCCTCCTCCAAAGAGCCAGGACCAAGGACTACTAAGCACCCCCAGCTGTGAGCTTCTCGCTCCATTTGCTTTCGGGAACAGGAACATCTGGGCCTGCTGCTGCTTTCTTCTTTTAACACGTGTTCTCCCGGCTCGTCTTTGGTCCTTGGTCTTTCCTCTTTTCGTTTTCCTTATTTTTTTTTATTTAAATAAATTTAAATAGTGGCACACGTTTCGCCTTCAGGTGGTGACGTGTCATAAACTATGCTTACTTTAGCCTCAATTTTGCTGCCGGCTGTGGGCAGCAGTTAACGCAGTGCCACGCGAGGAATTTGTGTCACTCAGCCGGGACACTAAGATGTTGGACAAGGAGCTGTCCTCAATTGGAATACGAAATGACTTCAATTTAAATGTGTGTGCATTTGGCGGTTACCACGTGCATATACACCTTAAAGCTTTAACTTTTCTCCCTGTTAAATTGGTTGGGAATCCTCCCCGTCTAACCGAAACTTTACGCCCTTAATGCGCTTCAAAAAACAGGAGGAAAGGCGAAAAACTCATGGGGAATTATTCTATTCCTCGCTGGCAAAACTTTGTGTGAAAATAAAAAATTGGAAGCTTGTATTTTCGGAGGGAAAAATATTTCGAGGGAAGGAGACTACACTTCAGTTTACGCTTTGTTAAAGAATTTACAAACACAAAATATTTCCTGTGGCTATATAGCGTCTATTAAATCTGTATTTAACCTTATACATATGTATATCATGTTAAATTGGTTTATATAAAGTATTAATGAATTATATTTCAAATTTAAAAGCTTTGAACTAACTTAAACAGTATTATATGTGACGGTTTCCACTGAAATAAATAATAACAAAATGCTCTTATTCGTTCGATATATTGTAAATAAATTATGCCCGGTCCTAAGCTTCTTTTTTCCCCTATTATTTTTCATGAGTGTAGGCGAAAAACCCGCAGTGGCATCATAAATTTTCCCCCTCAACCCAGTAATCGCCTTTTTTTGAATTTGTAATAACTCTCCCCATCCGCCATTGCGATTGTTTCATTGCAGTTGCAGCGAGGGTCGCATCATGTCCTCGGACACCAAGGGCTGTGTGGATCGCAACGAGTGCCTGGACCTGCCCTGCCTGAACGGAGCCACCTGCATCAATCTGGAGCCCCGCCTCCGATATCGCTGCATCTGCCCGGAGGGATATTGGGGCGAAAACTGTGAGCTGGTCCAGGAGGGGCAGCGCCTGAAGCTGAGCATGGGCGCATTAGGGGCCATATTCGTCTGCCTGATTATCATACTGAGTAAGTACAGAAAGCAGCTCCGCCGCAGAGGAGGCTGTATCCCCCGGGCGCTAAGCGGCTCCCGAAAATTTCCCATTCATGTGTGACAATTAAGCGGCTTAAGCAGCAACATTCTTGCCTTCCATTCCGCACGGAGCTTTGCTCCGCTCTGTTTTCCCCTGTTAATGCAATTTGCTGCGAGGAAAACTCCCCTACGAAAAGCGGAAGCAAAAAAAAAATCCAAAACAAAATAACGACGACACTGACATCTGTTTGGACAGTCCTCGTCCTCCGTGTGGCCTGCACATAAAAAAAGGAGGGTTAAGGGGTTAACATGGCTGGAACCCATGCATTTGCAACGGCATAAAGTGGCAACAAATCCTGTATTCCTTGCTTTATTTTTGTAACACTTTTTTACGCCCAGACAGGGGGCAATTTGTTGGTTTAGTTAAAAAATAAAAAAACCAAGGGAGAGTGGGAAAATATTTGCATAGCGGCTAATTAAGCCAGGGAAAAACGAACAAGAAGGCATTTTTTTTATAAGTTGTCTGCAGGAGAAGACTTTTATAGATAAAAGCATTAAACTGTAAGGAATATTTAAAAATTTTAATTCAAGTCTGTTTTTAGTTTAACAAATAGTTAATCAGCTTAGAATTAATTATAAAATTTAAAGCTTAAAGTTAAAGCTAAAGTATTTTACAAAACTGACTATTCCGATGTTACTTTTACTTACTGCTCTTAACATTTAATTAAACAAACAAAATACTTTGAAACCCGAATTTATTCAAAATGGAATATGGTAAAAAATTGTTCTGTAAAAACCTAATCCTTTCAAGATATTTTTATATGGTTGACCAGCCATTCCGATGTCAGAGCCAATTAGAGCTATTTTATTGCTTCTAAAAGAAATGGCAGAAAATGGAATACAATTTCAGCGAAATTCTGGGCACTTAATGGATTTTCCGAACAAGTGTTAAGTGGCTTTTGGCCATTTGGTTATTTTTCCGGCTCGGATCCCCCCTCACCCTGGCAGTCCATGCAAATGCGTTTTCTCGCACGCAATGCGCGACAATCTATTTTCGTTTCGCCGGCTCGTCTGGGATTTGAAAGGATTTTCAATTAGCGCAACATTTTCACCACGTTCCAGATTTGTTTTAAATGTCTCTCTCTCTCCCAGCCTCTATCTCTATCGGTGGGAATCCCGGCTCGGCCTGGCCTGTTGGCAATTTATTTTTGGCCATATTTAAAACTGACGCTGATTTATCCTGCCGCCGCTTCGAAGGGAGGCCCAACTTTAATGAGTCCTTGCTGTAAAGCTGCAGCTGGGCCAACAACACAATGGCAGGCAGGAACCTTAAGCTAATTAGTCGCTGCTAAGGCAGATAATTACACAGTCCGCTGCGGGCGGCAAAACAATGCCTGGAAGTGGCCATAAAACCGCTAAACCGCAAAATAGGCGCAATAAATAAACGGACGGACGGACGGCCCAGGAGTACTTTCATCGTTGCCACCATCCGCTTGTCCTTTTTTATGATGTGAAAATATCTCAAGAACCGAAACATAAAATCTGACAGCCTCAGTACAGTACCCATTCCCAGTCTGCCTTGATACCCGGTAGTTTTTCGGAGACAGAGTATATAGTATATAGTAATGCTTGTAGAAGGGTGAAGGATACAGGCAATCAGTCAAAATTACATCCTTTACAGCTTTTAAAAAATATTTAACAACAAGTTTAATCCAGATAAAGAACATCCTTCAACTCTATACGTAGTAGACATAAGTACCAGGTATCTCCATAGTCTATTAACTTCAAAATATCTCTCCTGCTTATTTTCGTATTCTGTTGATTTACCCCAAAGTGGCTCTGGCAGGAGGCAGGGCGGCCGCTGGAAAACACAAACTAAATAATTATCTAACATTATTTACAGTCAACGCTTTTTCATGTCCTGTCTCTGGTGCTGCTCCTGTGTAATCTGTGAATCGCTGAACTGTAGTTTAGCATAAAGTTTCAAGTGGAGCAACTACAAAGTCCCTGGGTCTCCCTGTCCATCCTTCGGTTTCGCTACTCCTGATGAGCTGACCTGGTCAGCAAGTTCAGGCCAGCAACAAGATATTACTGTGGGTCCTTGGCTATATAGTTAAGTGCAAACAAAGGCCGTTAAAGAGCTTTCGGTCCGGCTTTTGTTCATCTTACAGGATATTTTTGCCTTTGTTTTTGCAAGTTTTTATGTAGGTTAGTAGGAGTAGATGCTGCTGGCTGCCAGTTGTTTTTTTATTTTTGCTGCTGTGTAGTTTTCGGGCTGTTTCTTGTTTTATTTTCCTGGTCGGCGGAGGTAATGTTGATTAAAGGCTGATGAATGAACAGCTTGGCCATGGCCTGGTTAGCAAAATATTGTGTAGCTTATCCTTGCCTTTGGACTTTAAAATCGGCTTTGAGAGCAACTTTTTTATGCTGCAAATTGAACAAACTAACTAACAGTTTGGTTAAGCCAATAATTGAATCCTAGGCTTTGTTGCAGCACCAGACTTTCGGGCACGTTTCGAAATAGAAATAGTTTTTATAACTTTTCTGTGAACGAAATTATTTATTTGGCACGTTTTAAGCCATTTCGTGCGAGTGCAATTTAATTTCTATATGCTTCTATATTCTAGTTGAAAATACAATTATTTCGTATTCAGATAAGATAATGCAATTAATTAAATGGCATTCCTTTATTGCTGTTAAAAGCTTATAATTGGTCAATGAAAAAAGGCTTAACAACTCATTTGTTTTGAGGATTTAGGGAATTTAATAATAGTTCCATTAGGTTAAAAGGCAATTGTTACCAAGTTTATTATCTAGCAAATTGATTAAGTTTTGTAAATACTATACTTCATGTTTGTTTTTGCCCAAAACCAACTCAAAGGGCTCCCCTTTAATCATACAAATATAATTGTTTGTCCTGTCAGTGCTTTTTAATTACTTCAGCTTCACTTAGTTTACCTTTACGGGGAAACTCGAGCTAGAATCAAACTTTATGAGAGATTTTCTTCTTCGATTCGTGGAAGTTTTCCCAGCAGATTTGGTCTGCTTCGCTTTTAGGACGAATTATCGAAGATTTCTGTTCTGTTGCCTCGGCTGAGGGGAGGCACATTAATAGCAAAACTTGTGCGGGAAGATAATTTAGAAAGTTTCTCGCTTCTTTCTGCGGCCAGAGACAAATTTAATGCACTTCATGCCATGGCCAAGAACTGGCAATGAACTATTTTCGGTTCAATTCTGCAATCTCGTGGGTTTCAGGGTTGGGTTTTGGGTTTGTGTCTTGCTGCTGTTGCAACTTTATGCTGTAATTGTTGCATTAAACTTTCCAGCTCTGCAGTCACAGACGCAGGACGAAGGATGCGAGGATAGTGGTCCCGGGTCGCCCACATTGACAGCCATTTGGCAACTAAGCGGATTACAAGTCGGCCAAAAACATTCGCATTCCAAATGCACATTTCGAGGCCCTGGCCCTGTGAGTCGTCGTAGCATGAAAACTTGTCAAGACCCTGTGTCCTTTCTGCGTTGGCCCTTTTACTTTAGTTTGCTTAAGTAGCATAAAGTTATTAATAAGTTTCCCTCCACTCAACCGCCGCAACATATTCTCGGGAAATTCCCAACATCTCAGCTTCTGTTTGTCGTGTAAACCAGCAGTCAGTCAGACCGGAGAAGGGAGCAAAAAATGCTGTCTGAGGGGGAATATCTGGGAAACTCTCTCGTAGACTTGCATTTTATCATTTGCGCTTCAGTTGACAGCAATATTAACTTGGCTCTGGCACTGCGAGGAGGTTAAGCAAACAGCTAAGTAAAAATAATTAAAACTCTGTCTCAGCTCCTCCAAAATGACAAGCCAAGGATGTTTTCCCGGGATTTATTTCCCGCGTTTTTTTCGGATTTTAATGCCCCAGCATTTCTGCTGGGCTAAGCGGATTCATTAGTTGCAATAACTGCCAGCTGACTTTCACCGAGGCAGAAGCAAAGTTCATTTATAAAGAATCCTCAAACATTTCTTCGCTGGTTTTTTAAATTCGCCAGTTGATGCCATTTAATTGTTGGTAACTTTATCCGACCCTGGGAAATTATTCGGCGTCCCGAAGCTTGTTGATTTTTGCAACCGGAATGTATCCTAGAAATTGTCAACATATAATTAAATAAAAGGTTTTTAAATTGAATTACTCATTGTTTAATTAACTTGACTTTAAATTCTGGAGTCTTAAATATTTTTTTTAGAGTACTTATACTCACTCCTCTGAGGCTTTATAGTCCCAGATTGTCTCGCCTTTGCGAACCGAGAGAAACGGAGAAGAAAAACAGGACAACGGTTTTTTTTCTACATTTAATTACCTTCATTAAACTTAAATGAAGTTGTTGTTATGGCTCTGACAGTTAACAGACAACGAACAGACTCTCCGGCTCCGCTTTAGGTATTTGTTTCACAATTTCCTGGGTTTTTTGTTAAAAAAAAAATAAACATTCCGTACTTAGGTGGGGAAAAAGAAGATTTTAATAATGTCAAAAGGGACAAAAAAAATGTGTACTATTATGAGAAGAATTTGAAGAAAGAATGTCCTACAAAAGCTAAAGCATTTTAGGAGAATTCTCTTAAAAAGCTAGAAGATATAGAAAGAAATTGTTGATGGAAAAATGTTGTATTGAAAATAAAAAATATTTAACATTAAATATTATACAATTTTAAATGTTAAAAAAAATAACTAAATGTACCCTTTCGTTACAGTTCTAGCCCTGATCTTTGTGCTGTACAGCCGCAAACGAAAGACGACCAAGAAAAAGAAGCGCTCCGGCCCCGAAAAGGATGTCCGCGAAACGGTCATCAGCTACGAGGACGAGGGCGGCGGCGAGGACGATATGACGGCCTTTGACATCACGCCACTGCAAATACCAATCAGCGCCCAGGGAGGACCGCCGGACATCGCCGCCTGCAAGATGCCCATAATCTGTGAGTACACAGAACGGAAGTGCCTCGAACTGGCCAAGTAATTGGTCCACTGTTTGCCCCCAGATCCCGTGATGACGCTGCTGCCACCTGGCCAGGAGCTGAACGTGGCCTATCTGATGGAGGAGCGTAAGCAGCGCATCGACAAGGATCCCAATGCTCCGCCCTTCGACGACCTGCGCAATTTCACCTTCGAGGGGAGTGGCAGTATTGCCGAGTCACTGAGTTCACTAGCCTCAGGTGGGATACTATAGGTTTACTATAAAATATTTCATTTTTGAAATTATTTTTCCTTGTTTGCAATGGAGTTATGATTTTAAACAATTTTAGAGAAACGTTAATGGTAATTTAAATAAAGCTTTGAAAAACATTGGTCAGTATTTAAAATTTTATTTATATGTGTTTTAATTTGAAATTTTATTTAAAAGGTTTAATAACTAAATTTTCTCACTTCTCTGTTACCCCAACTACTTTCACAAAAAATGCTCTAACTCGCTGCGCTTCTCCCAATTGTCCAATTGCAGGCACTGATGATGAGAATCAAGACTTTAACTATCTGCAGAACTGGGGTCCACGTTTCAATGCTCTGGCCGCCATGTACGTGCACGATAAGGCGAAAGGCAAGCAGCTGCCATCGGATGGAGGCGGAGGACCCGGACCCGGACCCGGACCCGGAGCGTCATCATTATCGCCAACGGGAGGAGGTCACGGTGGAGGTGGAGCAGACGGGGCAGCCAGAGGAGCGTCATCGTCCCTGGGCAGCGGCGGCAGTGTCCTAACAGTGGCTGTTGCAACCGGCAGTGGGGCAGGTCCTGGAGGTGGCGGCGGCAGTGGCAGTGTCAGTGCGGGTGTCAGTGCGGGTGTCAGTGGGTTAATGTCCCAGCCCGATGTCGACAAAGTTGTATTATAAAAATAAATAGTTAAGTTGTAGTTAAAATGATGTTTCAGCTGTAAGCACCGATGGGGAAAAGCAAGGAGGAGTTTTCCAACCCGAAAACAGGTGTTTTGTGTATTCGTGTGTCTGGTTAGGGTTAATTGTATGTACATGTGGCTAACAGTGGAATTTAAGACTAACATAAGATTTTAGATGTTTTCTCACACAGCTAAGATACAGATAGAGAAGGGGCTAAGATAAAGATTGAATTCTTAAACATACTTTCCTAAATGTATATCTTTTCGTCTAACTTTGAGCTTCCTGAACCAAAAATAAAGAAAATTCTGAAAATATTTCCATTTCTAAACTATACCAGTCCCACCTTTTCACTAGAATCATTCTATTCTTTTATCTTCGAGGGCGTTTCCTCCATGACTTCCAACTGAACCAACGGATAAATCAAAGAATAATTCCATATAATAAATATACATGTTTAAATTAAGCATACAATACATTGGAAAAAGAGTTTATAAAACTTGCTATAAATTAGTTAAAGACCCTGTATAAATACAGCGTTAACTCTGTAGCACGTAAGTTGAGCAAAACTATCCTCAAATTTTCCCCGATTGCCCCCCAGGAAAATGTTGAATGTTGCAACTTTTGTGCGCCACCGAAAAGGGGGAACGTGTCCGATTCCACCGACCAGGTGGCACCACGAAAAACCTGAAAACCGAGGCTGAAATCTGTCACCAAACCCGC
Organism: Drosophila seguyi; assembly: GCA_008042675.1. NCBI lineage: Eukaryota > Metazoa > Arthropoda > Insecta > Diptera > Drosophilidae > Drosophila > Drosophila seguyi. The sequence continues at coordinate 250,451 of VNJU01003751.1, read as the reverse complement.
GCGCAGCCACAAAAGTTTGCAGAGCCGAGCCGAGCAGAGCAGAAAGTAGAAAATTTAATAGGAGAAAAATCATAACTAACTTTTGGTGAAATTAAGCGAGGGAAAAAAACTGTAACATAATTTTGTACATATTAAATACTCTGTAATTCTATCATTAAATTAAAGGCTACGGCAGCGAAAACGAAACACACGTGGAAACCAACTAATAGACTAATTAACTACAATTAAACATACATTTAATTACCGACAACAGAGACCGGAAACAAAATACGAGTGTTTATCAAACCAATTTCAAATTTCCGCATTTACTAGCAACTACACAACCAGTACAGAAAACGAGAATATAATAATAGCATTGTAATATGTATTGAATTATGAGTCATACACGAGAAAATGGTTAATTACATTTACGTTAGTTAATGGACAACTTGTTAGTAGTTAGCGTCTAAGCATAATTTTCTAAAAATCAATAAAGCCCCAAAAAAATACAAATAAAAATAAATAAAAAATACGATTCCATAAAGAGTAATTTTCATGCGTATGTCTGTTCCTATTTTTTTGTAACCATTTCTGGATGGCAGCCAATCCGGCAATCCGCTTGTTGACACTGCCTAATGATCCTTGGAGCCGCTCCCATTTCACCCACTTCCGGGCCAGACATTCCGGCATTTGTGCCGTAAACGCGCCGTTAAGTCCCGGCAAAGGTGTCCGAATGGAAGCCGCCGCCGAAAGGAAGCCACTTTCAGCGCCTCCTGCAAAGTGAAGCGAAGTTCAACGGAGCGTTTGACAGGGCAACATGCATTGCCTCTTACACAAGCCAGAAGCTGTCAGGGGCAAAGTGAGGGCCAATTCCTTCTAGGCCATAAAAAAAAACACACACACACAAAAAAAGAATCTCCCTGAGCCCAGTGACCTTTAAAATTTTTTGGTTCAGGTTGTGGATTTTTTTAGGGCTCCGGGAAAACATTTTTCCGCGCATAATAAATGAAGCAGCTTTGAGCTATCGATATGAAATATGGTCACCAGCCATCAATTTATCCCAGCTAACTCCGCTGGTTATCCCACTTAACTTTACTTTTTCAGCAGCATAAATTGATGGTTTATAGGGCCTGTTGAAAAATCGTTTTAAAAAGGTAAGTTAGAAATCATGTACTAATCACAAATGTAATTTAAAGCAAAAGAATTATTAGATCAAATAAGTTATTTTTAAGCAAAACATACATATAACATTTACTTACTACTAATATATCACTTTAAATCAATAAGTTCCTTTTGAAATAGAAATTACTATACTCTCCCAATACCAAAGGTTATTTTGGCATTACTACCTATTGGATTTCTCAATAAATACCTAAGAGAAGCTTAGTTCAACTCACAAAATCAAAAGCAAGTAATTAAATCCTCTCCCAATTACCACAAATAATAATTGGATTCCTGCATCGGTCCTCTGCCGTGTTTAGTTCAGTTACTGGGGGCAACTCCTGGCAACGGGCTAATTAGTTACATTAACACGGAGACTCTCGGGCTTCCGGAATAGGCAGGACCCAGGGCCATACACCTGGCGCAGTATGCAGTTATACTAACCCTAGAACTTTAAATCATAATAGTTACACTGAAAGTAAATGTTAGCAAGAAGCTAACAAACAGAAGTTTCAGGTATAATTAGACTATGAAGCAAACGCAAAGTAAATTGAACCATTTCTTAAAATAATACAAATTCGTTCAAACTTTTATAAGGTTCACAGCATTAATTTAATCAAAAATTTAATAAAAACATTCATATATTCATTTTATAACTTTTAAGACTCAGATTTAAAAATTCAGATTTCTTAATCCTACAATTTTTACATGTTAATTAAATATGAAGACTTATTTATTCCCAAAACCAAAACGGATGAACTCTTAAAGTTAAATTCCAATGATTGACTTTTTAGCATGAAGAGTGTACAGTCTTGGTCTTCTGAAATCAGTTTTTTTCTTATTGTTTAATATTTCAAATAATAAAATATTTATTATAAGCGATTATCTGAAACTCTGACCTTATTATACTTAGTGTATCCACTGAATTGAAACACATTATGATGAACAGTGAAAGATGAACAGTGACGCTTCTTGGCCTGCAGGTATAGAAACAAAGGAACCATACATGAATGACATGGTCTATGAGGTTGGGTTTAGTTTCGTGGCTACATAATTAATTTCTAGATAATGTAGACGTAATGGTTAAATTAAAACCACAAAATGGAATTAAATAATAAACCCCTTAGACAGCTAATATTTATTTTAATTACACAAAATAAAACTTTAAGAATTTGAGACTTCATAAAAAATACACAAATAAATTAGTTTACTGTACAAAATGTTTAATTATATTTTGTTTATTTACCTTATATATTTTATAAAAGTTTAAAGGTTTCTTTGGTCAAATAAAAAAAATCTCTTTAACTAGATAATTACCAAAAATGCCCCAAAGCCAAAAATATCCCTGTTCATTGTAAGAGCATTGCTTTTGTAAATTGTTCTTAATCTGTATTTATGTTTATGTTCTTGTAAAGTGTAACGAGGCGGAAATGCAGATGCATTATTTTGTTCAGTTCCAGTTCCCAAATTTTATGCTAATTACCCAGATTCTCGCCCGATTTGCCGCATGAACTTGCATATTCCTCGCTGGGACCAATAAATTATTAAAAATCATTCAATTTGTTTAATTATTTTCGCTGCGATTTGTTCGCCATTCTCGTCTAAAAATAATCGTGAATTTCACTTGGCTTTTTCATTTGTTCAGGAATTTTCCATTTCCATTCGCTGGCCATTACTTAACGAAAATAGCCAGCAAACATTAGCCGTGGCTGTTGTTATTATTTTTAATTGATTTTTGGCGGACCTACGCCAGGGCAGGGTATTACTTTCGACCTTTGTGTGAATACGTGGACTACGAGCGAAAATGCGCAAAATTAAAATTCACTGAAATTCAGAATAAATTAGCCCGGTCCACATTAAGCTCAATTACGTATTGAAATGTTTACTGTGAAAGGCCAAATCGAAGGGCGGTCACTTCCTGGAAGGATTCAAAATGAAAATGGACCAGGAAGCAAAGAACAGTTCAGAGAGTTATTAATAAATTCCTGTATTCTGGGATTATGCAACTTTTGATGGGAAAAATGTCTCAAAACGATAATTTTATTTTAATTAAATTTAATTTAAAGACACAAAAGGGAGTTAATGCAAGAGGTGAAAATAAAGGAGTTAAGATAAGCGAACATATTTTTTAAGCAGCATCTTGTTTATAAGAATGTCGACATCTTATAAAATGTATGCTTTGATTACTAAAAAGTCAAGAACCACGTTAAAAAACGTATTACATTTATAATGTTACCAATTTTATTTTAAACATTTATTTATATTTATTTTCTACACTTACAATATTTTCACAGTACTTTTCGGTCTTCAGAACCCAATCCTTTTAACGGGCAGTTTATATGTAAAATCTGTACATTTTGTATCCGCCACCTTTTGAGAGCACATAACTATATTTTACGTCGTGTATAGCAGCCGCCTCTTAACAGCGCCAAACATTATTTGATGTCTGTTATAGCAGCAAGCTTTTGAAAGAAGGAAAAAACGCCATCTAGGTTTCGATTTTAAGTGTGAACAGCCAGAGACATAAAATACACTGCCCGAAATTCTATATAATTTATAATTTCCGTTCATATCACCCTCCTAAACATTTAATTAATATTTTCCTATATATTTCAGTGTTACTATTTTATTGAGATAATTGTAGCATATCAACAGCCATGTTGGCTAGAAATATTTAGACAATTTATTTTGTTATTTTGGTGATTGTAACAATTTTCAAGATTTTGATATGCTTAAAGAATTGTTGTTGAATTATTGTACTAAAATTATATACAATTAAAATTCCTATAGAAGATTTCGAATTAGTCAATATTCGTTCAAAAAATAACCTATAAAAACCACACAATATTTTGTGCTTAAAATGTATCCCAGATGAAAACTAACTACCACCAATCACTAAATATATTTTGTTGTACGGTTGTTTTTTAAGATCTCTCTAAGCCCAACTAATTACATTAATATTGACGCGGCGGCAGCCGACGCTAATCAAGCCACTTCATTGAAGAAAACAATTGTTAAATAAGCGAGAAAAGAGCCGAAAAGAGGGCCAGGAAAAAGCGATTCTCACGCCCAAATGGGCCGGCACATAAAAAATAATAATAAAAAAGCTCCTCATCGAGTAGTTAGCTCCCCGCGGAGGAGCTGCTCTCCAAGCCACTTGCTGCTAATGCGAAACAAACGCTGGCCGGAATTCCGAGGGGAGCAAGGGGGACATGGACCACACGTCGCGCAGAACAATCAATCATACAATTAATAATTCAACGTGTCAGGTAGGAGACGAAAAGAGATGCCTGGCAGGCTGTCAAAACTACCTGGAAACCCGAAAACCCGAAAACATCGAAATAAATACGTTTAATCAATGGCAAATTAAATTTAATTAGCGTGGCCCAGCGAGTTTCACCGACTGAAGAGTGGAAAAGAGAAGAAGGAGTCTGACAGCACCGAGAGGTTTATTTATTTCTAGTTAAATAAATCAATTTAAATTACTAAATTGTCGCCAAACGTTGACAGGCGTAAAAGTTGTTAAAAAATCCATAGTGAAAAATGGGATTATGTTGAATTCAATAAAAGGAAACAGAATGTGAAGTGCTCTATTATAATTATTCTTTAATAAAAGAAAAGCTCAATGGTCTATTGTTAAGCATAGAAATATACTGAGGGATATATGTATGTTAACTAATTTTATATAGTGTATAAATATTTAATTTATATAAATCAATATTTTAGCTATTCATAGAACATTCTAGTTTAAATCCCAACCACTAAGCCCAGCAAAAACCCTTTCAAACAAGTTCCCAAACAAACCGAATTAACTCTTCTCGCCTCAAACCTCGAAACTGTTGAGTGTTGAAATTCATTTTTAATGACAAATGAAAAACGCGTTAATTTTGTGTCAAACAGCGAACGGGAGAAAAAACGAGAAATGGCTGGAAGCTGGCATATGGCCCGATACATTTTTAATTAATGATGTTTTTAATCAACGCACAATTTGTTAATTATTAATATAGACAGCCCTAACAAGCAGACGGCAAAAAAAAAACAAACTGTAGTTAATGTTAATAAGTTTTTAGCTATTATGTTTGCAGCTTATTTTTTGGTGGGACTAAAAAATCAATAATGAGCTGCCAACTAGAGGCTGTTTGGGGTTACATTTCCTAGGGTTCTCAGCTCGGTTCTCTTTTTTGCTCTGGATTAAAGTGTTTGAGTTTCACGATTTTTGTTCATTTGTTTTTAGGACGCTTGTCGTTGACCTTTGCCAAATGACCGCCAGCTTGGCGTTTGCTTTTGTTGTTTATGTTGTGGATGAGGCCGGGCCTTTAACAACTTTTCAAGTGGATGCACATTTTTATATTTTGCCAAAAGGTTTTTGGTGGGGATTTACAAAAAGTTTATTAACTCGTAAACCTTTTAAATATTCATTTAATTTATGCCATCTTTTTTCCTTATTTTATAAAGCTTATAAATATGAAATTCTTAAAATTTGTGTGCTTGACTATTAATATTATTGTATCTCTTTCTTGGTTAATTAATTAATGAATTAATTCTTGAAATATTTTCCCCTTCGTAATTTGTTATCAAACTATTATTTATTGATCGCATTTCCTTTAGAATAATTTTTTCGCTCTCCTCCTGGCAACTAAAACTTCCTGTGCGGTTGCCAACCATGAACACATTTTCAGTTCATCTAAAACTTTTTTATCTCTCTCTTGATCGGCTCCAATTTTCACTTAACTTGAAATGAAAATTAAAATGGATACTTGCTAATATTTTCACCTAGTTTTGAAAACTTTTGGCCTCCGTTCGCATGTCAGACATTTGTCTTTCGCTAAAATGAAGGCTCTTCTCTGCACACTGTTCCCCCTCAAATACTTCTCTTTTCCCTCCTTTTTAATACCCTTTTAATTTTTGTTTTTGTCGGCCAGATGCTTCTAGGTTGACCAAACTTTTGCAACTGACACTTTTATCGGACTCGTGGCCAAAATGCAGGCAAAAGCATTTCAATTTTTGTTGTACGCTTTGTCAAAAAAGTTTTTTGTTTGGAAGCGGATGCGTCAGTTTTAATGAATAACGAACGGAGAAGGTGAAGAGAAAGAAAATTTTATAGATATTGGTAATTCATTTTTAATATTCTTAAAGGATTTTTGAAATTAAATTCCAGCATTTTATATTAATTTTCAAAGAGAATTTCTCTTTGAAAATATGGAAATATATGTTTCTTACTTTTTATAAACTTAGAGATGCATATTTTATTCAATATCTTTTTCATATATAAAATTTTATATAAGTCATGCAATACAATAGGCTTTTAAATTATTTGTAATACACTTTCCAATAATTTCTCTCTGTGTCAAAACTGAAGTGGGCTAAACTGAGTGACTGGCTGACGAGAATCCCGAGACCGAGCCACATTGGATCCCCCTGGTTTTTCGGCTTGAAGCGGAACTGTCCGCAGCACACCTTTACGCACGTCTTTCCAACTAATTTCTGAGCGCTTCTCAACTTTCTCGCCTCGCTTTTAGACCAAGTTTGGTGGGCCCTGGCCCTGCCAGAAGTTTATTAACTGTCCCTCGACGGCCACTCCTCCTCCCAGATGGCTTTCGATTCTCCCCGGCAACCGCGATTCTAAACGGCTCTCATACACATTTCGGTTCGCTGGGGTTTGGATGGATAAGGAGGGGTCACTGTGTGTGTGTTTGTGTTTGGGGATGGGGGGGTATGTGGCCAAAACTGATGGGAAGCAGCGGGTTGGGAGCACTTTGAAAAGCGTGGCATTGTGGCAGCGGTCTCTCGTGCTGCTGTTGTTTGTGCTTGTTGCCGCAGCTTCTATTGTTGCCACCTGATTTGGTTGATTTTGGTTCTGTGAAATGCTGAACTAAATATTGTTATAGAGAGTTTTAGTAATTTTACTATTTACAAAATATTTTATTAAAAATAAAACACTAGAATTTACACAGTTATGAACAGGGATTGGATCTTATTTTCTATGTTTATTGCTTATATCCTTGTTTTTGTTTTTATGCTTTACGTGCTTTTGTGGTTTTATATTTAATAATAAATAGTTAAAAGTTATTTATTTAGAGTCTTAAAATTCTAGTTTTTAATGTTTAAATTTCATTGCTTTAGTTCTCATTGATGTTATTGCTCTTCTGCTGCTCTTAATTCACTCTCCAATGTTCGTGTTGCTTGCATTTGGGCTCCCAAAAGTTGTGTCTGTCTTCCCCCTCTCTCTGAACTTTTCACATTTTTTCCAGCTTCATCTCTGTCTTTTTTTTTTCTTTCGAGCGTTAATTCATCATTCTCCTTAATGGGTGTTACCTGTTAAGTGCGTTTATCACGTGCTGCGTTTGGCGGTTTTATGAGTTTTTTCTGCCTCATCTCCTCCCGTATTTAGTGACTTGCCTTGGAACTGGTCTTTAAAGGGGGCCATAAGCTCATCCTCATTTAAGAAAGTCAATATATTTTGATTATTTCAATAAAAAACGTGCAGCGTTTAAAAAATTAATTACATTCCACTGGGTTAGCAGAAAATTAAGCGAAGTAAGCTGAAAATTAAAAGGGGAAATTAAAAGTTCGGAAAGATGGTCTTGAATTAAGGTAATAATATTACACATTTTACTTTTACTTTAAATGATGCAAATTTTAGTTAATAATAAATTCACAAGCAAATCTTAATTTTCAAACTCACAATAAGCAAATGCCACAATGATTAATGGATCTGTACTAAGCCAAATATTTTTAGCTGACCATTTCTCATAGCCAAATTCCGCTTAAAATGCTCACAGTAATTCAATACCTTTTCGCCTCCTTTTTGAGACTTTGGCAAACATTTACACATAATCCGTCATAAAGTGGAAAATCAAGTAACCAAGTGATTAAGCCATGAATGGATGTGGCAGCAGGGGGACTGAGGAAGGAGTATATTCAAATAGTATTTGTAACGAAAAACGAATCGAAAATTATTCAATAGGCTTCGCCTTCAGCGTCTCGAGTGGCCATCGGAATCGGAATCGGATTGGATTGAATTGGCTTGGCTGGGATCCGAATTGGATTGGCTTCGATTGGTTTTATTTTATATTTTTTTTTCTTTTTGGGCGGACTACGACTACTCCGTTTGCTCCACAAATGCATTTTAGCTGTTTGCCCACTGGGACGACGATTTTTCGATGACGACGACGACGACAAGTTTTACATAAATAAGTGCGCCCCGAAAGCGGGATAAGAAATCGTTGATTTTTCCCTATCCACTACACATAGTTAATCCGAAACCGAATCGAGGTTTCTTTCTTTGGGCTTTTGATTGCCTTTTGGTGCCCATTTAGACAAACCGCAACGAATTTTCTCACTTTTATCGCATTTTAATTAAAAGCTGCCGAAACCCAGATATCGAGCAAAGGCAAAACTGCATTGAATAAATATTCCATATATTGGTACAGAGCTATAGAATTTGAGAAAATGGGAATCATATCTTTGATATTTATGAACACATAAATATGTCTAATTATTTGGATAGAGGCGCGGATTTCGTATATGTTTAATATTAATAGAAAATTTCTCAAAATGAGAGACTAAACCAGAACGAGACTTTGCTTAAGGAATTTTTAAAATATTGATTAAATAAGCTGCTGTTATTTATTATTTTAGGTGTGTTTGGCACTTAAATAAAAACGTAAAAAAAATTTTTTAAATATATTTGAATTCATTTGAATTTTGAGGAAAAATTAAACAGTTTCGATAGGAATTTATTAGCTCTTACAAAAAATAAAAAAAATCTTGAATAAATATATTTTTATTCCTTGATTTATACTAATAACAAACATATAAAATAAACCGTTCCCCACAAGTGCTTCTTTAGAACGGACTTTTATAGGTTTATTTACCTTTCAACAGAAAAATTTATTTAAATCGATCAAGTTACCCATCTTTCAACAGGTTAATAACATATTAACACTTCCGAAACTAGAAATGAATACCTCAAAAAATAGACATTGAACCCATTTAGGGGCTTGGTAGAAAATCCCATATTATGTTTCGAAGTGCTTCCCGAATTTCAGTTATAAGCCCCACAATTTAGACGGCTTAAGCATCCGGTGGCAGCTTGTTAGTCCGTTCTTAATCATTGCTCACTGGCCCCGCTGACCATTTAGCTCTCAACGACTTCCGTTACGCTTGAAAAGAATTCTTATTTATTTGTTTTCATTTCCCTCCCCAGAGCGGCTTTTATATTTTTTACCATTTTTACCATTTTTGCGCTTGTTTTGTCAGCGCTTTCAACGAGATGATTATCTAAGAGCTTTCTGTCGTGTCTGGCGGTGGCTTTGTCTCTTAGCCCCTCTATATATGGCTATATATTCCCGCTTTTGTTGTGCCCCGCCATCATCAATATCTCGCCGTCGATCGCCTTTCATAATTGTCACACATTTTCAACTCGGGAGGAACTGGTTTCCCGATCCGTGACATTCGTTGTCTGTGGGTCACTTTTTTTTCTCCTCTTCTTTTTTAATTTTCCCCCCATTAGCGCATTTTAGTGCAGTTGCCGATCTCTTGTCTCTTTTCAATATTATTCCTTCTCTCTGTCTGTCATCGTCACTTGCACATTTCGGTGGGATGACAACTTTTTACCCAAGCGTTTTTTAATGGCGCCATTTTCGCCTCATCATGTGGCTAATGACCAACAGCTGACCGCATATTCCCGCAAATGTTTCAAGGTTGCTTACGATAAGAGTAACGGTATCAACTCCGGACTTCAGCGTGAGAACAAACATATGGGCAAATATCAGTTTGATTTATGGGATCATAGCGGTGCAAGCGATTTTCAATATTTCAAAATTAATTTCAAATCTGAAATAAAATTAAAATAAACATCACTCACAATTTGTGGTATAAGTTTTCAATTTTAATAATATAAGATAAACAGATTTCGTTATTATTATTATCACTAAAAAAAGTAAGATTATTTTTTCTAAAATCATAATTTAAAAATTTTGGTAATCATCCATATAATCATTATTTTATCATTATTTCCACATTCTTTATCATATTCATTTATCACCTTATCACTGAGTAACAGATCGCTATCCAAAAGCCGGCTGTTCATTCAAAACATAAACAAAACTCATCGGCTGTTCATTTGCCGGCTTTTTTCATTCGCTAGAAATGAACATCTCTCTTGATCTTACTCTCCGTTTAATATGTTGCACGTGCAGCAGAAAACAGGAATAACAACACAACAATTCATTCGCTCTTTCAACCGATCTCACTCTGCCTCTCTCAGCAGAAGACAGAGTATCTTCAACAAATAACAAATAGTCATGGGAAGATTGTTAGCACAAAAAAAAAATATATATATAGGGGAAAAATTTTAATCTTTTTTTTTTTATATTTTGAAGAATCTTTTTTAAAAAAATATTTATTTTGTTTTAATTTTGCTAGAAACCGAAAGCTAAATGCTAATAATTTAATTTATGCAAACCTAGCTGGTATAAATAAGCCCGTTTATATATTTTGTAGTATAATATACTGTTTATTTCACGTAAAATTCATGGTGCTAATTATTTGTCTATGACTGTACGACCACAACTGAGGATCAGCATCGCGCCGTCGATGATCGCCGGTTTGCTTCCGAAGTTCATTCAGTTGAATTTTGACACGCGAACGGTGAAGTTCCGAAGCCTCGAAGAGGAAAAACGCGGAAGAAAAGCTATTTTTATTTAAGCGAAAGATTGCGAAAAGAGTGCATTCCAAGTAAAAGAAAGAAAAAGTGCGTTGACGGAGGTGCAAGAAGAAAAAGTTACAGAAAATTTGAGGATTGGAAAGAAAACATATTGCGCATAAATTTAATTTCGCTGCACGGAGGAAAACTTTAGAGAAAAATTAATTAAAATAAACAAATTTAAAACAGTATGGATTATTAAAAAATATTTTAGTTCATATTTCATGTTTATAAGAAAAAAATTAATTTTTTAGTTTCTTATCTTTTCTTTAATAATAACCTAACAAAGTTGATACACATTTTTATTAATCCGTAAATGATGTAGTATTTTTAAATATAATATAAAATACATTTGAATAAATTGTTGTTAAAATATAAATTGATACTTAACAATACTAAAGTTTAAATAATTAAATAGAACCGTTTTTTCCCGGTGTGACTTTTGCTTACATTAAACTTCCCCCGCTTATGGCTCCCTTTAAAGTTATTTTTGGAGCTCGGTGCGTTTTCCTTTCCATTTCGGAATCCCCTTCCTCGAGTTTTCCCCCAGCAAGCTGTAACGGTACATTTGCATCTCTTCCATAGCATTTACGTTGCGTGTGCAAAAATCGAAATAAAGGAAAAACAACAGCAGAATGCTAAAGTGCAGTGATGTGAAAAAATAGAGAAGCAAAAATATTGTATATTTTAAAAATAATCGCCCTCAAGGCGGGGCCAACAAGAGCAGCGCAGAGGCACCATCAGCAACAACAACAACAAAAAATCAACCAAAATAATAATAACAACAACAACAGCCATACAACCCTTTGGTGTTTTTTTGCCCCCTGCTAAAAATGCGTTGCATGTGTTTCTAATAATGAAGTGTTTATTTTGAGCGCCCGCAAGTGAAATGCATTTGAATAGCTCAGAAAGCCACAGGCCGAAATCAAGAGATAAATAAAAAATTGGAAAGTGTTTCTATTTTTTACTCATCCGCACCGCTCATCCTCCTTTTGTTATCTCGTGGAAGAGCCGGCATTTTCGATTGGATTATTTCCCTTGGCGGGTAAGTGTGTATCTTAATCTGATATCTGCAATACAGCCAGCGAACAAATTGTGATTTATGCACTTATTGTGAAATATTTTCGACGCTTTTGCCATCATCTTATTCTTTGCGGCGTCGGCGCGAAATATCTCCCATTTAATGACTCCCATCTCCACGTTTTCCCCACTCGCTCTTTGGGTCTCACTATAATTTAAAAGATTTCCATCCGATAGGCTCTTCTTTGATGTAATTTCAGTAATTTTGTTTAATGTTTTAACAAATCGTTTGAGGTTAAATGACTGCAGGTCACTCTTTCAAATACTTATTGAGGGCTGTTGAGGAATTTGTTGGATTTGAAGGAGGTCGCAGGGGATACATGTTTAGAAATGGTTATAAAAATTTATTGAGAGTCATATAATTAGGATCAATGCAATGCCGAAATTTTTAAATTGATTTAAATCAGTTTTTGTACGAAAATATTATTTTCACCATTAACAATATAAGATATTCTTATATTTTTAATACAAAATGTTTCTTTTAAAACTCTTTTGTGTGGAACTTAATTCTTGGGGGAATCTTTATTTTAAGACTAAAATTGTGCTTAATAACTACTTTTTATTTTTATCCTGCACTAAAAATCCAACTTTCCCTGTAAAATATATATTTATTTATTTATTCAAATTTAGTTCGTTTTTAAAAGCATTCTAAGTCATAATTCCAAGCTCATATCTCTGCCAAAATCACCTACCCATCACATTCCTCTATATTTATCACCCGGCAAATGCTCTTCCCGAATAATATTTCACACAGATCTACTTTTTCACTCAAAAAAAGACAGCTTTATCTGTGAAATCAAATCTTTTTCCGCACACCCGTTAAATACAAAGTACTTGACGCATTCTTGAAGCTTAGTTAGCCATTTTTCTTTTGTCATATGAGAGAATGTCAACCTCTGGCCAACAATAACAAACAACGCCTTGGAGTAAAACTTTTAAACAAAGCCCACAAATCATATTACACATCAGCAGCAGCAGCTTCAGCAGCGGCGAAGGCACACAAGTATAACTAGGCTCTGGCACGCCCCCGAACGCCCAGCCCCTTGGAGAAGGGTAAAGTGCATGGAGACAAACCGAAAGCGAAACATCCAAGCAACTATTTTGCACACATAAATCTGACTTATGGCACCCACTCACCCACACACAATAGGGGAGGTGACTCTGGGGGCGTGGCTGGGCCTTAAAATACACAGATAAAATATGTTATAATACTTGTCAGATTTTATTATATTATTAGCCGATTGAAAAAAACGGAAAAAAGAGTTATTTAATGTGCCATACGTAATATTACCTGCAGAAGTCTAAAATAAGACTTAAATGCTGATAAAAAATACTAGTTTCTAGTAAACAATACCTATATTTTCCCAGTGCAGTTGCCATTCCGAATGCTTCCTCCTTGATGATGTGTCTCTGTTAACAGACCGCGAGGGCTTTTCGGAATGAAAAATGCTGATAACTGCAACAAATCACCGACTCGACTCCTCGACACCGAATCTCTTGGCGTAAATTGCAAGAATGTGAGCTCGTCCATAAAAACATCATTTATGGGGGGTGGGAGAGAGGGAGTCCTTTGGGTTAACACCACCCAAAAACCTTTTGTCTATGCCCTGTGCACACCCACACCCACCCCAAAAAGTGGCGCCTAATGATGAATGCAATTGCCGCAATTTGCTTTTACTATTATGACCGGCAAAAACAGGAAAAGGCTTCCCAGTGGAAAACCGAGGAGATAGGAGCTGGGAGGAGGGTACAGCCTGTGGAGCTCTAGGAAGCTGTGGACTCGTAAAATGAAAAGCGTTTTTCGGTGTTTGCAATTGCCAGTTTAATGCCTCACAAGGTAATCGAGGGGGATTGTGACCTTTTGGGAAGGCAGGAAATCGTGTTTGTTGTTATTCACTTGACTTGAATTGGTTATTCTGCGGCTTGATCTGGGCCAGCAGATCTAGAGACTCTCAGGTTGTCGTATATTTTTGGAATCCTGGGGTCAATAATGGTATTTAAGTAAAAGAAATGCTTAGGAAAGTGGTTAGAATATGTAAAATAAAGAATTTGAACTAGGCATTCTTTTAAACATAATGCTTTATGTATGGAAAAATGTAAATAAATTTGGAATTTAGAGATAGCTTTTAATCTTTATAAAAAATCTATAAAAATAAAGTATATATTTATACCCATGCAGAGTATTATAATTTTAGCCGACAGCTTGAAACACAGTCTTTTCCGACCCAATAAATCATATATAGTCTTGATCAGCATTAATAGCCGAGTCAATCAAGCCTTCTTTAGGAACAAAAAAATGTACCCTTTTTTTTAGTTGTTAAATTTTGAAAAACAAATGCAATTTATTTAAATTTTAAATTGTTTTCCGAATTGAAATTAATGCACTTTTGGCTTGGTTATGATCTATTTTTATAATCAACGATAGAGTATACAAACTTCGGTTTTCCTAAGTTAGATAGTTTCTTGAGTCCTTATTTTTGGGCTCACTGTCGCTAAAATTGACAGCCAAATAAAACCAGAAAAAATAGTTAACCAAAAAGAAATAAGATACAACTTAAAAGCTGGATCTGAAATGCTGGAGCAACTGGAAAACCTGAGAGAGCGGAAGACGATGATGAAGATGCGCGCGAAAAACGTGACGAGCGATTTGTGTGCTGTATTTTATTTAATTTTTTTCCCCCGTAGAAAATGGAACCCGAACCAAACAAATGACAGTGAGAAATTTGCGTTCGATAAAAGTTTTTAGCCAGAAAGCAGTTGCATTGAAAAGTTTTTTCGGTCCAGGCAGACTGGAATGCAATCCAAATGTCAAGCAAGTGAGCATAAAGCGTATACAACAAAAAGGAAACTGGGAAAATGGGGGAAAAATAAGGGCCAGACAAGACAACTTAAAATATTGTATTATCTATAGTTTTACAATATTGTCAGTTTGATATTTCTGACATTAATGACAGCGAATAATTCTTTCTTAAAGTTGATGTTCAACTGTACGCTGAGGAAAATATTTAGCTTATTATTACTTTCAGTCTTTAAGTTTCTTTAAGCTAAATATTTATTTTAAAATCTCTAGCGGGCTCTACAGAAAATTATAAAATTTAGAAGGACATGACTAAAGCCAATCAAATATTTTAATATATTTTAAAAGATTATCAAATGAAAAAAAGAAAGCTTACAGTATATCAATTTATTCATACGAAATGCTCAGTATATTCCCTTTATTGAAAAATAATATAATAATTATTGCAGTTTCTGCGAGCAACTTATTAGTCTTCGACAAACTTCAAAGATACTTTAATTCCGAGTGTAACGACCCACAATCGGATGGTTCTCTGTGCTCTGTCTTCCCGTTTTTCTCTCATTCTTTCTCAGTGTCTGGCATTTTGCTAAATTTTTATTTGTTCCCACAGTTTGTCGCTTGGCATAAATACATCGTTAGCGGCAGTTTCCAGCTCTATAGCTTCGGTTCAGCTTCATCTCCAGCTTAGCTTCACCGCGAGATCTCGGGGCACAGGGGGAGGCCAACTTGCAGGAAGCTGCAGACAAAAAAGAGCTGAACTAGACAAAGGCAATAGCAAAACCTGAAGCCACTAGTCGCAGTCTTAGACGCCGACTTACTCGTAATAGTAGTTATTGCCTTACATGCACGTTTAATGTTCTTTGGAGGCGGTGCGACAGCTAAACTAAAAAAAATCCGAGTCTGAAGAAAATGAAAAGCAGCGGGAGAGGTTATGCAAAATGTTTGATACTCTTTTCGTGAAGGAGCATAAATTAAATGGAAAATGAAAATGCCGTACAAATTGCAAGGGAGAGTAATATCTTTATGAGTTTGTTCGCTTGAATAAGTACAAGGCGAAGTATGTTAAAATTATATTTTAGCTGCAGTAACGCCTGGGATTTTTAAGCTACCTCTTTTAATATTCATTTTTAAAGTTATATACTGTTGGAAATGTCCGTTGGGCTGGGATTATAGGGCAGTATCCCCAGTGCAAGCCCCTATATAGTATGTCGTGCCACAGACTCCCCTCCCTCGGCCCGGTGGAATGGCAAGTGAAGTGTCTGTGAAATGGTGCACAAGTGAAAACAACAAATGGGTCGCCTTGTCAGAGAATCTCCGGAGTGGCTCCCAACGCGGGCTCACTCACGTTTTTGTTTTTTATTTCGCCGTCGATTAGCTGGCAGTTCATGTCAATGTCTGTCCCACAGTCTTAACCCCCTACAAGGAACATGTGAGGCTTTTTCTGCACAATTGCTCATCACGTTGAGCTGCGGAGCTCGGAGCTCTTGCAGCTCCTCCTCGTAAATGAGAAATTGTCGCCGATTGTCACTTCACTTTGGACCCCTTTCTTGTTTCCCATTTGCTCTACTTATAAATCAACTGAATTCATAATTTTTGCAGGCATCTCCTGCCGACTTTAATGAAGTTTTGCCAAAGGGGAGAAGAACGCTCAATGCTGGACCCCATTTTAGCTCTCGGCCACTCGAAAGAGGATGTCGCTTTATTTATTTATTCGAAACAGGGTTTTTTTTCATTTTGTTTTAGCAATGCCTGCTTTTATGCTGAAATGTGTTTTCGAGTTCATTAAGCGAGTTCTGTCGAAGAAGCCGCGAAATAAATATTGAAATGCGAACAACCAAAGGAAGGCAATTTATTTATGGAATTTATGGAAACATTGTCCCGAAATTAGAGAGAGATATAAGTAAAAAATAAATAAAATCACAAGCTACTAGTTATTTAGGATAAATTAACAAATAGAGCTCAATACAAATGAATATTTATTTAATATTCTGATTAAGGATGAGATTCAAGATAAAACTGCCAAAATATTTTTGTACAGAAATTTCCTTAACAGTTTCCATTTACCCTTGATTATAATCTTGAAACACCTGGACTTGCACTTATCCCGACATAAATTTAACACATAATTTAGTCCAATGCCAGTTATTAGGTCTCAAAGGAACTGATGTGTAAAGCTTTGCTTAATTACCTATTGAAAATCACAGCCACACACAAATTCCCCATTCAATTCACTCGATATCCCCATAAAGCACCATTTATTCGGAAATCTCGGCCGGGGTATTTCAATAATCCGACAAGCAACGACTCTATTCATAACCAGCACCTCCTTGGGCATTCTCTCACAATCGGAGATGCCAAAGTCAATGCCAGAGCTAATTCGCCACGACTTATGGGACTTAAGGAAGGGGTAGAGGAACTCGGTGGCAGAGCTGGGCCCAAACTGATTTGGCTACCACTTAATGCCCGTTCTCCGTCCAAAAGTCACCCCGAGGTGCTGCACGTTCGCTCGACTCCAACTCCAACTCTATCTCTATCTCCAGCTACTTCTCCCTCTCCATGACCAATAAACATATTAAAGACGTGCCACAAAAGCAATTACTTAGGCCAAAAGGGAGGACGAAGGTATGCAAATAGGCCGGCATATATGAGCGGGCCCGACTAGTTTGTCAACCAATTTTAGAGGAGAACGACTCGTGAGAATCTTTTTGTGCAACGGCTAGAAAAAGATCTCAGTCACGCTCGGGTTTTGGCCCGAAGAGCGTGGTTCTGGGGAATGGCTGAAAGCACAATCCAGTATCCACTATCCAGCATCCCATATCCAGAGTCTAGAATCCACCACAGAGTGTCTGGTGCGGGCGTGCAAATAAATCTTGCGGGCAATTACCAGCCCCAGACGCCCAAAACGGGCCAAGGCTAAACGGGTTCACAAGTGTTTGGCCAGAATGCAGTGTGTGACCTTTTATGGCCAAGCCAGCCAAGAGTTAAGAGCACCTCTCGTTTGGGGAAAAAAAGACTTGGAACATTTTTAAGTTCTCCTCCTCCTACCGCTCGGTTGGGTTTGGATTTATGGTCAAAAGATCTCTGACAAGTTTTGTGCCAGGAGAGCACTTTAAGAACACTAAACGGTTTCCAGGGAAGCTCTTGCAGGAACTTACACTCGTATTCGAGATGCCTATGAAGGAAGAAGTTATTTTTTAATAATTATAATCGTAGCTTGAAAGTCAATAAAAATATGTTTTGTAATAAATATTGATTTCCCTTTCAGATACTGTTTTTTTTTTTTGGAGTGCATCCAAGTATTCCCTCTGATTGAAGGCACGCCAAACTATGCCGCACAGATGCAGTACTATGCGAAGTGGATGGATCTGAGCGATCTATGGGATCGGGCGATCGTCTGTTTGACTTCGATCTCATGGTCCTGGCCATTTATTTATTTATTTGTGGCTCTTTTCATGTCGTCAACTTGTTGTGACTTTGTTTGGCATACATAATAACAACAAGTAACGAGGGGAACCGCAGCCACTTCGGGCCATTCCACATGGCAGCATCCATCGGGGCCAGCATAGATCACTGACTGATCATCAATTCGCTGATTCGCCCGGCTAAATGCTTAATGTCGTTACCTGAAAGGTTGTTTGCTGTTCGTCCGTCCGTCGCTGTTGTTCGCCTGATCTTTATTTTGTTTGGCATGTTTTATCTGCATCTTTCATGTTCGCATGTAATTTACTTTTGACTCGCCACGATCATCAGTCTTCTAGCCGGCGATCTGCTTTCTGGCCTTTTCCTCACTCTCTGTCCCTCTGCGCATTTTCCACTTAATTAGCTTTTGACTTGTCGCTGATTTGATTTGGCTTTGATTTCGCGCTGAGACTTTGAGTTTGAGTGATCTTCCTCACTGTACCGTCACTTGTTCATGTGAAAAGTAAAACGTGCATTTTCTTAAGTGCTTAAATGGAAATTGAAGTGGAATTAGTTGCCTAACGAGTCGGGAAATTATCCCAGGGCTCTAACACAGAGAGGGCAGCAGAAAGCGATCGATCAATTAGGTGTTTAGAGCTAAACTTGTGGATCGAAGTAGTGGGGAAAACGTAGGAATCACAAGTGTCTCAAGTAGCTCAAGAACTTATTGAGTAAGCGCTTCTGGGAAGCGAGTAAAAATAAAACAGATCCGACAAGATCGGTGGAGGATGCTTTATAAAAGAACTAAGAAGGGGAAAATTCTTGGAATATTTATGATGATACTTATGGCAAAGCGAAGAGCAATTATTGAAGTTGTATTTATAAAAATAAAACTTATAGTTGAGACCCTTCAAAGTATTAAGTTAATGTAGTTGCATCTTCTCTTATTTTATAATTAACAATTACTTAAGCTTTAAAATAATAGTTAGACTCGAAGTTGTTGTAACCTTTTCTGTTATCACATCCCACCTAACCAGTTAACCCGAAAATGCCGCAATTTAAAGATTTATCTCATCGACCATCGCAGACAAAGACAAATTGCTACATTAAGCGATAACCGATCTGAGAGAAATAACAACAATTAATTCAATTTGCATTTTGTTTAAATAAACAAGCGTGCTCCAAAGAAAGAGAAACAAAATGTGAAACGAAACAGAAATGAAAATGAAATTTTTGCCATGCATATGCAAATGGACGAGGGAAAAAATATACAAAACAAATTGAGGCAACGAGAGGGATTGCCGTTGGCGGACTGTATCAAAGCCCCAAAACAAAATAGTTGTCGGCATGCGATTTTATTGACCATTTCGGATTCAATTAAGGGTAATTTAATTTCAATAATAACTCGATAGACAAGGGGCCAGAGTCCCCCAGCCCGGACACAAAAGATACGCCATCTGTATCTGTGTCCACAGCCGCATCTTTATCTGCTGGATATCAATAGCATTGTGGTTGCTGATGATGGCTTCCAGCCGCAAGCTTTGGATTTTAGAGATTTGGAAAGCATGTGTGTGTGCGTCTAATTTGGTCGGAGTTACAGTTATGGTTTTGGTACACCGGAAAAAAAGTTTCGCAATTGTGTAAAGGATTTTTTAACAAAGACTTTACTTTCTATATATAAATTTGTTTCAAAAATGAATTATAAATGGAGTTAGTTGATGCAAAATTAAATGGCTTTTTGTAATTTAAAAGTTACTTAATCTTCTTATTGAATTAGAATATATTTCTTTTAATTTACCATTTTCTCCATGTGTACTTTTTGTAACTGGTTTTTGGGTCTGATTTGAATGTTGCGTGTCTTGATACTCTTGATGTTGCCTGCACTTCATAGAGCAAAACGACAATGACTTTATGTACACTCCAGTTGGGTGATCATATATATCTCCTAATGATACAGTTTTTGTCCCATTCCTAATGGACGAAACACGAATGAGTGATGGGTGAGCAATCTCTCGGAATTAACGGAAATACTGAAGTGAGAAAGTAATTGCACTTAAATTAATTGTACAGATTTTCTTTGATAGATAAATAAGTGATGATTCATTAAGGCATTAAGTTACGCAATAATGCATAAAAAATTGCTGAATAATGAGAAAGGATTCATGAATGCTACGTAAATGTTGTTTAAATCATATATTGAATGACAAATAAATACCTTATATAAATATTATCAAAAGAATTTTAAAATATTTTCGTGACATTCCCGCATCACCTGAAAGGCTAATATTGACACAACCACCTTGCCCCAAAGTACTTTTTAATTTAACTGCCATCAGCTCAATTTCAGCTAATTTGCTCATCACTTGAACAAACACTTCATTCGGCCGCAGAGAGGAAGAAAATAAACCCTAAATAATTTGACGGCCTCTGATATGGGATCAGGTCACTTCGGGCCCAGTTTTTTTGTGGTCAACAACTGGCTGCCGTTGCCTCTGTTGGATTTTTTATTTTATTTTGTTTTGGTCGCGTGATGATATTTTTTTTCTTTGGGTCCAAACAAAAGACCGACACGCAAATGAGTGTCGATTTTTGTTTGTTTCACTGCGTTTTGTTCACCATTTTGTTGTGGTGTGTGTGTTTTTTTTGGCGCCAGAGCGTGTTGCATGCGTTTGGAGGAGAAAAAAAACGAAGTTTATGTGCAGCCAACAAAGGAGGATATGATATGAAAATTATGACAGCAGCAAGAGCAGCAGCGTGAAAATGTTTGCTGGACGATTGCCAAACAACACACAGCGCACATTGTATCTATGTTAATTAATTAACAATTAATTAGCTGCACCGACAACGACAGCGACAGGCGACGGCATCGACCCCTTCGAACCGAATCGATGACGTCGCTAATGGTTAATGATGACTTTTTGAAATTTCTTCTTTTTGGGTTTGGCCCCATTTCTCGATGGGTTAGCGTGCCTAAACGAAATGTTTGGCCAAGAAAGACGAAAAAATAGAGGAAAAACAGAGAAAACCCCGAAAAGAAGCCGCTACGCCTTATCCACATATTTTATTTATTTATTTTTCCATTTTTTTTTATTTTCCGGACTCATCTCGTGCGGGTGCTGCAAACCTTCCGTGTGTCGTTTTGTTATCGGCCGCGTTTATCAAGCGCGAGACAGCTTTTTATTAGACAATCCCCGTTGTCGGACCCTTTACCCCTTTTTTTTGGTGGGTTTCTTTCGGCTTTTGAAGCATATGAAATTGATTAATACAGCATGATAAATATTTTCAAACTCTTCTCTGGCGGCTGTTCAATTTCTATGCGATATCTCTGAGCTGCCATTAAGCCGGTGATCTATAGTCGTTCGATAGCTCTGTGTATGTCGGGGTGCAGCCTCCTCCGATAATGACGAATCGAGCGTATCAAAAACAATTTTTGTTGAAAGTCGCCTGGGTAATGGATAAATGAATGAACTTTATCTCGGTTAAAAATGATTAAAAAGTTAACAAATTAAAATCGAAAGAAATGATCTGGGTCTTGGATTAGTCCGTGGAAAATATCTTGGGAAAGTAGAAAGCGTAAAGACGTAGCTGAACTGGAATATATTGACATAGGTTGATAAAAAGGTTAATATATATCATAATATTTATACAACATACTTTGTTTATTTTATTATAACAAATAATATATTCTATGCTCTCTCCAAAGCCACACCTTCTTGTATATTAAAGCAAATTCGTAAACAATAAAGCTTGTATTTTCAATATCAATCATTTCAACAGACACAATTAAATTCAACCAAGGGAAACCCACACGAAAGGGTGCCGAAATTTAATTAAATTCGAAATGGCTTACCAGGAAACCGAGCTGAGGCTTAGACAAAACACAGACACAGCCTAGCCCGGGCATTTAACAAGTACAAAATCTGCGCATAAATCTGCTAATCTCTGCGCCTTAGCACCTCGAAAACAAATGGTGCACAGTTAGCGTTGGAGGATGAGTCAGGAATATGGTATGAATGTTCTTCTGGCCAAGCCCAGTCGAGTCGAAAACAACTTCCGGCAGAAAGTGAACTTTCCCTGGCGAGCAAAACAAAAAGAAAAAAGGGTTTATATATGTATGTATATCTATTCGCAGAAAAGGGTTAACAAACTTCGCGGCCAGGCAATAAAATTCTTGTTTCACTGGGCGAGGCCTTTCCTCCTCCATTGCCCTTAAATCACCTAAAGCATAATACAAATTGCTTGCATGTCTGAGCATTTTATGACAATGGCCAACTTCTCCCAGACTGTTAATTAATATGTGCGGAATGGGCTTGGAAGTCCAAGCCAAGCCTTTTCGGCACAGCTTTTCGAGCATAAATGACTGATTAATAACCAGTTAAAGAATCTAGCGTTTTATTTGCAAGAGATAAGCATATGTTTTGTGGGTAATAAATCATAAACAAAATTAATTAAAAATAATCAAAATCATGCATGGAAAAATCAGCGCTTGAAGAGACTTTCTTTTTGATTTATGGAAAACGTATAGTAAAAGGTATGTTTTCGGATTCGATTTCAATATATTCTCACCTAACATATAAACATAATGTGTAACAATTTAAGCGTATCTGAACCCTAGCTTGATATATGATTCCTGGTGACCTCGCATTAATCTTCCGAAACACCAAAGAGGAGAAATAAAAAACGCATTATGTGCGAAAAAAAGTATATAAACAATCACCGCCCTTAGCTAAGCAATAGGCAATCGAATTCGATTTTTTTTAACTTATTCGGAACATTGTAAAAGAGAAGTGAGATTTTTGAACCCAGAAATGGACCTTAAATTTACCTAACAATTTCTGCTTTGTAATGGCCCAAAAATCTTGTAAGGCTTAAATACACGTCTTTCAAGGCTCATCAATGATGAAATATTGCAGTGTCCCAGTGAAATGATAAATGATGCCCAAGGAATCTTTTTGTACGCTACTTGTTTATGTTTTCTTTTATTTTATATTTTGAACGGAAGTCAGTCAGAGAAAAGTGCCGACATCATCGTCATCATTATCATAAACAACAGAAGTCACAACAATAACAATAATAAGGAGCTGTTTTTTAAGCAGCTACTTAAAGCGATTGCCAAATAATATTTATACTCATTTCGGGGAATACTCCTTGCTCACTCGCTCATTTTTTCCTTATTTATTTATACAATAAGTTTTTTGTTTATGGGACCGGCGAGTGCCTCCTTAAGTAGAGCAAACCACTTACACAATGGGCCCAGCTGGTGAGAGGCATTCCATTTCCATATGATAAATGATGATGTACGCAAATTTGTTTATGACTGCAGGCATTCTAATTGATGATCATGTGTGTGTGGTGAGAGCACCGAGTATTTCTTCCTCCTCCTCAATTGCAGCTGAGAGCTTTTCGGTTTTGGGTTAATCGTTTCAAGTAACAAGTTTTACACACTTCTCAGTACTCCAACGGACCGCCCTAACCTATTTCAGTGCCCTCGCCTTCCTCTGGCCAAGTCGTTAAGGTTTCTTTGCTGTTTTTTATGGCATTGTAAAATCATTGCTTATGACCCAATTCGGTAAGCAAATTAAGCAGCAGGATTTATGCTGATTTACACACGAAGACTCCCAGCTCTCAGGTTCCCTGTTCGCGGCGGTACCCCCGCTTTTGCAGCTTTAACCTTAAATAGACCCATAAAATAGCCGCAAGAACAAGGCATAAAAATGGTCAAGGGGCTGCACGAGGGAAATAAATCAATATTTAAATTTTATTAGCCACGTTCAACGGGGCGTATGTGCCACGTTATCAACATCGTCATCATCGGCCACATCCACACGGACATCAAACGCCGGGCGCCTGTGCACGGCAATTGTAATTAATTGTTAATGTGCCTACATAAATGTATATAATTTGCTTATTTTGTGCAGCAAATATTTGCTTTACCACTAATTTACACACAACGCTGACCATGGGGGCCTCAAAGAGTTAAACCCCAGGCAATGGGCATTTAATGTGTTTTTTAAATTTATAATGATCGGGGCGAGCCACAAAAGTTAATATACGAAAATTCTCGCAGGGGGTTTTAAATGATGAAACGGAGGCGGAGATTGAATGGAAAAAATTATTCATGATATATATACAATATTATATGATTAATTAATATTTCTTTGGGGAATAAATTATTGAAATTTTCATTTAATTGCTACACTTTGAGGAAATTGTTTGCACACACTCAATTTTGAGAATATAAATAATGGTTTATATATGGAGAGGGTATTTTAAAATTTATAAATCTAATAATGTATAGATGTGGTATAAGTTAAAGTTATTATTTATTTACAAACTGTTTTTGATTTTAATATTTGAATGCAAAAAATATAACTTAGGATATTTGGATATTTTTATCTTCTGATTTTTCTTTATACCCTGTTAAAATCCACGTCAATCTGTTGAATTTATTATAAAACTACATATCCATCTTTAGTTTTATTGACAAATTACTTTATCAAATGCTGTAGAAAAATGAAAAAATAGTTTTTCCTTTGCTCACACACATTGGCAGGAAAAAATGGGGGAGCCAATGCGGGGCATCCCCGGAAGAAGCTGGGCGAGAAAAGATAATGATTGTCTTGCTTGAATGGGTCCTCGAGTGTTTTTGGGCGGGATGGCGAGGAGCGGAAGTGGGGGGTAAATGGCACTCATACATAATGATTATGGGGCCACTTTTCTCATAAAAATTCAAGCGGCAGCTCTACGATAATGATGCTGATGGGCTGAGGGAATGGGATACGAAATGCCACTGATGATGTCAAAACAAGCAACAAATTGGGTTCGACTAGCAAACACTTGTCATGAATTGAATCATTGATATTTTCCCTGATTACGCCTGCGGCGATGTACGAAAACGCTCCACATCATAATCATTATATTTTATTTGGCTTTGTTTTATCAGCGAACCAAGCAAACAACCCGAAAAAATGGAGATACATCCTCCCCAAATATAAAGGCAAATATTAACAGGGGAAATTCGGGCGTTTTTCCGGAGCTGCTGCGCTGATTTTCCTGGCATCTGATACAGTCAAGTCTCGAGTTTTGCCTTTGAAATCAGACGCTTGCTGCCAAGCCTTCCTGGCTTCTCAATCCTTTCTCGGAATTCACCGACTTATTTAATTAAACACAACTCTCTGAAGGAGATTGGCATAAATTCACTTTAATTTTATTATACTAACTCAAGTGGTTAAGGAGACAAGGGGAGAGGAAAATACTGCTGGCAAATTGGATTAAATAAAATAATCGGTGGGTAAGAGTTCACAGAGGAAGTTTTAATTCTAAGCTGAAAGTTTTGGCAAATTGAGCGTTGAAAGTGAGACTAATTAAACGGTCTAATAAAGTATTTAAACTAAATAAAAGCTTAAATTAATTCCCATTTTGCTTAGTAATTTTGTCTCTGTTTAAGTTTGTTTACAAACATTTGTAATTAACCGCATTAAATACATTGTTTTCAACGTAAATAAGCTGTTAGAGAAACACAAAACGAAATTCTTTTCCATATATACAATTGAATATTCCAGCACTTGTGTAATCTCTAAAATTAAACTAATAATATGCAGAGATTTTAATTTGGCGTGCAAAAGCCGTTTTAAACTTTGCCATTAATTTTAAATTTGCTTCCACTCGCTGCCACTATTGCCTCGACCATTTTATCCCGCAAGTTGACCGCACGGAATTCAATTCAATTTTCAGCCAACGGGCGGACAATGCAATATGTTTATCAGTTTATTGATTTTCGAGTGTACAAACAAACAGCAACAGCAAACCCTCCCTGGGATTGCATTTGGCCAAATGTGTATCCACACGTGGCGGTGGAGGTGGATGTGGCTGAGGGGGACCTGGGAAGCTGGAGTGGACGCCAAGACTGGCCAAGGCTCATGTCAAATGGCACAAGATCAAATATCCTGTGGTTAAAGTGCGATTCAGTGATAAATGCGACGCACATGTGACGGAGGGGGGCCCGAACAAATAAAGCTGGGGGAAAGGTTACCAAATGGGGTCGTTATAATGCATACTACACACCCTCCTTCCCGGATCAATATGGTCAGCATTATTTCCTCGGGAAAACTCCTCCATTAGTTTCCTTTTGCCCAGGAGTTCTAGCTTCGTGTTTGCGGTCGAAATTAAATTGCAATCTTCAACTTCCTTGGCCATTTTCCTTTTTATGGGATTTACGTTGATGCTCCCGCTCCTGCATCATTCCCTCGAAGCTTTGTTCGCAACTGCGACTACGTGCAAAGTGTCGGTTCAAAACCCTACTTCAAAAACAGAGGGAAAAATGTGAATTGTGGGGGAGGAGGGGGGGAATAGGGGGATAGTTTTTTCAACACTAAATGGATAAATGGAATGGCCGGACTAAGATGGCTTCAGGTTGATACTCGAGCACTCTCTGTTACCGTTGCGCTTAATGCATTTGATTTGCACTCGGTTGCGTCCCTTCCATCCATCTTCCCTTCCGCTGTCGCCTGTCTGTCATATTTTTTCCATCAGCTTTTACATAGCGGGTTCGAAAGGGTATTTTTTGTTTTAAAATCAGCATTTGCATCTCTTTTAGATGAAGTCCATTGAAATGAAATGCAAAGTAATATAAGGTAAATTAATTAGAGTGCCAATGCTTATTTTTCATCCCAGAAAATTCCTTAACCTATGGTACTAAAAATGATATACTTCGATGTTATTTTTATAAGTTTTAAATTTGGTTAAGCCAATATTTCTTACATTTTCATTGACATTATATTACTTTTGATGTCTTAATATTAAGAATATCTTCATTAACGATAGAGTATCTTAAAACTCACTCAACTCCTAGCAAACATCCTCTTGCTGCATTCACTTTGCTTTTTTTTCATGCAATTTTGTAACTTAACTAGGGTTCATTCATTTAGCAATGTCAACAGTTGGCTGACCAGAGGCGTCGCCTTTGTTCGAATGCCCGACTGAATGAGCGAATGCCCGGCTGACTAACTGAGCCATTGAATGAATGAACAAGGGAGAAGGGCTCATCCTCAGCAGTTGCCATTGAGTTTGGATTTGGTTTGGGTTCGTGTCAAGTGTCAAGTGTCGCGGGGAGCGGAAATCCAAAACCGAGAGACTCCAGTGACTACTGACCAACAAACTAACTGGCTGAGTGACCGGAATGAATGGAAAAATGGGCGTGCGAAATCTGTGAGGAAAGAAAAATGATACTCTCATCCGAACTAACTGAAATGGAATTGATAAATGATGAGGAGAATGTTGCAGAAGAGCCCAAGAAACGGCTGTTCATCAATTGTTCGCAAGACAAAAGGCACGATGCATTCATTAAAGATTTAGCGGGCTGTCGGATACTAATTGCAACTGAGATAAGACTTGGTACTTATTTACCAATGAGAATTAAGTTAGGGTATTGAAAAAGCTTTAACTCAAATAGGATAATTTTTTTTAAGTGAATTAAGATGTTTGAGTAAACATAAACTCAAATGAATTTAATTTAAATGAATTCATATGTTTATTTCCTGATAGTTTAATATAATTATTTAATGTAAAACAATGTAGAAAAATTAATCTAAAAACTACAACTTAACAAAACTTCAGAAAATTTAAATTTCCTATTTTTACTACTATTGTTTTGACACCCACTGTACTCTCACAAGCACAACATGTTCCTCAGATGAGCTCCACTTGACTTTGGGCCGCACCCGGGCCTGCAATTAATTTCACTTTCAATTTACTTTTAATTTCCCCATTTAACGGCCAATGTGTTGGGCCGGCAGCTAAATGCAAATTAATTTTAATTACCATCATTTAGATAATCAAACGAACTTGACCAGCAAAAAAGGGACAGAATCCGAGCGAGAAATTAAGCTTTGCTTTCCCCGAAAAGTAAACTTGAGGCTTAGCTGGGAATATTAAATTCAAGCAACTTTTACTGGAAATCAATTAGGCCTTCCTCAATTATTCAGAATGCATTTACCATCGGCAACTACAACTACTTCCGCTGCGAACTTAACCTTTTCTGTTTATTTTGTGGGCGAACTCTCACATTTGACTAAGCCCCGTGGAAACTCGTTGAATTATTTGTCTGCAAATTGTTTTTTATTTTTGTAACCTTCTGCTTTGTATTGGCAATGTAATTAGAGGCACTCGGCTTGGGCTTTTCAATTTATGCAGAGTAAACAACCGAAATGCAAAGTTTTTGCATCTTTTGGGGGACTCTTAGAGCATTAAAACCCACTTAAATAAATCCCCTGTGCTCCATTGTCTCACTCCCATATAGATCGAATAAAATAAACTCTCGAAAACTTTTGGCTAATGCCTGGCATTTCCGCCACTCCTCTCTTTTCGTGGAAAAAGACCGAGGGAACTTTTCCGCAAGTGCTGAGCAAAACAATAAACGCTCAAGTGGTCGCTCTTGTTTTTCCTTTGGAAGGTCGGGTTTTTGGCAATCTGCCCCGCCAGAAGTTATTAATTATTAATTTACTTGTACCCCTTCGCCGTCCTGCCTTGGCCCCTGCTCTCCTGGGGAGTGCATAAAAGCTTAGTAAATAGTTTGCCACTGCACTTGCCATGTATTGAACTCGGCTTTCTGTGTATCCTCTTCATGTCCTTGTGTTTGCGGTTCTAGCAACAATTTTATTGCCTGCCAGGATCTTTCTACATTGTTGTTGGTCTCTATGGCGTGTTCGAGTCAATCCTAGTTAATACTGGTTATTGCGATGTTGTCCCACAGAGTCCGAGAGTCCGAATCCTGTCCTGTCTGCTGTCCTTCCTGTTTGCCGTTCTATATTGACCAGTTGCCTTCCTCCAGCTCTGGCATTTCCACAGTTTTTGGCTTTTGGCTTTTGGCCTTTCGGTTTAGGACCTATCAACCATGTCCTTGGCATTTAAAAATCGAATGCAACGGCTTTTGACACTGACAAGATTTGATGCAATTCCAATATAGATCAATGCCAGGGCCGAAATGGGATAACAAATAGAAAATCTGTACAAATATGAAGTCAACATATGGAAAAGACTATTATATATTCAACTTAAGTTATATTAGTACCTATTAATTTTACTTAAAAAGCGTATTATTCCTATTATATTTTCAGATATGAAATAAACTATTGCCAAGGATGTACTACTGTGTATTACACAAATTCTCCTAAAATGCTTTAAGGTATGTCAATTTACTTTATCATCGATGCACATCATAAGAAAAACTTTAAACATTTATTGCATAATTTTCTGTTGATTAAACTTCAAAAGAGAATAAACGAAACAAAGGATACTTCTGCTGGAAATATGCATTTTAAATCATTTAACAATTAATAGACAAACAAAAACAATTGCAAAAAGCAAATGTCGGCGACCGTTGTCCGGCGAAATATTTATTCAGCGGACAAAAACGGCCAACAAAAGCGTTTCAATTTGTTTATGATCAATGCAAAATTTATTGAGCAATATTGCATGGCTTATGGCCCGCCGCAAAAACTAATTGCAAAAGCCAAAAAAGAACAGACAGTAAATTAAAATCGGTAGATAAAAAAATAAACACAGGAGCGGAAAAAACGCAAACGAGGAAGCGGAAGGAGCTCTGTTGTTGCACTCAAAATGAAATGCAGACACATAAATTTCCAACAGACAAAACGCGACGTGGCCATTGTCTGACATTGAAAACAGCAAAAAGCCGAGGAAAGAGAGAGCATTCGGGGTCCAGAAACGTGTTCAAGTGTCCCAGCTCTAATTTATTTCAGGCTTTTTGGTCCACTCCAATGGGGTTTTTGCATCAGCTGAAACCAAAACCCAAACTGACGCCGGACAATGCTTAATTAGCAGAGTGGACCAGGCACTTGAAAGTTTCGTATTTGGGTGGTCCTAGGGCTGACCGACCAACGAATGCCATCAAGAACTCATTTCCGGCTGGGCCAAGTGCGAACAAAACTTCCCACAGGATCTCGCCTGCAATTGCAACAAATTTACCGTCATTAAATTATTAAATGGAGCGAAAATGAAACGCAGAGAAAAGGGGGAAACATGAATTTAAGAAGAAGAAACTTCTTCCTGTCTAATCAAAAGTTGCCAACCCCAAACCGCAGTTTCCATGGCTCACATGCAGTGATGTCAACGAATCGAAAAGGGGAAATAAAGCTGTAAAGATAGCTACAAGCTGGTTTTATTTAAAGTTATAGGAGGGCTTAAAATTAATTTTTATTTTGGTACAACACTTTTCTTTCACAGTATCTATTAGAGTTTATATACACTTTCAGGGGTTTATAATTTTAGTCAGAAGTATGCAACGCAGTGAAGGTGACATTTCTAACCCTATAAAGTACATATAATTAAACAGCATCAGCAGCCTTAAAACTATTTAAAAAAAAATTAACTCCGCTGTTTTTTAACATATTTTTATTTGCTCAGAGATAGATATTTGGATAATTTTTCCAAATTTCGACTTAAATTGTATGTATATCGGATGATTAAATATAATACGAAATCCAAAACTGTGAATGTAAAATTATTACTGTAAAACTTTTTTATAAATCATGTTTGATTTTCTTTTCATTTCATAAAATTGAATTTAGTTAGCTTTATATCCTGTTAAAATTAATTTATTAATTTCCTTACCTTTGAAAAGTATGATTTGTTCCCTGGTCTTCGCTCTTTCTAATTGGAGATTAGCAAACGAAAAGTGCCGCATCTTAAAATGAAAATTCACAAAAATACGCCTTAATCTTTGTTGTCGCCGTGAAATATTATAACTTGCACTTTGTCCACCCTTTATTTACACTTTTCACGATCTCTTCGCTTATTTAACTGAGGAATTGCCACTATATAAACTTTTTTTATTTTGGCGAAGAAAATTAGGCACTCGAAATTATCAATATTATTATCGATATTCGCTAGAATTCAATCGAATGGATACCATTGCACGCACGGTTCCGATTGAATATCGAAAATCGATAGCTTTTTCCTTCCGAGTGCGAAATTTTAATTGCCAAAATAAAAAACATGTGTTAAAAAGGTATTCTTAAATTTAATAAGCAAAATAGTCCAGAAAAGTGAATACGAAGATGTGGACCAAGTGCGGGCTATTATAGGTAATGGAGGCAGCAAAGATTTTCACTTTCGCCGGGAGCACCATGCTTTCCCTGATCTCTTTTGGCCAATAAGATAGAGGAAGTCAGCTGTTGCTGGTGCTCCTATGGACGCGGCGAGATTTCTGCCGCTGCAGGCGAACTTCACAGGATAATTTCATGATTCTCTTTAAACACACGACTGCGGTCACCTTCTGCATCCTTTGCAGAGGTTAGGAAATCAATGTATGTATATTAATTATGACAATAATGATGTTTTTATACCTTATATATTTATTATTCCCTTGCAGAGTAGTATATTTTTAGGCAGAAAAGAAGCATTAACACCCGAATCAATATACCCATGTCCGTCTGTCCGCTTTACGCAAACCAGTCTCTGTGAATGGTAATTTTTTATTTTGTCCGAATTTCGAATTTTAATTTTAATGATCTGATTGCAACCTGTAAGGGTATACTAACTTGGCGCGCCGAAGTTATGTTTCTTTCTTGTTAAAGCTTAATTTTTGTATTGTTGAAAGTTTTAAGATACTTCTTAAACCTATCAGAATTGGCTTGAAATCAGCCAAGAAAACACGACTTGTTTTTCACAGTCTCTCTGTGTTTGCTCCTTTTAATTTTCCCCCTCTAATTATGAGTGCTGTGTTGCCGTTGATTAACCTTGCCAGGATTTCTCCACGACAACGCATGAGTGTCTCCCATCCCTCCTGCGTTTGAGACTGCATCTCGCATTTCGTATTTCGAATCTGCATCTGCATGTGGGTGCCCCTACTTTAGTTAGTTCTTCTGCCAGCTCGTTCATTCTAATTGAGTTTATGAGCCCCTGACATGAGGGGTGGAAACGAAAAAAAGACCAGTAAGTAGTTGTGCATTGGGCCTCAGGTTGTTGCAGCTCTCTTCCAACTTGTCGGTCACATTGATGCATGGCATTTTAATAGAAAGGCAGCAGGAAAATGAAGATTAACTTGTTACTGCAGGGGAGGATTTATGGGTGAGGCAGTGCCGGAAAGGCAGGACTGAAAATTGGTAGACAGTGAAGGCAGAATGCCGAGGGCTTACTGAGTGTGAAAAGCTGTGACGAAAACAGGGCCTTATAGAGAGCTTACAGCAGGCTTGCCTCAAACGTGGTTTGCCAACACTAAAGGGGAAAAAAGGGATATTGAAAGTGGATAAAAAATAGGCGAAAAAACATAATATTTTTTTTTTTATTTGCCTATCGGTAGAAAGCATTTTTAAGCTTTAAGCACATCCAAACATTGGTCTTAAAAACTATAAATTGAAAGGAATATAAAGGCTACAATTTGTAACTGTAAATTGCGATGGAATAACTCTTTTTTGTAGCTGTAAAGAAAATTCTCATTTGCGAGAATATCCTCTTCTTTTTCCACATAAAAATCCCCATTTCAATTTCTGTTCAAAAACTTTAGCACAAGTCTGCCAACAAATCTCGGTTCTTCAACAAAACCAATTTGATTACCATTTATATATAATGCGCCATAATGTAATATGATGTGTAAACAATAAGCCTGGCATTAGTATAAATCCTGTTTCCACTTTCCCTCCTCCACTTCCCTCGCAACCAAATCGAAGGCGAGGCAAACTTTGACTAAGCCGCAATACAAACTCAAGATGCCGGCCAGAGATGAAAATCAATTTCCACAACTAAAGTGAATTTAGCAAAAAGATGTCCGCAATACGATTCCTATACCGACAGAGACTCGTCCTTAGGAGTTGAGTTAGAGGGGAAAAAGGAAAACGCTTCTTCCCGTTTGGTTTCATTTCTCGTGCTATATTTTTTTTACTTCGCTCTCGTATCCTTTTGTTGTATTGGAAAAAGTTTATCGCAGAGCAAAAATCTATTAAGAAAGTTTCGCCGCAACGCAGCAGTTTGGTTATGGTTTTTGTTTTCTTGGCTCGGCTAGAAAAGTGTAAAAGTTGCACTTGGCTTTATGAGTTAGTTTTGCTCTGGATTTGGGCTCATTTCGTGTTTGGCGGGAGTAAGTGTCGGCGATAGCCCTGGAATCTCAAATCTCTCTCTCAAGCAACTCGGCCAGAAGAAAGGATTCCAGTTGGCCCGAAGCTCCTCGTGGGCTCTGTTTCGGCCAAGTTGCCAAATTAGTTTTGCATTGTGCATTGACATAATTTTCCCTGGAGCATGTTGTTCACAATTTGTTTTCATCATTTTCCCGCCGGCATTCGTCGCGCGCTATTGAGTTTTAATTAAGAAAGTTGTCAGAGACAAAAGGCGGTTTGTAATTTTAATTTCATTTTCACATTTCTAAGATCCCATCGGGCCTGCTCTGCTCGCTCCTTCATCAATGCCAGACACATCAATTCTCGTTATTTGTTAGTGTCGCTTCTAATAGACCCCCGAAAGCAAACACTCATCCGATGTCTGTGTGGTGCCCCTGAAAGTCTGTGAAAAGACTTTTGAAAAATTGTTTAATGCCCTTGCAGCGTGGGGTAAGATCTGTGCGAAAATCCGGGAAAATAAAAGAGAAAGAAGTTGAAAAAAAAGCAAGGACAGGGGAAACTTTTGATATTGCATTGCTTTTACTTGGATTTCTTTAAAGTTGCACTCGCCCGTTTTTGTATCCTTCGCTTCCTGTGCCGAAGCCTCTGCTGATGCGTGTAAACTTTGGCATTTGCGCAAAATTTAACAGACAAGCTTATTCAGGGGGAGGAGTAAGTGCAAACCTTGAACTGAGCTTGGCTAAAGACAGTTCCACGAATTTTATGATTTTTTTTTTTTTTTAGCCGAAAATAATGACTCATCGGGTGATTCCTTGCCAATCTTGCTGAAATCGGGCTTTATGTTTTAACTCAAAGAAATCCCATATTCTTGACAGATATGTTATTAAACCAACTTAAAGTAATAATGAAGTTGTATCTTTGGAAGAAAAACATAAGTTATTAAATCAAATTAAAGAAATAATAAAGTTGTTTTTTTGGAAGAAAAGCATTTCTATTCGAATATAATATTAATAATAATAACATCTGAAATTATTAATTTACTTTAGTTTCTTAAAGTAAAGAGTACTCTACTGTTTGAGACTTTAGTTGGTAATAGTCTTAGCTATTTCCTTCGCCTTTTTGACACTTTGACAGCTAATGAGGGTTATTGGGCAGAAAAAAGAATAATAGAAAAAAAAATATACTCTACAGTTGAATTTATATAAATAAGTGACAAGGTGGGCATTACCAAAATGTGCCATCAAATTGCGACACTTGAGCGGAAAGGCCACCAAAAGTTGTTAGCCAAGGGAGCCGAGGCAAACAGGCAACTTACCGTTTGAAGTCCCGAACTCAAACTACCGGTCATGTCTGTGGAAAAACAAGGGGAGTGAGCCAGTGGCAGGACATGTACGTGACTCCAAGTTGAGTGTTAAGCCGCAGGAATGGGCAGAGGAGTGCTGTGGAGTCAGCAGGATATCGGAATGGTGTCGACTAGTGTTGGCATGGTAGCTATTTTTAAGGCAAAATGTTATCTAAAGCAAATTTATTATTTACCGAATAAGTAAGCTTTAAATAAATATAAAACACACCATAGAATACAAAGCCTGACATTGACTTGTAACTATCAAGTTTAGTATGGAAAAGTATAGACTTATTTCCCTTTTTCCTATTTTTAAAAATATTTACTATTGAAAGAGATGTTATACCTCTTTAAAAAGGCAAGAAAGCAAGTCCACCCTTTCTGAAATATATTAATATTTACTTATAAAGTTGTGGGAATTATAGGTTATTCTCTTAAAATTTCACTTTAGCTATTTATCACCAGCTTGGTATCACTATTCCTCTGCCTTTCTTCGCTCCCTTGAGTGGTCCTTCTCCGTTTGTTTGCTCAGCGAGTAGCGTTCAGCTGATGATGGTTCCCGCCTGCCTGCTTCTGCTCCTGTTCCTGTTCCTGGGTGTTGAGCATGGTCCTTAGCGATGAGTTACAGGAATACAGGGCACGTCAGTCTGGTCAGAAATGTGTCTCAACTGGTAACAGGCCCCAGACAACACGACCGAAGCAAAAATGCGGGGGATAATGCGGTTGAGAGTTGTTTTTAGCAGAATGAAGATGAATGTTTTCATGCAAAGTTGAAATGCTGATGCCACACAGCATCATGACAAGTGAGATTGAAGCAAAAGTTGCAAAGACAATGAATAAATAAATTTAATTTTGAGTTAAGACTAAATATTATAAATACAGAAGTTTGGGAGCTATTTAAAAAAATATATTAAAGGGCAAAAACAAATAAAAACTCCATATATTCAGACATTTTAAACTATTTTATGGGTTTATAGATAATTCTTAAATTTTCAAATAGTATACAATTAAAAATAACTTTAAAATAAATCCAAAATAAATTCTTTAAACACATTAATACAACACCCTTCCTTTTTACACCAGCCTTAATAAATTTCTCACTAATTTTATGGCTCTGCCAGCACTAAAAATAAAACTTTCCCAACGGCTTGAAACTTTTTAATACCTCCCTATGGCACTTCCATCCTCAATCCTCCCCCAAGGGACCTTTTCAATGTATTTTTTTTAAGTCTAGTCTCCCACGCGCTCTAATTGCCTCTCCCTTTAGGTGTTGTCGGAGAGGACATAAATTAGTGACAAATTCATTGATATCGACACATATCGAATGTCGGGGCGTGTCTGGGCAGGTCCTTCGATGACTAATGAAGCGCTGACAAATGAAACAAATGTCACAACAGCGCACTACAATGGAATTGTTGCGCCCAACTTATAGTGACATAAAAATGCACTAAAAAGAAGGGCGAATAGGAAGAGCAGATGGTGACGAAAGACAAACAACTTTTGCTGCATTGATCATTGAATTCGGGGTTTTGTTTAGGGCCCCTGCTCCCAGGCTCATAATTATATTTAAAGCCGCAACCGCACAAAAAGATGCTGGTCTGCGGCCAATAATGTCATCATCATTACTAACCCGGACATGTCTCCCCATACGGATGAGCGGGATTAGCCGCCTTCCGATAAAGTCAAAATAATAAAAATTAAAAAACAGAACAGAACAGAACGGACCGGAGCGTGTGCGCATGCGTGGCCTCTGTCATTTTACAATCCCCATTTCCCATCGAAAGGTCAACTGATCCGAACGAAATTGAACCTTTTATAAGGGCGAGGGCGTCTCACTTTTGCCTGCCCATATGCTCGTCTTTGTTTTTGAAAACAATTTCCAGGGGAATAACTCATAAAGCAAACATGTGCCGGCAATGTGCGACCAAATGTTGAGACGGTACGAAAAAAAAGGGAACAATGGGGGAGGGACAGGAGTACCTCCGACGACCCAGAGACACGGGACAACTTGAGAACCTTTTAATTGCCGCGAGGTGATCCGATACAATCCCATCATATCTTATCGAGCACGCGATGCAATCAAGAATGAAAAGCAATTATATGCCGTTGCCGCTTCTCGCCTCGTTTTATGGAATTTTAATGAGCGAAATTATGCCGAGAAAGCGCAAAAAAATATCGATCAAGGGGTCCGAAACAACATTCAACATCGAAAAATCTGATGGGCGATGACGGAGACCATTCCCCCTCCGTCAATGTAAACACTTTTTGGTTAGATTTTTTGCCGCTGTCTAATAAAAATAACAAAACGCGCCATGAATATGAAATTTGCTGGAAATATTCAGCGAATGCATAGCCTCTAAATATGAATACACAAAATGTGAAAAAGCAATTGCGAAAAAATCGAAAGAAAATGAAAAGTTGATGGATTCCACTGGGCTCTGTTGGGACAAAAGTCGAGATGCCAAAGTTTTGGGCTTAAAAAAATTATATAAAAAGTCTAGACAGGGATTTATAGACCGAAGCTAAGCCATGGGGAAAATTGTGGGTGCAATGTCTTGTCAAATTGAGGTAAATACATTAAAGGTGAATTTGGTTCAGGAGGAAATTAAAAAA
The DNA here is from genome assembly GCA_008042675.1 of Drosophila seguyi. Lineage (NCBI taxonomy): Eukaryota > Metazoa > Arthropoda > Insecta > Diptera > Drosophilidae > Drosophila > Drosophila seguyi. The sequence continues at coordinate 213,300 of VNJU01003751.1, read as the reverse complement.
AATCTTTTTTGAATGCTTAACAGCTTATCAACATTTTCTTATATAAATAATTTACTTTCGAGATAGATTAAGAACATTTAATGTTATTTGAATGCATACTATTTATCCTTTTTGCTAGGTAAATTTAACATTTAATTCCACGAAACCCAATCCTCGAAAATTCTCAGAAATCAAGTTTCCTTCGCAATCACGTTGGAAACACAACGCAAATCTTGTGTTAGGCATTCCAACCACTGCGAATTTCCACTTTTCCGCACACCTGGGCCACCTGTCAACAAAATCACCATCTTCATCGTCTTCACTTACCCTAGCCATCTCATCATTGACTTTGGCTTGCGAGTTGTTTTAAATCCGACTCTCTTCGTTAATTAATTGGCCTTCTTTTTGAATTTGAAATTAAAACTGGCTCTACCTAAAATGCTCTACAGAGTTTCCCAGAAAATTCCCGCCCATTTTTGCCCTTTTTCTAAACTGTTTTCTCTTCCCCTTCCCACGCTGCTTAATTACAGAATTTGGTGGGGCTGCCTAATCCGGGCCTTCCTTGCTCCCCGTTAAATTGCATTCACCAAAAATGTCTGCAGAAATTTGCACCCCCTCTCGCGTGCTCCCTCTCTCTCTCTCTCTTTCTTCCTGTCTTGCTCTTTTGGGTAGGGGCTGTGTTCCGTTTCCGTTCCGTTGCCATTTCGTGTCGCTTGAGCATGACGTTCCAGAGGTTCCCACTCAGAGTTCCGTTTGCTGGCTTCGCGTTCGGTGTGTTTTTCAGTTTGAGCTCCGTCTTTCTAGAATTCAATTCCAATTGGAAACACGCGTAACGGTAACTTAAAGACGCGTGCGTGTGTGTGTGCGTACTCTCACTGTGTGTGCATTTTTGGCTTGTTGTGTGTTTGTATGAGTTGTAAACAACGCAGACTCTCTAAGACCAAAGGCAATTTTCGGGGGGTTTTTCTAAGGGTTTTCCTTGGGTTTGTGATTCCACAGGACCGTGAGTTTTCTTGCATTTCCCACTTGGCGTGTTCCCATTTCGCTGCTCCCCCTCTCCCTCGGCTCACCCTTTTCCCCCCTCTGTTTACACGATCATATGGCGCGCATTTTGCGTGCTTCCTTCCCTCGTCTTAAGTTTTTTTTATTTTTTTCTTGATTACTTTTTTTGCCTTCTTGTTTTTTGTTTTCTTGTTTTTGGCTAACTTCCTGTTGCGTCCTGTTCGCTGCTCATGGTAAATTTACCGACTTCGGGGCGTTTATTGTGTGCATAACTGTCGGCTCCCTCGCCCAAGAGCAGTATATTCTGCTGGCAAATCATTTTCGTCGTCGTCGTGTGCAGTCAAATGCAAATTTCATTTTATTTTCTCATTCATGCAAAATGAGTATTTATGACTGTTGCCGTGCATTTTCACAGCACAACTCCTTTGCCGACTGTGAATTATTCTACTTGACTTTAGTTTTGTGTCGGGTGTGTCGCGAAATTCTAGAGGAAGTGGGTGGAAAAATTTGAAGTTGCCAAAGCGAAATTTAAATGTGATTGGTTATGACAGCTGCTGCGTTTTATTAGTTTAGTTTTGAATATTATTTAGCATTTCTCATGGTATATACAAAAAATATAAATAATCAAAAAAAAAATTTATGAACGCTTGTAATTTAAAAGTAAGCTGATCTTTGATCTGAAATAAATTGAATCTACATATTTTGTTAGCTTACATTGGGATAGATATACTTAAAGTTATTTTATCATTTAATAAAAAGTAAAGTCGCTTCCTTTTTAAAGTCATAAACAGTCGTCGTTAGTTACGACTTGTAACATAAACTTATTTTCACAAAAACGTGTTTTGTTTATGACTTTTAGCACATATTTAGTTTTATTTCCAACTCCAATATAATTTGTAACATTTCCCTAAACTTTCCCAGACTCAAACTTTACTTTCGAACACTTTTAATGAAGTATTAAATAGCCCGTCTCATAATTTAAAACCAGTTTCTTTAATTACTTCAAACTTTGCATGGTGAAAACCCTCAAAAAGTTTACCAAAACACTACGTACCAGCTCATCACTCAAGCATCACTTGACCAAAAATACACCCCCCTCCCATTCCACAAAAAAAAAAGGATAAAAAGCTCGCACGCAGAGTGTAACGGAAACTCGTGAAAGTACAGGATATTACACAAAAACAGATAGAAAGCAACACCTATTGAGTACACTTAGAATAAAGGAGGATCAATAAATAAGTAAGCCAAGATCTTGGCTTGTAAAATATACGAATAATTTGTATAATCTGATAATTTACAAAAATATATTTTCTATTTATTATTTACTAGTACAAAATTGATCAAAAATTTCATTAAATTCGATTACGAAATGTCTAGATGTGTAAATTCTCATACTTAAACAATTTTTTTGGTTCATAAATTTGTTACCAGATTTTTTCCAAGTGCAGAAGGGAGAGGAGCTCGTGTAAATTGGCCTAGAGGTTGGCTATAAACGAAACATAGGAAGTCAGGAAGTTGCAAGTTGCGGTTTCGGGGGAGATGGAATCTGTAGGCTCACGTTTTCGGGATGGGATGCAAAACATATGATTTGGGTAGTGCTCTCTCGGGAGAGAGTTTTCCCTTTTTCGGGCTGTCCTTTTTCTCTGCTAAGTTTCCTCACTCTCTGGGAGCAGTTTCCCTTCTCTCTTTCCTGTGAATAGTGTTCCGTTGAAGCTGGGAGAATTTTCCCTTCGCTCAGTCTTGGTTTTCCCCGCTCTCTGCTAGATTTTCCAACTGTCAAAGCGCTTCGTTTCCCCTGAGAAACTCTCGAGCTCTCTGCGCCCACTCACTCTCGCTCAACAGGAGACTCTCGCTCTCGACCAAGCGATGTTTTTTTTTGGTGGTGGAAAGTTCGGGCTGCTCTCCTTTTTGGCTCAGCGGTTGTGAGGACTTTTCCAATATGCTCTGGGCTCATTGTGTCGATTGAGTTGCTCGTGGCAGGACGACGACGGCGGTGACTGCAGACTCACAGTTTCGGTTCGGTCCGCGCCAAAGGATATACAGGATATACAGACACCACCCGCCCAACCCCCCTCGAATACATATAGGCGCAGTGAAAAATCCTATATGTGTGCGTGTCTCGCGTCGCGTGTTTGAGTGCATGTGCGTACGAGTGTGTGTGTGAAATGGGCACAGCGAAAATAATTTAAATAAATTCGGAAAATTCCCCCCATAAAGCTCATGATAATTCGATTCAACCATCAAAGCCTGAAGTAATTTAGCAAGTTACAGAAAATACAACTTACGCCCACAAAGGAATAAATATCTATATACATATACAAGTATATATGTATTAGATTTATCTACGTGTGCGTGACAGTGTCGAATGTGCAAAGAAACCAAATAAAACAAAAATCAAACCGGGTTTTAAGTTAAACGCAAAAACCCAGAGAGTACTATAAGTGTTGTAAAAATACAGGCACTGGATGAAAATCAATAATTTGGATTAGTAGCTGAAGTTTTTAACAAAAGGCGGAAGGAATTCGCAAGAAAAACACAAAGGAAATTGGAAAAGTAAGAGCACATTAACTGGAAAACACAATATAAATAAAAAGAAATAAGTTTTATGTGGATTTTGAATAAAACTTTAAGTGAGATATGTATATGTTTATGAAAATATTAACTAAAATGGTTTAAAAATCATGGAAATTTTGGAAATAATTATGATTTCCTGGATATTCTTTAAGTACATTTGTAATTCAGATTTTATAAATTAAAACGACCTCATTCTTTGGTGAATTTTTTAAACAATTTCACTTGATTTTGTTTCTCTGCTCTAGTGTGTGTGAGTGTGTGGAGCATTTGAGGTTAACACACCTTAGACATATACACACACGCCGCACACCATACACCAGGACATACGCTCACCCATACAGAGAGAGCGGAGCCCCAGCCCGAGAAGCCGCTGGGCTCTTTTGCTCCTGTGCGTATGCAGCAGTTTCTTTCTCTGTTTTTGGGGAGCATGAAAAATCGATCGATTCCCCGTCCTCCCCTCGCCGTCTGGAGCTACAATTATGCTCTGCCCCTGCCACCCCCCCACAGGGCCCCAGCATAAAACAGCGGCTGCCGCTTATCAGCAAAAATACGAACTCGTAGTACTCCACATAGTTTCCCTTTAGGAAAATTGGCACCACTCTGCAAAGAGTTCGGCACTTTACGGGGGGTTGGTTTTAGCGCCCAGCCAGAGAGGAGACTGTGAGAGAGGAAAAACTCTCAGGGCTTTGCAGATTTTTTAGCAAAAGAGAGAAAGAGAGAGAGTAAAAGTTTTCTATATATTTTCCTCTCTTGGATTGCCGCCATGTGGGCTGCACTTGTTCCTCGGCACTTTGCTTTGGCTGCGCCTTTCTTGCCGGTTTCCTAGTCTCCGTTTTCATGTTTGCTTTGTCGCGATGGGTTGAAAAAAAAGATGGAAACAAGCTGAAAAGGGTGAATCCAAAAGAAACTCTGCTTAAATGCGACTTAGGGGAGCTCTGAGATACTGTATCTCAAAGTTATGGCAGGTGAAATTGTTTAAATACCAATTACTCTTTTGCATTTAAATATATTTAATATAAATATAAATTGCAGAGATTGGACCTTTTTCAGGATCTTTTGAAATCCTTTATTTTAATTAAATGAACATTAAAATACTGAAAAATCTTTAAAGAATCCATTATAAATTTTGAATTTATATTTATACTGACAGTTTTTGTTTTAAGAAGCTTAAAATAAAAGTTTATTTTATAAATCCAAATATTAAGTATATCATGCTGACTTCACAACAAAATTTTATAATTTCCCTGAATTCTAACAGTATTTTGATTGATTTTTAACTACCCAATAAAATCTTCCTTAAATCTTTGGCCAAACTCAGCTTTGCCTTAGCCATTCTTTCTCACATATTAAGCGCAAAATTGCCTACACAAAATTATTTCCATTTTATTGAAAAACTAATCACTATAATTTGTCAGGCAATAATAACAGACATAATTTGCAGGCAACAAGCAAACTATAATCTAGCAATTTGCGAGCAATAATGTAATCAGTAAATTGCGTCTACACTTTCGGCGTCCAAACAAAAAACCCGAGACCAAAAGCTCAAAGCGGTCCGGAGATGCTACACAAATCGAAAAAAAAAACAAAATTGAACAACAAAAAATAAATAAGAGGAAAAACATAAATATGAGTATAAATCTACGTGCCAGTCAGAAAAATAATAAAACACCGTCTGGTCGAAGAGAGCAAAGTGTGGCACAGTGATTGAGGAAAAGAAATCCACTGTGGTTGCAAGTTGGTTGGAAAAACAATTTTTTAATTTTACTTTTTAAATACACTAAAGGATTTTCAAGGGTTTTATAAATTAAGAAATGAGTTAGATACTATTTGAAACATTTTAGACTTAATTTACAAACGAAAGCCATTTTATTAAAAGAACAATAATCATGTGACTAAAAGCCGATCTCTTTGTCTTATGAGAAATTTATAAGCTTACAAAACAAGGAGATTTTAAAGATTTGAAATATTAATTTTTATTTTTCTTAAGTTATTTCTTAAACCACATTTGTGCATCTTGGCCCACTGCTTGCCACTTTGCCATTGACAGCGTTGATGTTATCGCCTTGGTTCAAGCCAAAAGCGAAAAAAAGACTGAAGACGAACGACGGTGACGGTGACGGTGGCTTTCAACTGTGGGAATTGTGAGAGAGGAGCAGCAGGCAAAAAAAAAGAGCTGCTTGCCACCTTAAAAGCCCCAGACAGCCTCAAAGAGTTCTTGGCCAAGTCAATATAATTGACTTATCTGCGCTGCATTGTTCTTGCCTTTTGGGGCCGAGACGAGTTGTTGCCATGGCTGCTTCGGCTTTAGTTTTTTGTTATTGGCCCCGCAGAGGTTCGCTCCCTTCTGCGGTTGGGTTTTCTGAACATAATGAAGCTCGCTGGCCTCGTATTTGACTTATTGCGGTCGAAGCCCGCCGCCGCCGCCGTCGAAGATGTTGCACGAAAAAAAACCGACTCGAGAAATTCATTGATCGATGGCGACGGCATCGCGAGAAGCGAAAAAAGCACGTGAAATATTGGACTCTGTGGAAGGTGGATATCGGAAAAATCAGAGGGGAGGCGGTCAATAACTATTGAGATTGATTGAGATTGCTTTGCGGTTAAATTGAAAGCAAAGCAGCGGGGCAACAGAGACTATTTCAGATTATGCAAAATAAAAACCATAAAATAACACTCAGATTGCGTAAGCCGACTTTGAGATACTCCTTAAAAGGTATAGACTTGTTGGTAAATTATTGATGCCATTATTTTTTATAGGTTTTAGTGTAAATATATCAGTTTATTTAGTTTGTAAGTACTGGGTATACGTGTAACTGGAAAGTTTTTAGGAAAATTGCTAGTTTCCTCGTTGCAAGAAAATTTCAATTAATTTTTTCGACACTTTTACCGCCAGGCCTACAAAAAATGCTCAAATTATTAATTTCAACCTCAATTTCCTTGCACGGCAATTTTCCACTCAAGCGACACCAAGCCCATGAAGACCGAAGAGTCAAAAGCAATTTATTTGAACCCTAACCCAGGAGAACCGACTTCTCAACGCACGTCTCCAGCATTCGATGTAGACAATAATTTGCCCGATGTCCGTGTTTACATTCCCTGGGATGCAGCAAAGCGAATTGTGAAATCGAGAATTTTAAGCTTTCAATGAATTTGCATGCCAGGCATTCGTGTGTGGCAAATATTTAAACAATTTCTCATTTATTATATTTCCGTTGAAGTTTCTCGAATTTTAATTTCAAGCTGTTTGCCTCAAAGCAGCGGCTTACTTGGAAGGGGAGTGTACACAGACTTGATTAAAGTTTAAAAAGTTTTTTAAATATTGAAAGAATTGAAGTGTACTCAAAGCTTGCTAAATAATATTACAATTTTAAATTGAATATTTTAATTTGAACCCAAGAAGTATGTTCCCAAATGGCGCCTTGATTTTACGACCCTCTCAGCAAGTTGCTACCTACGCCCCTCGGCCTCATAAATCTTCTTCGGTTTGGGTTTTTCTTGCACTTATTTTTCGCTCGACCCGGCCAACGCCTTGTGGTCTCTTTGTGACGGTGCCAGAGATGAAATGCAATGAAATGAGAAATCTTTATGAATGAAATTTCAGCTTAATGCATTCGTCTCAGCCGAGTGGCACATGTGAGCAGCATGTGTGTGGCTCATGCAGACGTTGGGTACGAGAATAAAAAGCAGAGGAGGAGGAAGGGTCAACCTGGGGCAGTCCGACTTGCCACTCGGAAAATATTCCTTTTGCCTCTGCCAAATGTGCATGCCAGGCCCCGTTTCTTAATTGAGGCTTCTCCGTCTTCTGCCCGACATTTGGCATTTCGTTTCAGTGGCAATGCAGAATATGTCACTTCTAATGGAATTTTCTGTCCGCACAAAATATGCAAACAACTTCCGACCGAGGGCGGCGGAAATTTGTTTAAATGCAAGCGAAGGCCCTGTTGTTGCATACAAAAAAAAGATATGCAACCCCCTTTTCCCTTCCCATTTGCCATCCATATTTTCCGCTGCATTCCGTTGCTAATTGAGGACAATTAAAATTTATTAGCTGGCAAGAGCAATTAAATGCAGACACCCCGTCAGCGAACGAGGGATTTTATGATGTTTTACTAAAAAAATTATAATTCAAATGAGTGCTGGTAAAAAGTTTTAGTTGGATTATAGATCTAAAATGCGGAAAAAGTTTGAAATTAGAGTTATTTATGTGCTTTATAGCTTACTCTATTTCCTATTTAGGGCTTGTGCATGTATGAATATAATTGGGAATCTAGAGAGAGGCACTTAGTTTCCTTAAATCATTCTAAGATAAATGAAAATTTATTTCATCATTTATTCTCCCATGATTGACATTATTATTCTCAAAAAACAAAGAAACCCAAGCTTCTGAAGGACACAAGCATTGTTGTCAAGCTTCCCCCTGACTGGCTTCAATAATTTTAGCAGAAAACAAACTTTCATCTTCGTCAAAAATGAGTATTTCGATGGCACTTATAATTCTGAAGAGGAGAACAAACCTAATTCCTTGATAACAAAAGTGGTATATGGCAATCCCATGAAACTTGCTTGTCAGGGATTATACAAATACTGTATCCCGGCAACTCCGACATCCTTCAGCTCCCTGTGGGCTAAGCTTATAACTCTAATAAGCTTACATCAACTCATATTCTGAATAATTGCATTTGCCCTGCCATTGTGGAGAGCACTGGGGTCAGGGCAGCAGCTCCCACTCTTCCACTTCCACTTCCACTCCCAGTCCCTCGTCCACTTGACAATCAATCAATCTTAAGTGGAGAGCTGGCAAAACGAGATCCAGCATCCAGTGGGAGATTTATGGAGGGGGCATTAGCTGCTAATCTGCATACTGTGTCAAATGGCGATGTGCAGCAGCGGGTTAGTTTATTTTCCTCTTTCTGTTGATGTGGCCAAGTGGCACTTGCAACAAATTGGAGATGAAGCCACAGCTGCGGGTGGCAAATAAAGAAAGAGCTGAATCAACTTGGAGGGTTGGGGGTTCCTAATTTAACCAGGGAGCATCTTAAATTTTTGTGTTTTTCTTTATATTTTGCAAATCTTGCCGCACTGCAGCACCCAGCACCAGTGACGGCAAATAAAGCAATGGAAAATCAATAGGAATCTGTGATCCGATGTCTCGGGTCGGGTGATTGCCCTCTTTGCCGGTTGCTGCGGTTGTTCTCGGTCCTCTGAATGAATCCATCCTCCTCCTCCGGATTCCCGGACTCTCCCGGATACCCGCCCCCGTGTGGCTCTCCACTTCCTCCTTTGACAACAGTGCATCGTGTGTGTGTGCCCGAGTGTGTGCGCCAGGGATATTTATGTGTGTGCGCTCGCGCATCGCATCCTTTTTATTGCACAAAAGCAGGATACACTGGCGAAAGGTAGTAGATATTTCAAATTTAATTTGAAATTTAAAGTAAACTTTTATACTTATTTTTTTTCATGTGAAGGAGAAGTTGTGTTTAGGTTCTTTTTCAATTAAAAATGATCATGTTCAAGTAAAGTTACTTATTAGAAATCCTTTATGGATATATATAGCTTTAAAATATTTTTTTTCTAAGTGCTTTAGTGGCATAGAACAGGGGTTGGGCAGCTGAGGGTGGTGACGACAAATGGCAAAAAAAAAGAAAGGGGACCGAAGCGGCGTGTGCGGCAATACTTGTGACAAATCTGTAGGAACACAAAAAAAATGCAGATGTACGAATGCGAACATGAGGGGTGATCCACGGTCCACACACAGGAAGGAGCAGAACGTACGAGCTGCGGTCTGGCGCTATAAAAATGTAAAATTCATTCAGGGAACACCAAGGAGAAGACGGTACGCGACAGCAACAACGTGACTGCGCATAAATACGTGAAGGAACAAAGAGAAAGGATGGAGACATAGAGAGAGGGGGAGAGTGGGAGGAAGAGAAAGACAGAAAATGAAGTCTAAGGAAATCGATGAATTTGTAAGGATAAACAAAAGTTGGGTATTATCAAAAAGTATAAAACTATGGTTTAATACTCTTTGGTATTATGTTTGAATAAAATGTAAAATATGCAACATAACAAAGTTTAAAATTAATTATAATCATTTAAATTTGGCTTAAATGATCTAAAAAATATTTTAAATTTAACATTTAATCGGTTTTAATATTCACAAAAAACTTATCCTATAATTTCAAACATTTTTTGTTTGATTACACCAGATTAAACCAAATCCTCTTATTTATTGGCCTAATTTATATGTTTATCTTTGCGACAACTAATCTGACTTTACTAAAAATATATTACTGATTTTCCACATTGCCATTTTAATGGTTATTTAAAGTTTTCACTGCCACCACACCTTATCCGATCGATTCAACAGAATAATAAATACACTCTGTACTAACATCTTCCCCCGGGCATTAAACTCGCATCTGGTATTTATTTAGGTGTTCCAAATTCGCAATTTATCCCCACTTGGGAGGTTTTAACGTTTACACCGCTTTTATTGTTTTAACGGATTGAAAACGCTTGCCAATTAATTCTCGTCCCCATTTGGGCCATTTATGCGGCGGATTGGTTCTCAATTTAATTAGTGTTCGAGGCAGTTGGGCCCTAAAATGTGGCACACAGTGTCTGAAAGAAAATAAACGACAGACACAATAATACTCGGGTGCAAATACCGAACCGCGGCTGTAAACAAATGCAAATGTTTAACCTTGATGCTACATTTTGCATATTTACAAACACATCTGCAGCAACCCTCCAACATACACAGAGAAAAATTTAAAATATAATATAAACAGCATTTTTAAGAGGATATAAAGAGAAATATAAAGTGAGAAATATTTGGATACAAATACTTTGAATTTATTTAAAAGCAGAAACATGTTTTTATAATCCTAATGATCACTATCACCATTTAAAACTCAAGGATATTTATATTTATTTCAATTTAAAGCAGCCAGTTTCTGTATTTCTAAATCTTCATTATAAATATTTAAAAAGCAAATGCAAACCCATTTATTTTGCAAGGTGTACGTCCAAGTTGAATGGCCTTTTGCCAGTGACGGTCACTGTACCGGGGCACCCTCTCACCTTTGAATTGATTTTGTTTCCCTTCTCGCCCCTCATCGATTGCAATTTTTATGTTCTACATTGTTTGTTTTGTATTCTGTTGGCTGCTTTCTTCCTCCTTTTTTTCCATTTTTGCTTCTATTTGTTTTTTGCTTAATTCAATTTTAGTGCATTGCACTTTTTGTGCTGACGCTGACGCCGGAAGTGCAGCGGAAGGTGATGAAAGGGGTGGAGGAGGGTGGCAGTTTGAGGTGCGGTACTTCCCCTATTTCTCTTTTTTTCGTAGTCAGACAGTCATGGGTTGTAGTTGCCATTTGTTGGCGCTGTGCCAACATTTCTTGCTGCTCGAATGTGTTTTAGTTGGTCATGTTTCGTTGCCTCATAAGTTTTTGGCACATTTCATGCTTAATTCAGTTCCATTGTTGAACATTTCTCGTTAGCTGAAATAATGTCCAAAGCCTCGTTTCTGGCTTTTATATCACGAACACTTGCGGGCAAGGTATGTTAGATTTGCGATTTAATATTTGCCATTTTGTTAGGAAAATAAATTGCAAATATTTCGTTTAATCCGCTTAAAATTTGAAATTGTGGGTGAATTGTTGTATTTATTCAAATTCTCTAATTATTTTGTGCTCAATTTTTGTTTAAATGCCATTCAAGCCTCTTGTGTGGTTTTGATATTCTGCGATTTAGTTTTAAAACGTACATTTATTTAATATTTTATTCTAGGTTTATATCCCAGTCCTTACTCGCACTTCTTTCGTTGTTACATTGCATGCAGAACGCAATCTTTATCCAGGCACACAAAATTGCTTAATCGCCTTTTCCAAATAAAAGTAATAAGCCGCCTCGAGACCTGCATTTTCTCCATTTAATGGTACATCGAAGAATTCGCTTTGCACACGCAAAATACGAGTATGCCTTCGGAGAGCACGCAGAAGCCACCGCAAAAAGCCAGACAAAAGTCTGCAAATTTAATTAAGGCGTTACCTCTATTCAACACCTTGCAGGCGTTCGCCAGAGAGGGGAATAAAAAGTTAATTTCTCCCCGGTGGAATTCCCGGAACCAAGAGGAGGAGGGAGGAGAGGAGAAGGGTTTGCTTTGAGGTCCTTTCTACATTTAATTGCTTAAAAGCTTCGGCCATATTCGGTACGCTGCAAGCCGAAAGCACTTTTGATCAACTAAAATTGTTATTACATGGCATGAAGCGGACAAGGGCAAAATTTTCGTTATTTGTACCTTCCTCCAGGGTGCCACTTAATGACATTATAATGGCCAATTGTTCTGGCCGGCAAAAGGAACTATTGTAAATAGGGGAAAATTCGATTTGTATTCGTAAGGAATTAGATTCAGATAGCTTTCGTGAGCAAGTATTTGATGTGCTAATTAGCAGGTATTAAGAGTTAATAAATTCCTTTTTATACTCAGATCTCTTTGCTCTTAAAAAGTCATATATATTAATATATATTAATTCAATACCTAATTAAATAGTCTTTAGCTTGTTTAAATTTATTAAAATATATATTTGCCAGTGTAACTGCCTGAACTATGATTAGGCCACATCTTAAGTGCGGCACGCAGCCTGGCCATCATCAGTTTGGACCAACCCATTCCCGCACCTCTGAGATCGCTTACCTGAGTTATCATTATCGCTAAATTCCAGCAGGTTTCTCCCTCTGACCAAGCAGCCAACCAACCAGTCCCGAGGTCTCTCCTCGAGGAGGCGTGTCACCAAAGGCTGCCCCTGTGTTAACACGTAATTTGTTGGCCAGACTGCAGGAGGAGGAGGAGGCGAGTATCAGGTTGCTTCTTACCTGGAGTGTGTGCCCGCCTCCGCTGTGTCTGAGCCTTGCCTTCACCTGGCTACTGTGTGTGCCTGTGCTTCTTGCGTTCGGGCTTCTTCTGATATGCAAATATTTGGATCGCATGCATTGTCTGGGTGCGCAAAAAGAAAAAACTCCTTTGGCGCATGGCACAAAAAAGGAAGACAAATAAAAAACAGAAACCGAAGGAGATGGGGAAATCGCATACCAACATAAATAAGAAAACAGTGCGTAATGACTTTATTTATGACTCGACCAGAGACAATAGCCCCGGGGAGAGCTGAGAAACCGAACCGAATGCGATATTTGCATGCCAAAGTCATGCTCTGCTACCCGCCGTCCTTTTGCGAAAGTGTTGACAGGTCATAAATACTCGCAGGACACGCCAATTTAATGAGTTTCTGCCTTCTGATTTTTCACGGGAATTTCATCTCGAAATTATACTTTATTTTTCGACCAGGCCCCAGCCCAGGCTCCAATTTAAATAGCAAAACAAGCGAGCGCGCGAGCCAATTAATCATTGTCTGCTCAATTTTTCATTGTCACCGAGGAGAGGGTCGCATTTTTGGCTGGGCTTCCTTCCTCCCTATTTCATATTTGATGAAGCACTCTGTCCTGTCATCCATTCTGCTGTTGCCATTTCGAAGGGACATGCAGACCAGATTTTCGACCCGCCCAGAAACAAAATCCTAAATCCTGAATCCCAAAGCGTGTTCACCCCTCCCTCGGCCACTGTCTGGCTGGCATTCTATTTCCTTTCAAATTTTCTACCTGGTGCGGGGAGATTTCGGGCCATTGTTGTGTGGAGTGCCACGCGCTGCTGCCACAATAATAAAACTCTTCTCAAACCGAATGCGAGTGTGTGTCCCTCTCTCATCGCCTTTGATGAAGTGGACTTGGACATGAGGAGTTCCCAGTTCCGAGCCCTCCATCATGTTCCCATTTAGGGCTGGCTTTTGTTTAGTTTTTCATTTGCATAATTTCCTGGGGGTTACCCGCAGTTCCTGCTAAAAAAAAGCAAAATGTTGAATTAAATTTCTTTTTTAGGAATTTATGGAAAAATGGGAAAATGTTTCTTTGACCTTTCACAGAGGAAGCGTTTTGCTACTAAATGAGTTGTAAATGGTTATCATTGTTAACCAAAAATATGGGGGATGTGAAAAAGGGGGAGAGTTTCAGGGGAAACAATTAAATTACAAAGAGGGAGAGAGAGAGATTTTAAAATGATTAACCATTACATTTAAAACTTAAAATAAATATTTTCCGGTTAGACAGTACATAACGTAATAACTATTCCTCAGAAAATATTATTTACTCATATTTGTCTGACATATTTTTACATTTGTAGGTTTACGGTGTAAACTTTACACCCATCAATATTTATCATTGACCATTAAAATCAATTTAATAACCTTTATTTGAACGACTCAATTCGTAAAATTCAATATTCCTCTGATTGCCACTAACATAAAATACCAAAAAACAAAAAAGAGCCTACAAAAAGTACAGAAATTTCCATAAATCGACTCTGCAGCGGCAATAAAAGTGAAGTGGAAAGCGTCAAAGAAATCGTCAGTTCAAATATGACGACAACTTTTGTTTGTGCGGGTGAAGCGGGAGTAAATAAAATATGAAAATGTGAATTTTAATTGCATGCCATTGGGTAATATACTCCGAAGGAGAAATCAATAAAGCGTCCCATTGGCAAACAGTCAACAAAAGCCACGGAATGGAGGGGCAAATATATCGATGGCAATTAAATCTTCATTAGTCAACATTCAGTTGACATTCAATCCAGGAAATTTCGGGCCAGCCACAGGCCCTAATATATGCAGCTGGGTTCGGTCTTTTACGAGCCTCGCTACTGAAACTTGTTAAAAACTGTTGCCAGCAGTTAAAAGTCTAATAAACAATAAGCCGGCAACGCCTTGAGCTCGAATATATTTCTTTGTCCAACCGAAAATATATTCACACTCAGGTTCTTTTGGGCCAACACACTGCAGGTGGTCTGTTGGCGTTGATTTTTAATCGATTTTAAATGACTTTAATGCGGGGAAAGCCCAAGGTGATGCTCTGCGGGGGCGTTGCCTCGGTTTTATCACTTTGATTTTTTATTTTCTTGGGGACTTTAAATTACTCTTGGGCAACGAAAGTCTTACATCCACCTTCTGGGCATCTAGAAAGTGGGCCGGATTGATTTCACTAACTGCTCTTTATGTCAAAATCAAAGATACATTTCCATCAGGTTCCATAAAACCGCGGAGCAGCTTCCAAATATTTATGCATATCATTTGGCTATTCTATTGCCTGCCCTTTGGCTGCCATGACGCATCAATCAATCGAGTGCTTGAATAAATAAATATAAAACACACACGGAATTCCAGCATCACATATTCATTTATGCCGAAATGTAGAGCTATGCATTGGAGCCCCTTTGTCCAGCTATTGTATCGCGTTTTATCTTCGCTTTTAATTAAGTGACACTATGAAAAATACAACAAAATAGCCAAGAAAGAAGCAAAGTTTTTGGTTTTTATCCGGCAAAACGGAGAAACAAAAAACCGAACTGTGTTTTGATTAATCACAGAGTGGGGCATTTCAAATGAATTTTAACACGCAGAAGCAGCCCGAAAGCTGCCGCCAATCAAATTAGGGAAGACAAAGAAATGATTTTGTTGGAAGCCGAAATGTAGAGAGAAAAAAAATCACAAAAATAACAACAAATCGTTTGCCAAACAAATTGTAAATGATTTATAAGGCTTACATCCCGAGCTTGTTACCCCCGAAACTATGGGTTTATTAGCGTCAGAAGCGAGTTATGCAAATGGCCGACATTTCGATAATTTGTTTGGTAGTCAGGTCCGTCAACTGATTAGCAGATCGCACAGATATGGCTAAGGTTTTCGTTTTATTATCTGTCTGACCGCTGCCGGGGACATTTTCATAGCTAATTGCAATTAAGATGCCGCTGAAGAGATAACCCAAAGAGGTGAGAAATAAACATTTGTGAGTTGGTCTCTCTCCGGGGGCATTTTAAAATTAGGAGAGAAGTCGTTGAACAATTTTTAAGGGGCATTGATTTTAGGTAACAAGTTTTAGGCAGAATTTAAGATGGAAATATATTTATAGTCAGATGCCTTGAATATTACTTTAGAAACAGGTGAAGTTAATACGCCTATCAGGAAGTCAATGTCTGTTACGGTATCTGATTATTATTATTACTTTACAATATTAGAAAATTTGTAAGGAATTCTACTTTATGATTTGCATCATTAATAACACTCGTTACACACGTGTAATTCCAATTATTTTTCGTTAGCTGCATTTCCCATTTTACTCCCTATGTAATCACCTCGGAATCATTTGTCAACGCATACCAGTCACACCCAATAATAAGTCAGGTATATAGTTATAAGATCATTAGCAAACAATTTCCCCCCCAACACCGTCAATTGTTGGACCAGAAATCCTCCTCGTTGAGAGCAAACGCGTAAAAAGTAAATAAAACCATTGTCAACACATTTCGGGATATATATTTCGAAATGGTCAATAGCCAAAAAGTCGGCGGCGCCTGTGCAGCTGTTGTGAAAACTCTGCAGGCAGGGAGAAGACCTTTTCCCGAGTTGCCCAACTTTAGGTAGCGAAATTACAGGGTGCGTGCCGTTGTCGGATTAGAGGGAAAAAAGGGCCTAGCTGTGGCGTGTTGCACATGGGGTAATTAAAATAATTTTCTCAATGAAATTTCTGTGTGTTTTCAAGGCCAGCCATGTGTGGCACACACACACACATTTCTGGGGGGTGGAATTGTGAGGGAACTTTTGGAATTACGTGGAACCTGGGACAATGCATTTGCCGAGGCGTTATGTAGAGCGTGTCAGGGGAATATCAAAGAGCAACCGAAAATCCCACATCCTGTGCCGAGTCCTTGACTCAAACTGTGACATTGTGGCCCTTGCCAGTCCCCCCCCCTCCCACTCTGTCACTGTGGAAATATTCGGAATATGAAATATTTTTGCTAATATCATTAAAAAGTTTTTGCTTTGTGCAACATTCTCAATGTTCTTTGAGCTTCAGCAGGCTGCCGCCTGCCACACGGCAATTAAAAACTGAAAAGTTGACAAATTTCAGAAGCTCAGCTGGGGAAGTGATGATGCTGCAGTCTACAAAATTTTGTTTTCAAGCAAAAAAAACTTTGTGGTTGAGATGGAAAGTAATTTAAGTTGTTGTTTTAGTTAAGTAAATAAATATTTTGAAGTTTACTTTATTGAAAACTATTTTATTAACTAAACTTCAAGGTTCCAAGGTTTTATAATACTCTACAAGGCGTAAAGTAAATATTTAAGTTGCTTACTCAATTGTATTGTTACTTATTCATAACGCCAAGTATCTGGTCGGATATTATCAGTTCAATAAGCCAAGCTTTAAATATTTTATTATCCTGTGCAACTCCCCAGAGACTCGAGTCGACTTTCCTGCATTCGTGATTAAGCCTTGGCCAAGTGTTATTTATTTACCAGACCGATGAATTATTCACTTTCATTGACCCATAAACTTTGCACAAAGCCCGTAAATATTTACCTGAAGCGAGACCTACGACTAACCACAAATCAATTTCCATTTTCCACACTTTATTTGCAGTTTACGGCACGAAAATGTATTGATCAGGAGAGGAAAAAAAATCAGCAGTCTGGACAAAGGAATTTACCCATGAATAACTCAGGTGTAAAGTGTAAAACCGACAATTGAGAGGGGAGAGTAGCAGAGAGGAACGGAAAATCAGAGAAAAGTGTTGCGAATAAGCGGGATCGAAAAGTGCCCCAGCAAAATGGCGGCACGACGTTGCCTGGAGCAGCTCAGGCAACGTTGCATAACCAACAGAATTAAAGTCTACACCTGCGCAATAATTCTGATATCACTTCAATTAATAACGGCCGAGGAGCAGACCACATTTGCCGGCCTGTCGGCGGAAAATGCGGCCCGCATGCTGGCCGGAAGTCCCGGCGAGGTGGAGAAGCCATCGCCGCACCACAGCGAAATGTCCTTAGTCCTCCCGCACGATACCTATCCCGGATTTAGCATTAAAAAGTTCAAAACCCATCCAGTGAAGGCGAACGGCAGCTCGCACCCCAGCGGAGCCAGCGGTGCCAGTGCCTATCACATGCTGGACAGTGACTACTCCAAGTACTTCACCGTCCTGGACGATGGTGTGGTCATGACCACGGCGGACATATCGCCGCTGGTCAATCGTCCGGTCCAGTTGGTGGTTGTCGAACAATCGCCAAATGCCACCAACACCCACAATCTCCAGCTGTTCGTGATGCATCGCAACGACATGCTGCGGTTCTCGGGCTCCCTGCTCGACGCCAGCGGAGAGGTGAGGGAGAATCACCCGCCGGGCACCCGGGTGAGGGGAGTGCCCCTGATGCAGGCCTTCAGTGGCTCCATTCTCGACGAGGAGCTGGCCAAGCCCAAGAAGGTCCGGTACACCATCATCGATGGCAACGTGGACGACGCCTTCGCCCTGCAGGAGCGCAAAGCCAACCAGAATGTTCAGGTCAATGCCAAGTCCCTGGTGATTGATGGCGACGATGACTCCGGTGTTTGGTTGGTCACAAATCGGCCCTTGGATCGCGAGATGCGCGCCCATTATGATCTCTCCGTGGAGGCCTCCGATGTCGATGGCCTGGACAAGACCGTTTCCAAAATACAAATCACCGTTCTGGACGAGAACGATAACAGACCCATTTTCAAGTCCCTGGACTACAAGTTCGCCATCGCCGGCCAAAAGGCAGTGAATATGGACAGCAACAGCAG
Source organism: Drosophila seguyi (assembly GCA_008042675.1). NCBI lineage: Eukaryota > Metazoa > Arthropoda > Insecta > Diptera > Drosophilidae > Drosophila > Drosophila seguyi. The sequence goes on along the minus strand of VNJU01003751.1, from coordinate 195,045 downwards.
CGTGACATACAAGAGATTTGCTATCCTGGGCAAGGTCGAGGCCACCGATGCCGATGGGGATAAGATTGCCTACAGACTCAAGACCCCCAGCAACGTGGTCATCATTGTGCCGCAAACCGGTGAGATAATGCTGGCAGGTGAGCCCACTTCAAATGAACTTCTCGTCGAGGTGATAGCCCACGACTTGAGGTATCCCAGTCTGTTGAGTGCCCAGCCGGCCAAGGTCCTCTTGGAATTTTTGGCACCCGAACCGGTATCCTTCATTATGCAACATCTGGAGCATGATGAGGTGAATAATCACTCGCATCACCGCGAAAAGAGGAGAGTTACGCGAGCGGTTCGTCCAACGAAAAGGATAGAGTTCACTGAGGCTGACGGAGATACCGAGGGCAAGTCGGTCTTTCAATTGGAAAAGGAAACGGATAAGGAAACGTTCAAGATCAGGGACGATAATCCCTGGGTGACGGTGGAAACAAATGGCGCGGTGCGAGTCAAGAAGAAGTGGGACTACGAGGAGCTGGGCCCAGAGAAGACCATCGACTTTTGGGTGATCATCACGAATATGGGACATAATGGTGAGTGGAAAAATTAAAATATAAATCTAATAATATATTTTATTATCAAGACTCAACTTTTATATTCTTTAAATCCTTTTTGCAATTTATTTTCCTGATCTAAAAATTTCATTTGAAATATATTAAAGTTATTGTTTATTTCTGAATTTATATTCAGCGTGGAAAAGCAATTAGCGAGCGTTCACCGTATTTATTCAGAGATTTATTGAACCCACCACGAGAGCTATTTAATCTTTCACATTAGCACACAAATTTGTTCAGCTGTTTACGCATAATTATGTGTATCCGAAAAATAAATGTGTCTGCATAATGAGGCCCAGGCAATAACCGCATAATGGAAATTCAGGGAGGAAATTTATGAAAATCAAGGCAGAGGATATGACTGAAGCAGACTAATTGGATGCGCTGGAGGGTCAATCAGTAAAATACAGACCATAATATGTCAGTGAGTTTTCTCCTTAAAATCGGATGATGTGTGGAGGAGTAATTGCCATGGATACAAATTGAAATATTGTCCAGCATTGCTCAATTTGTGTTAAATTCGAACTCCTTTTTTTGATTAGCTGACAGAGCAGAAATCCACTCAAAGCTGCCAAAAGCTGTTTTATATTCACATCATTTTAAGTGAACTCAATTTTAACAATTAAATGTAAATCACAGGAAAACGGCAGACTTGTATTCTCTTTATTTTCACTGGCCAGCAGCTCGCTTCACTGTGTGTTTTCCTTTGCAGCATCTTTTGTTGCGATAAAATGGAAAATTGCTTTTCAAATATTTGGTTGACAGGGCAAGCAATTACAGTCGATGTAAAGGAGAGGAAAATGTGCACAGGGAAAAATATGGCAGTTTTTCAACCTTTTTGATGAGAGTTTAATAAAGGATTAAATACATTTTAAGGGATTTAAAAGAATAATGTTATTAATGTAATACTAAATGTATTTTATTTTATTTTTTTTATATTTCCTTTAAGCTCTCTTTCTCTTCCTATATTTTTTGTCACCTTCTGTATTCTAACTGCCATTCCAAGCGTGTCTCAATAAGCAAATATTGAAGTAAAAACAATCCAGAAACCATTCAGGCATCAACATGGGCAGCCGTAAACCAAGTTAGGGACCACTGAAGCTGAATCCTGAATCCTGGAAAACCCCAAAAACCGCACGCCTCCTCCCCCATTTTTGCATCCGTTGCTTTTGACATGAGTCGAACGAAAAGTTCAGCCAACTGACAGCTCTCTTCCGCTCAATCCGAATGTCCGAGCGGAATTTTGTACATTCAGGACAAGTTCATGAAATGTTGAAAAATATTCACATTTCCACTTCATTCCCACACTTGTTTCATTTAAATACGCGGCGAGTGGAGAGGACAAAGGGGAAAGCTTCCGCTGCAGTTTTCCGCATTGCTGGCGCTAATTGTTGCGGTGGAAACTGGTGACCCCCGTCCATTTGACACCCTGGCACCCTTTTCGGAACCCCCTTCCATTGCTTTTCGCTCCGTTTTGGCCCCACCTCGACTACCCTTCGACCCCCTTTCGACTGTTCATCTGTCAGTCAATTAACTGTTTTCATAAATGTTGCAACAGCAACTGTCTCTCACTCGCTATCGCTTCAGCCTTTTTGTCTGTCTGATTTTCGCTTACATTGTTTGCTTTTCCAGGCAATCCTTTGGATGTCCTGACACTTGCAGCAAGCTTTCGAAAACTGATTAAAAATGTATACGTTAAGAGAAAAGGTTTTTAAGGTCCTTTTACGATTGAAACTTTACTTAAAAAATTAATAAATGCAGAGAGTTATAGTAAAAGTTTAAAAAAATATGATGGTACTTAATCCGTACCTAAATTTCTTCTAAAAATATATTTATAATATTCTCAAAAAAAGAAGAAAATAAGTAACCACTTGCTGACATCTTAAAGAGATTATCACTTAAAAGACTCGCTTAAGACCCTCCAACCCAAGGAATATGAGATTTTGTGCGCAATAATCTTTACGCTCTCCAAAGGGTCCTGGCATCCTTGAGTTAATTTATAGGCATCCAGGGGCGAGGTAGAGGCGGTACAGGAAAATTCTAGGATGCACACATGGGCCAGATAATGGATAAATGGACGGGGGAATCTCGGAAAACTCAACTATGTAAAACACTTAACAAAGCGTTGCACCATCGCAGGGGCAAAGGCAGAGCGGCAGCACAAGTGAACAAGAAATTTACGACAATATTTTTCATTCATTTAAAATGCTACGCCAATACACAAGAGGAAATTCAAGGGGAGGGCTGGAGATGGGTATAAAGGGGAAAAGGGAGAGGAAGAGAGATAGAAAAAGAGAGAAGGATGGAGGGAATACTCTTCCTGGAACGTGAAAACCAAAAACGAGATGAGCAGAAACAACTGAAACTCGAACACTCGAGTTGAGCATGCGCCCTAAAGAACTGAGAGAATTTGAGAATTTTTGAGACATCCATGAGAGAGAGAGAACCTGCATATTGGGAGAAACCTAGGCTAAGGGTTGGGTTTGGTGAAATATTTGTTTGTTTAAGGACTCGTGCCGAGTCCAACAGGAAATCGCTCGTAACAATTAGAATGCTCCGCAGCAACTCTGCCCATAAGGACCAAGGAAACCAAAATGAGTGCCGAAGCCCCCTGTGAATAACTACGCACGATTTGGCAAGGATCAAGTGCCAGAAAGAGACAGGGGAATATAGAACATTAGAAGGAGACAAGGCCAGCGTGTGTGTTTGTTTTACAAATTTCCAAGCGCATTGTTTAGCCCAAAAATGCATGCAGCCCTTTTTGCATTGGAATAACTTCCCCAGAAAAGCGGGGGAACCATGGTCTAGAGGGTAGAAAGAGAAGGCTTTGACATTCCGCCACTCGTAAAAAAAAAGAAAACAAAAATGCGGTAAAAGGGGAAAAGCATACAATTTATGCACTGCATGAAAAATGACAAGTTGCATGCAACAAGAAAAATAAACTATGGTAACAAAATTGAGCAGAGGAAAGAATAGAAAAAATTTAAACAAATACAAAATCGATGACCTTAGTTTTTGAATTTTTTTAAACGGTTTTGGTTTGGTTTCTTTATAGAAGATCAAACATAAAATCGAGATTTTTCCATAGTTTTTCTCTGTATTTTCCTTGATGTTATGCGTGATCTCAGGTGTAGTTTTTCCATAGGAAACTTTCAGATATGCTAGCTTGGCTTTTATTCCCCCCTTTATTTGCAATTGTCAACTTTTATTGCGATAAAAAGTTGTATTTGCTTTGCCAAACCTGGACTGGCATCTGCCATATAAAAACTTTACTCTTCCTCGGGTCATAAAGTGCAGCTGGATGGCATAAAACAAAGGCATCCCCTGGCAGAGTAACCCTCCTTAAATATCGCAAAAATTAAAGCACAGCCTTTGGCTGAGCTTCTCTGTATGAATTATGAAAATCAAAATTTAAGTTTATGCCAAGGAAAAGTTCTTGGCACTCTTTCTCTTCTTTGGAGGAATAATCGAGTTAAGATACTTACACACAGCACACAGCACATGGAGTGTGTAATGTGTGCAGGTAGAAACTTGCTTAATTAAGCATTAATTTCATGTTTTATATGCAAGTCTGGGCTGCTTTCAGAGAGCAGGAGGAAAGCGAGGAAAGCGAGTCAAAGGCACTGGCAGCAGCTATGCCGTAATGGAAATTATTTAAATTAGGTTTACGGCAAATGCTGGAAACTGTGCAGTGAATCATTTATGCACAGGCTTTGTTCCAATTTAATTTTAATATAAATTATGAACATTTTACATTAATTACAAGAAGAATGTCACATTTGGGGAGGGACTAGTTAAGGTTCTACAAAGGAAACAAATAACTCAAACGGCAATATTTCCATTTAATTCAAAATTGCAATACTTATGGTTCCAACTATTTAAAAACTTACCTAGCAAGCCATTAAATAATTAATTTGAGTCAAACTTTTACATTTCGAACCCCTTTTTCGTGTGGCAAATTTTTAAATAAATTATCCAAAGACACAAACTTGTCTAAATAGTTTATCAAGTTTTCAGATCCCCCTCCTTCCGCCCACCAATAAAATAAGTAGCGGAAATCATTTATGTCACATTTCGTTCAACTTTACACGATCCTGCAGCGCTTGAAAATTTGTAAACTTCCAACCCACATCTGCGCCATGTTGGCAGCTTCAAAAGTGTTTTGGCCTAAATTCCAAGTGCCGCCGAGAGGGGCTAGAGGTGGTAAAAAGGTTGCGAGGGGAAAACTGTAGGAAAAAAGTTTCACTACATAAATTTTCTATGGCCAAAATGAGGGCAAGGGACAGTAGGCAGGACGGTTGGTTAAGATTTTTCAATGTGACAGTCGAGCACGGCGCGAATATTTAGCAGGTTTCGAGTTAACGCCACTTCAAATACACAACATTAAATATCCTGGGATATAAATTCAACCTTCCCAGCATGAGGGGGAAAACACGTGTCCTCTGTGCTGACGAAAAAATGCAAATCCAAGGGAACATTTTGACAGTCAATTTGATTGGTTTGTCCCATCTAATTGGATTTTAATTTTAATTGCTCTTTCAAGGTCCTTGGAAATTGTTAATTACATTTTAAAAATGCCACACAACCATCAAAGGCTTGACCTTTTTTGTTTACAACACTTATTGACAGCATTGAAAATGCACATTAAATATGGCAACAAACATAAATTTATTGATAGCCAAAGGATATGAAAATATATGGCAAAATTATGTAAGGTACGCTTGCCAAATAACATTTTAAACATGACTTTGTTTTTAATCTAAATACCAGCTTTGTACCTCTACATATAAATTCAATATAGTATAGAAAAAATATCTGAAATTTAACATTTATAGTATATAACGATGCAATGTCTGCAATCTCTTAATCAGAAATTTATTCAATATGCAATATTTGTTTGAAGTGACAAGCACACTCAATGTGAAGTGGAATATATTCGTGATTGAATTTCTGCTTAATTGGATCGCTTGTTAGGAGTTTAAAATAGAAAATAAATGTCGAACTTCTTTGTTCAAAATTGGTGATGTCAACTAACAAGATTCAGCAATGATTTCACATTGAAAAATAAATTCATGCAATCAATAATTCTAGTTATTGGCAAGGGTTCAATGTGCGCTGAACTTTTGCGAAAACTTCAAATTACAAAATAATCGAAGTTGACAAGTGACAGGAACAGGAACAGCGAAATAAATGGCCCTGGCCAGAGACAGGAACAGGAACAGATACCGAACCAGAATCTGAATCAAAATCAGGGACTGTAATAGGAGCAGACAGGGAAAGGCAGGCAGGCAGGCAGACAGAGGCCAAAACGCCTAAGGGCAATCCACACAGAAAAGGACATTGCCAAGCCCAGAGACAGACATAAGCACGGTTACACCGAGCCAGATACAGATACAGATTTCCACCAAGAGATGTGGCAACAAAATGGCGTCTATTGCGACCATGTTGCCATGGCAGCAGACGGATGAGAAAATGGGAAAATTCGGCAGGATGAATGGCGCACTGCGTCCAAAACCCAAACAAAAAAAATAAGCGGAAAACTCCAAGCGCGGCTTATTTTGTGTGTTTTTGTATTTTTAGTTTGTCTTTCAGTTAGTTTTTGGCGACTGCAATGCCGCACACTCGTGCACAGCAACATAATGGCGTCCAAGGGATAAATAATGGCGCCCCATTTGAGCAGTCAAAACAGGAAGAAGAGTCCTTAGCAAACTAAGCGACAAATGGAATAATAAGGATGAAGTAAACAGAGACGCCGACGACTGCGAAAAAGCAGAAAAGTAAACAAGAAGCCAAGAAGCAGCCACCCCTTCCGATAACGACGGATATATATATATGTATACTACATAAAAGATTACTTAAAGGAAAACTTGGGGAGAAATATCAGACATCGTCGACAAATTTGCCGAGCTCTGACTTTATTGTTGGACAACCCTGGGGGATTATTTACCCGAATTCATAAAATCAACTTTAAGTTTGAGAAACTTTTGGCTTCAATCTCCTTCGATTGGCTTAGTTTTCCTCTATCTTTGTTCACTTTAAAACTATTTCGATAAATTTTCCACGAAAATATGCAGCTAAGGAATTATTGACTGCAGAACTGCAAGTTAATAAAAAAAAGGGACGGTGTGGCGAAAGTACTGAGGCAAATTAAAAGCGGAAAATTTATTTCAATGCCGTTTCTTGGCCATGGACTCCCATTTTTCCACACTTTCTCTGTCCCAAAGGGAGCTCTTTTTTTGTTATTCCTTTGTATTCGTTTTTGTCTTGTTGTGTTTGTGTTTTATTTCCAATTTGTTTGCATTGCAATTCCACATACCATTTTTACCAAGTTTGTTCAAACTAACGTCCTTTGCCGGACTGGACTCAGCTCTCGTTACGTTCAGCGAAAGATGGCAAATGGTTTTGAAAGGGTATGTGGACTTTGAGGTGGAACGGATGTGGGGGAAAGAATATTAAAAAATACTTTATATCTCAAAAATATATACGGAAAATAACATGATAATTAATTGAAATTAATTTTCAAGACTAACTCTGCAAACAAAAAACATGCAGTCAGTGAACTAGTTCAAAAATATCAACATTAAGAAGGAAAAGCCTAACATTACTCCAAAATAATGAAAATGGAATAAAATGCAGATGTTAAAATAATGATTTGAATTTAAAATGTCATCGTTTTACATTCCCTTTTTATTATTCTTAATTTATTTTAAAAAGAGTATCCCTCTGTCTCTCCTTTGCTTCAAATTGCGCTTAACAGAGTTGACTCCGCACATCCGTTCGGCCAGTTCGCCGCAGTAATAATTCATGATACAAATTGCGTTTATTACAATATACCATGGCTGGGGCGCAAAAGGAAGGGAACCCGGATCCGTACACGGAACCCGTAAACACACGAGAGCCGGAGAACGGCATGGACTCCACTCGCTTCCATTCTGCTGCTGTGCGTGGCAGGCAACTCGATTTGCATTGCAAAAACGGGTTAACGATATACTAGGGGGCGTGGCCCTGCCATCCCCCATCCCCAATCCCCTTCCAGGGAGTCGGCAAGTTGCGAGTACAATTGGCCTGCGGCAATTTCAGCTTGACGCTTTCTTGCGTCAGTTATTTATCACAGTTCACAGACTGTGATTTGTGTTTTCGTGGGCGTCGCAGTCGCAGACCCACAGTGAACACACACACGTCATGGTCCAATTAGCACACCCAAAAGCGATGAAGTTGCTATCCGCAATAATAATCGCTGGCTCTCGATGAAAAGTTAACGCACAAAATCTTCACACTTGAGTGGGTTGCCGCCGACGCGGCCAAGTGATCCGTGAAAATTTCACATGTCAATGAATTTGATTACGGACTCTCTGGGAATTAGCCAAACGCATCAATGTCGAATACAGGAATAAATTCTAAATATTCATTACGTTTTTTAGAAGGGCTTTGTCACGTTATTATGCTGCATAAATTGCATTACAATTAATAATTAATTTGAAGAACGGTTGAGTGACATTTGTAAGCAATTAAATTACAGGATAAGTTAAATGAGCTTGACATAAGCGTTGAATTTGGTTAAAAGAATGGATTTTTTCAACATTTTGGAATAGCAGAATTTATAATATTAAACATTTTTTGCGATAGAGCCACGTTACTTCTTGAATTTTGAGTACTTTGTATGCTTAACTAGATAATATCCTTATTGTAAATTGTAATTGCAAATCGGAAAATATACCCACTGATAGTTTAAAATCGCAAAACAAACTTTCACTGAGCTAAATCAATAAACATTTGCTTGTACAAGCGAAATAAATAATTTCCTTTACCCAAAAAAATTGCAAAGGATATGGTCGGACTTAAATGAGAGCAGGATACAAAAAAAAAACTGAACTCAACTGAAAACCATATTTAGCACAACGTTTTTCACTGTTAACAGCTTTGGCCATTCGATGAAAATGAAAACAGAAAAACCAGCGACTATTTTTTGAGTGAGAAAAACACAAATCAAACAGCAGGTGTGCCCAAGGGATGGGGCTTTTCTTTTTTTCCTCTTTATTGTGCGGCAGGAGTCCTGCGGATTGGCCATGTTCGGTGGCCATTTTGTTTTCACATTGCAAATACAAATTGTTCGCTGAAAATCGAGGTCCTCTAAACTCCCCAGCTGGGCTGCAGCCATAACAAAAACCAAGGGAAAACACCAGGAATTCGTTGAAAACGGCGGAGTAACGGGGCAACAGTCCTTCCTTGCTTTCCCTTTTTTTTGTATCCTTTATATATATACTCTTTCTGTTTTTTTGGCTGGCACCAATCACACTTTGCATATGCAGCGTTGCGGTATTCACACCAGCATTGCTGCCTCCATGTCCATGGGGCGTCCAGTGCTGAGCTGTACCACACTCCAGTTTTCACTATTCCCGGATTCGGGCACCATTCCCTTGGCCTCTGAGTGTTTACTCATTAAAATGCAAAATGCTCCTCACACTCGCAGAGGTGCCCCAACTGTCATTCATTTAACACTCGACATTGTTGATACTCTCTGTGTGTGGCAAGTGGTCGGGATGGGAATCCAATGAAACGAATTGGTTCCCTGTACAGTAAACACTGGGAGATTACTTGGATCTGAAACAAATATACATTTGAATTTTAGAGAATTTTCTAAAAGATGGAGAACTTCTTTTTAATAAGCATTCAAAATTAAATCCCTTAATGGGCTTCATAATATCAAATATGTAAATTGGAAGAAAAGAAGTGATCTTCAATCCTATAATGCATTAAAAAACCAGATTATAAGTATCATTCTTTTAATGTTAAAAATAAACACAAGCTTAAATATTTCTACCTTTAGAACTTTTCCTGGTGCACCAGTGTAAGCCATAGGCTTTTCCCTTGTTTTTTTGGGGGGGTCAGCATGCTGGCCTTTAATGACAACATGCCAGCTGTTTCCCCCTGATCTGGACACTTGCCAGGCCCCATTTGCCAGCCTCTCTCCCCTTCAATTACTCTCCCCTCTGCGTGTGGGTCTGGGTAAATTGATGTGCCATTGTGTGGTCGCAGTTTTATTGAATGGAAAGTGCGTGTGTCAGTCCAACGGACAACAATTTACATAGCTTAATGCGCTGAAACATTTAAATATTTTTCGGAATTTGCATTTAATTTGACCAATTTCCACTGGCTCGATGTCAGAGATTTCCGATTTGGGTTTTCTCTTTATTTCGATTTTTGTATGCGGCACATGCGAGGCACAAATCACAAGGCAGCGGAATGAACATAAATGGGCTAAGCTTTACGATTATGATTACAATTTTCATAGCATACTTTTTTGTGTGCTCTCCTTATCTGTGTGAGTGCCTCTCTTTCGAGTGCCTGTTTGTGTGTGTGTGTGAGAGCTACATTATTCCTTATGGCCTCCGCTGCTGCTTATTATTATTGGAAAGTAAGGCTCGTAAAAATGCATATTAAATGCGGTAATGGTTATGGGCGAAACTATAATTTTTCCAGGGCCAAACTTTGCCTCAGGGTTCGTTGCTGATGGGAAATTTGTGGTGGAAAAGCCCTAATGAAGTGGCGTGGAGAGCTTGATTTATGCGCCACTTGGGAATGGCAACAATCAAATCAATGGAATCGAACTGAGAGTAAAGACTTCATGTGCTATTTGAAGGGGGAAAAGAAAGTAAAAGGGGATTATAGCATTTTGAGAACAACTGTCTTAAGATATATTCAATTTACCTTTCTTTGCACTAAATGTTTGAATATCTCCTGAACAAATATTAGAATGTGGCCCACATTTTCTAAAATCAATTCTCAGAAATATTCATTGTAAGACTTCATGCGCTTTTATGCTTCCATCTGCATAATTTTATCTCCGATGTCCACAGTTCAGTGCCATTCTATGTCACTCTGCTGGCAGCTGACTGCTAAAAACTAAAGTGAAATTTATGGGGGAAACTTAAAGCCACTTTCTGCTCGGCTGGTTCATCAATCAAAAGCCAAAGTCCTGTGCTTAACTAAGAGCATGGCGAAAAAAAAAGGAAAATAACCAGGAGCTCCAAAGAGAAGAAAAACTAATGTCTCGTGCCATTGCCAGAGGCCTTAAATGACTGACTGCCACCTGAGATGCGGATGGGGGGCAGCTACTGCTCCATCCGAGCCTCCATCCCTCCTCCTGATTGGTATGCAAGGGGGGCGTGACACGACACGCCTCCGGCTATCTGCGGCGAAGGAGGAGCGGGCGATTCTACATCATGGCTGAAATTGCAATCAAGGCAGCGCAGTTGGCGCAGCACAATCGCTATCAAACTCAATCAAGCTCACGACAGCCCCCGGATAACAACGGATTGGATGAGCAGGAGCTCCGGGACCTGGAACTGGAACTGGAGCTGGTGCTGGAGCTGGGGAGTAAAACCCGGTGATAAAGCTCCGCAAAACTGCGTCTACAGGCAAGGTGACGCCATAGGAAAATTTCATTAATTTTCGCTTAATGTCCGCCATGTGCGCAATTTCACTTCATTTGCTTGTGTATGCAAAAGACTGTCTAGGTGTAAAAAAGAAAAATCCGAGCAGACAGGTGGCCCAGATCAGAGAACGCTGAAAGTATGGCAGGACAATGGATTTTTATCAAGTTTGATTAGCTTTAAGATAGGTTGCCTCCACGGGGAATCTGTAGTGAGGAAAGTTAATTAAAAATTTAAGTGGTTTTCAAGGGTTCTTCTCACTCTTCATTCGCACTTAGCACGGCGGAAAATGGAATATATATACATAAATAAATTTAATGAGTAATTTCACTAGAAGAAAGAGTATTATTAAGTATTCCGCTCTGCTAAACATATACCTCTTAAATGAAGATTACATTTCATCCATCTTAAGACTGGTATCTATATCCCCATTTCATTTATCCCCGCCAATTCCCAGTTTATTGCGTAAACTTTAATTGAGTTGGCGCTCTTGAGTATGTCCCTCTGTCATCTCTTGCTCGCTGCCTCAAATTAATTTATTAATGTTGGCAATATTTTCTTGCCCATCCTTCTTCAGCGCTGAAATTGGCAATTAAAGTGTCTGGTCTGGGGTGTGCAATGTGTCCCCGCCTAAGCCTGTCAAGCGATGTCTCCGGAATGTGTTTAAGTTGCAAGTTTATTTATCAGAAGCAGCTCGCGCGAAATATGACACCTGATAAAGTGCACGAATTTACGGGGAATTGTCAGGTGCCAGCAGCGGTGGCAACAGAAGTCATAACATTATCTTTATCTGCAACTGCCAATTTGTTGCCAGATAAACTCGGACCCAACAGCCACCGAAGCTGCGGCGAGGACCTCGCATATTTTTCTCTTATTTTTCGCCGTCTTGCATATCTTTGCATTCGAAGGCAGGCAGCTACCTCCTTCCACCTCAGATTCCGCAGCACCTGTCCCGAGAGTTAACTCATTTGCCTGGCTCTTGAATGACTCAAGAACTGACATCTCAAATTGAGGGTCTCACGCTGTGGCTGCATCTCTCGGATGCTTGCACTCCTCAGACTGTATCTCTCGGGTTGCATATCTGGCATTTGCCATCTGGCTCTGCCTTGACAAATTTTTAAAGAATGTTTTCATTAAGCATGGCAAGCAGCAAACTGGTTTGCGAGCAAATTAGTAGTTTTTGCAAACATTATCATTTAGCGCTGCCGAAGAACTGGTCTCTAAGATAAGAAATACATGAGGTTGGAAATTATTTTATATAATTTCGCAGCTCAGTTTTCAGTTTTAAAATTCTTAGAATTTTTCTAACAAGATAAGCGGATATACACAATAGCAATCTTCATTTCTTTCCCTTTGATTTTCAATTTATCAAAAAGTAACACACAAAACTTACTTCTTAGTTCATTATATCGCAAAGTTTTCCCCTGGACTCATTTCCTCAACTCCAAGCCGGTTTTCCATCAATTGCTGTTACGTCCAAGGGAACCCCTTGAGTTTGCTCAAGCTCTCTGATTCGATTATTCCGGCTTCTGTTTCCTTTTCGTCGGATATTTGCCACTTTGCTCCAGTGCAATCATGGCAAAGCGCGCAAAAACTTCAATCCGAATTAGCTCCGATTCTGGGGGCCCGCTTCAATCAATACATACTTCTTATATGTTCAATATTTGGCAATGGCTTTTTCCTACTTTCTTGCCAGGAATCCCCCGGAATCCATTGTTAACAGCTTCATTAAGTCCATGGCAAAGGGATGGCCGTAAAGAAGCAAAGAGCTCTCAGCTATCCACCAAAAGGCGAAAATATTACCCCAGCCATAAAAATATTTCGAGGAGGGAAAACTGCTCAACATTGTACTTGTATTTCCTGCACGTATTTATACCCTTGGCAAACGCAGCTCGCTCCCAAGTTTTTTCTTCCAGGAAAGCGAGAAGAAATTCATTTGGAGAGGGCGTACCTGGAATAAAGTTTCGACTTGACTGCATTTTAATCAAGCCAAGAGCCCCGAACCGAACCGAACCGCATTCTGACCCTCCTGATTATGTTGAACATGGTGGGGTGTCAATTGTTCGGGCTTCGGGGTTGCGGGGGATTCCCCAAAAGGCACGGTCCCCCAAGCAACTCATAAAGGTTAACTTGCCGTTAAATTGTGGTGAAAAATCGAGAGAACATTTTGCGATAACGAAAGAAAACAAATATCAAGTTTAATGACTTTTAATAATTTGTTGCAGCAAAATGCTTTCGGTTGTTGAATGGCTTGATAAAGATTTCATTTTATAGATGGACTTCTTTCTTTATTTATTGAAATTCATTTCACTGTAACCTTTCAGCAAGATTTTAGTTCAATTCGCAAAACTAATTTTATTAATACAATTTTTGTCTTATTAAAATAGCAAACATTTATACGACTTTCATATGTCAAAAAGGTCATTGGGAGTTACATTTCCGCAACGTAAACGCTCAAATTGTGTTTATATAGGAAATATTACATCAATGCTGCACGTAGCACAAGTTTCAGTTGTCAATTTTCGTAATAAATTCAATTTTTATTCGCGCATCTTACATCTCACAGATTGGTTTGCTTCCGGAAAGGCAATGAGCCCAGGGGCGCGGTGAGTGTGGTGGGAAGTTGTAAAGGGGGACTGGAAAATATGTGGGTAAGAAATAGAAAGAAAAGGAAAAGGAGGAAGAACTTGAAAAAGTTCAAGCTGGCACCCCCTTGAAGAAGGCACCACAGACGATGAGCCACATCCTCTAAAAATCATCGTCTGAGCCGTGATGAGCTACCCTTTCCGTCTCTTTCGCGCTTACCTACTCTTCTCTTTCTTGTCACAGCATTCCTTCTCGTTCTCCCTTTTTTTGGCTCTGTGCAGCAGCATCTCTTACTTTGGACTCTGCCTTCCACTTAATCCATTGAAACAATAAGCAGCTTTGTTTTCCTATCCACGACGACAGTCTCGCACTTTTTCCCATCGACTTTTGTTTTGTTTCTGCTCCTTACGAAAATGGAAAGAGATGGAGGGATGTTGGGAGAGAGAGACAGCTATAGGTGCAGCCACAGCAGTTTTCAAAAACTTTAACCTCAGGCAACTTTTTCTTGATGATGTTCTTCAGGCGGGTGGTTGTACTTATTTAATTATTTTATACTATTGATCAAAAATTTGCAGTTTATATCTTTCCTATTTTAAATAAGAACATTTAATTTTGTTTATTCCTTTTCTAGAAAAACTCCTTTCTTGACAGACCTCTGAAACATTTTACTTTATTAACTGGACAAAAATCAGCTTCATATTATTTCCATAAGGGTATTTGTGACTCTTTAGCTTTATCTCAATTTCATTTCCCTTTCGTATTTCAAGGGATTCCCCTTCAACCGTGTTTCCCTCCGCTTTCATTGTTGTCTCAAAGCGCGTCTGAAGTGCAATGCAAACGGGAATGGAGACAAAGCCGTTACAGAATATTTCCCGTCTGCTTTTGGGCGTTGCATTTAGTGTTAACCTCTGTGTGCGACCCCTCCCCTGACTGCCGCTCCTTTTGGGCTGGAAGCGCCCCCTAATCTTGTCCCGCGGAGCCAGTGCCACTGCATCCCCCTGGCTAGCTTATGACGACAATGGCTATGACTCCGAAGGGGAGTTTGTGGGTGGAAAATGGCATCCCTTGGCAGTGATTACGAGTATTATAGTAGCTGCATCATGGTTTTGACTCCTCAAGGATCTCTCCGCAGTCCTCAGTCCTCAGTCCGCATCGCGTGTGACAGTCACTTAATGTGCATATGTACGGGTATATGGCTTTTCTGATAAGAAAGAGGAAGCCATGAATGCGGTTTAGGGGTGTGTACTAAAAACGGGGTCGCAGAGTGCCAAGAACTTTCATTAAATTGAAATGAATGTGCAAGGAGCCAAGTGACGAAGAAGATGGCTCATTATGGCAACATTTTCAGCGAATAAAATACAAGTTGATACATAGAAGTTTTCGAGGAATTTTGATGATTTCTGTTAAGGAAGAAGTTCAATTAAACTTAAATCAAAACCCTTAAACACAGATGGTGTTTTATACTTAAAAATCATTCAACACACAATTAATCTTGGTTCATAAAGCCATCATTACTAAAACCTGTTCCTTTCTAAGATTCTGACTCATAAAAACTATGTTTATATGCCACCCATTCTCCCCTTTTTTGCCTTAAATGGTTCAACTAAGATTCGTTTTTTTTCCGCACGAAAAACTTAATCACAAATCACATTTATTCATGCTTGTTGTAGCGCCGAACATAATGAAAATCCTTCTCGCTCTGCGCATTTTAATCCTGCCGCACACACACACTCGCATTATTCCTCTGTCAGGCCACAAAAGGCATTTTCCATTTTGTTTCCCCCTTTTCCCGCAGCCATTTTCCCAGCCATCGTGTGCATTGTCGCCACGGAAATCCGCCATGTTGGCTGCTGCTGCCACTGCTGCTTTTCCCTGCGCCAAAACCCAATCCCAGCGAACATTAGTACCGCCTCACACATAGCCATAACAATAAAACTCGCTTCATATTATTTAAATTTCAAGTTATATATATATATATACATACATATATATAGTATGGCATTATTTCTTTTGGAATTTTTTACCTGCTCGGCGCTAGCACAATAAGCCATAGAAAAGCGTTACAATGCCAAGCTGGCAGGAAAATAACAAAAGTTGGCAAGAATCAGCAAATAACTCTGCCAACTTACACCTGCCCCCTCACTCTGGGAGTTTCCTCACCGATCCTTGGCATTTTCTTTATTCTCTCCGCAAGCAACTCCTTTTTTTGCTGCTGCATTTTCTGTGCAATCTGTTGAGCGAAAATGTTGTTTATTTCCCTGAATTTTTCCCCGTGTTATTTGAAAACTTCGCTGCGTCTTTGTTTCAATTGCAATATTTGCTTACACGGGCCAAGGGTTAGCCTTTCCAACCTGTTTACAATTCACTTTGCTGCTCTTGAGAAATTACACATGCTTCACCCCCATTTGGGTTCACTTTTTATCCTCTATTCTTTATTTTTTCTCGCTGCCCCTTTTTTTATAAGGCGCTCGAATTTCCTTTGTGTGAAAGTTGGGGGAGCAGGTAAATCGTCTGCTTTATTTGCCTGCTACTTCAGCCGACCATCCACCACCCAGATGACTCTTTTTTTAAATAAAAAATAAGTAGATACAAGTTGATAGACTTCATGATACCCAAAGAATGTTAAAGGCTTAGGTATATATTTTTAAATAATTGTTTGAAATATGTGTTTTGATAAATAAAATAAATGAATATTTTAGTTACATGCTTTTTAATTTAGAAAACCTACCTAAAGTAAAAATATAATATATGACAATAAATTATGTTTTTAAAAGAGATTAAGGTTTAACCAAACATATTTCCCGTAAATAATATATCCCATACATACCGCGTATTACCACACAGACAACATCTCTACACCCCTCTAATAAGCGTCCGTCAGCTTGGGGGTTCCCCTAGTTTGCCGCTTCTTGTTTGCCCCAACAAAAAATATAAAAAAAGGCAGCAGAAATACAAGAAAGAACTCAACAACATGATTGGAATTTTCCGGTGCAGACATTTTTTGCAAAGGTGGCAGAGGGAAAGAAGAAAGAAAAAATGCGACCCCTGCATTACTACTTTACCTTTCTCTTTTCACTGCCTAATATTGATTTTTTCAAGTTTAACCATTTTTTTGTGTGCGGGCGAAATTTGTTGTGTGCATGTTTAGTGGAAACTATAACGTAGGAAAAGCATTCCTTAAGCCCTTAAAAATATTCACAAATATATTGAGGAAGGGTGAACCTGAAACAAAATGTAAAACCACTAAATAAATAATTTCGTATCTGTATTAAATAATTCTTCCAGTAATTAAAACTGAGAAAACAAACAACAAATACATAACCAAAATAAATACTTTGGCTTAAGCCTTCCACAAGGCCTTTTAAGCCTTTTAATATTTTTTGCATTTATAAAGCCTCAAAGTCAGCCAATAATAACATTTACCATAAAGAACTTGTAACAATTTTATCAGCTTTTAAAACAAAAACATTCTGCCCTTGCCTTGAGACTGCTTTTCCGGCTGATTGCACTTTGAAGGTCTTAACTGTAATCCGAGCGCCTTAAATTACAGAAGGCAGGGGGAGTCAACCCCAATTCCGACCACGCTACTCCCCTACAACCACTATCCATTAGCTGTAATAACAAAAGGCAAAAGTTTTGGCAATCCAAGCAGAGGGCCAACAATCACAAACAAACCACTAAGAAAGGCCATGTTCTCATGATTTTCTTTGCATTTTCCCTTCTTTTCAGCTGGCATCAAGTACACGGACAACCAGAGGGTCATTATCCTGGTGAAGGACGTCAACGATGAGCCGCCGTACTTCATCAACCGCCCACTGCCTATGCAGGCGGTGGTGCAACTGAACGCTCCACCCAACACTCCAGTGTTCACTCTCCAGGCCCGCGATCCGGATACGGATCATAATATCCATTACTTTATCGTTCGCGATCGAACTGGCGGACGCTTCGAGGTGGACGAGCGTTCTGGAGTGGTGAGGACTCGCGGCACGGATCTATTCCAGTTGGACATGGAGTATGTCCTGTACGTGAAGGCCGAGGATCAGAATGGCAAGGTCGATGATCGCCGATTCCAGAGCACCCCTGAGGAACGTCTTTCGATTGTGGGCGGCAAGCGGGCGCCACAATTCTATATGCCCAGCTATGAGGCGGAGATACCGGAGAACCAGAAAAAGGATTCAGAGTAAGTCAAAGAAAGGATAACATACAAAGTAAAGCACTGAGAAAAATCAGGGAATATGTTATAGGACAATGTTGAGTAGTACGGTTTAGAAGGACAATTTCTGGGGCTTAATAGGGCTCAAAATTGAATTACATTCATATATTTTTGGGATAATATTTGACTTTGCAGTCTTAGAAATTATTTTTTACCTCTTTATATTCCTGTTTGCAAGAATTTTACTATTATCAGCTAAACCCAACACTCAATTTAAAACACAACCAAAGAACACACATTTACAAAAAGTATTTATTAAATATAGTCCTAGTCCGATTGTGTTTCTTATTCGAGTTCTACAAAAGCCAACAGTTCCAAATCCCAGATGTGAAGCCATAATTCTAAGTCAGCATTTCTGCCCCAGTGTATGCAAATTTGGTGGGGCTGCCAATAAAAGTTATGCATAACAATGTGAACCAGACTGTGTGTGCTCCTGTGTGTGTTTGCTTATCCCTCGCAGTCTCTGTGTGAATGTGTCTGTTGGTCTTCATTGAAATTCTGATGGGAAAACAACTGTCAAAAGGCAGTGGAGCGAGTGACAAGCACACACACATATGCAGGGCTTGAAGTGGCCCTTGGATGGACATAAAATATGCAAGCAAATTTTACATTTCCCGCTGCTAACTTTTCCGCTTTCCCTCTCCTGCCTTTCCAGCATCATTTCGATTAAGGCCAAGTCGTTCGCAGACCGCGAAATCCGCTACACGCTGAAGGCCCAGGGCCAGGGAGCCGGCACCTTTAACATTGGACCCACATCGGGCATCGTCAAGTTGGCCAAGGAGTTGGACTTCGAGGATCTGCGTCAGCCGCATGTCTACTCGCTGATTGTGACAGCCACCGAGGATTCCGGCGGCTTCTCTACTTCCGTCGATGTGAGTGAAATGGGGAAATCCCCGCTGAGATGTGCACAAGCTTATGTATTTCTCGTGTGGAAGTTCTGAAAGCGACAGCTTGGGTTGCCACGAAAAATAGATTTACTTTTAAAGCTTGATGCATACTCAACCCTAAGATATAAAGTGCAAAAACTTACTCTAAAATCTATTTTCCAGCTCACTATACGCGTTACGGATGTGAACGACAATGCTCCCAAATTCGAGCTGCCCGATTACCAGGCCCACAACGTGGACGAGGATATTCCCCTGGGCACCAGTATACTCCGCGTTAAGGCCATGGATGCGGATTCTGGATCGAATGCTGAGATCGAATACCTCGTTTCCGACGACCACTTCGCCGTGGACTCCAATGGCATCATAGTGAACAACAAGCAACTGGATGCGGATAACAACAATGCCTACTACGAGTTCATAGTCACGGCCAAGGACAAGGGTGAACCGGCCAAGTCTGGAACGGCCACGGTTCGCGTTTACACCAAGAACAAGAACGACGAGGAGCCCAAGTTCTCGCAGCAGGTGTATACCCCGAATGTGGACGAGAATGCCGGTCCCAATACCCTGGTCACCACCGTGGTGGCCTCCGACAAGGATGGCGACAATGTGAGGTTCGGTTTCGTGGGCGGCGGCACTTCCTCCGGCCAGTTCGTCATCGAGGACATAACCGGTGTGATCCGACTGCATAACAAGGCCATATCCCTGGATCGGGACAAGTACGAGCTGAATGTCACAGCCATGGACGATGGATCTTGCTGTGTAAATGGCGACCAAACTATCCACACTTCGACCGCAGTCGTGGTGGTCTTTATCACCGATGTCAACGACAATAAGCCGGTGTTCAAGGACTGCAGCACCTACTACCCCAAGGTGGAGGAGGGAGCGCCCAATGGCAGTCCTGTCATCAAGGTGGTGGCCACCGACGAGGATAAGGGCGTGAATGGACAGGTAAAGAACAAAGGTTGTGTTAGAACAGAAGCACAAAGAAATATTCAAAATCCTCCTTAGTCACCATCGTTCCTTCCACATTATTAAATCGTGTTTGTGCATTAACTAATTTAGATGTGCCCACTAGCTATTACCAATAACCGAACCCCCCTTCAAGGCCTCTCCTGATTATCCTTTCCTAATTACTTCACCCCTTCGGTGGTCGGACAGGCAGATTAATTATACGTTATTTGTGTTTTGAGGCCAAACCAAACATGATTACCCACACCTAATTGAATTACCAACTCATGTTCATGTGAGTGTGTGGCGAGAGAGATTTCATGACGAGATTCGGCCATAATTTTCTTTTCGTGCTCCAAGTTCAATGCACCGTAAAGTGCATGTCGTGTGCCGAGGTCAAACGCCTCTCTGCCTCTAATCGCAATTTGTGTCAATCATTAAACAATTTTGCATGTTCCCTGCGACAGGTGAAATACTCGATTGTTCAGCAGCCCAACCAGAAGGGAACCAAATTCACGGTGGACGAGGAAACCGGCGAGGTGTCCACCAACAAGGTCTTCGATCGCGAAGGAGACGATGGCAAGTTCGTGTCGGTGACTGTGAAGGCCACGGATCAGGGAGATCCCAGCCTGGAGGGAGTCTGCTCCTTCACGGTAGAGATCACGGATGTCAACGACAATCCGCCGCTGTTTGATCGTCAGGTGAGTGGTGAAGTTTAAGAAATCAAATAAATAAATATTAAATAATAATATGTTTCTGTTTCCCCAGAAATACGTGGAGAATGTAAAGCAGGATGCCAGCATTGGCACCAACATTCTCCGTGTCTCTGCCTCCGATGAGGATGCCGACAACAATGGCGCCATTGTATATAGCCTGACTGCTCCCTTCAATCCCAACGATCTGGAATACTTTGAGATTCAGGCCGAGTCCGGTTGGATTGTCCTCAAGAAGCCGCTTGACGTAAGTGTTTGCTTTTCAAGTTGTCCCCTAAGAAGTTACAAATATCAATTACCCCTGTTTTGAGTTTGCCAAATCCCAACTAACCGAGTCTTATAATTTAAATTTTATGATTTATCAAGGAAAACAAAAACTCTTCTGTTCTTACTAACAAATTCAGCGAAGAAGTGACAAGCCTCAGAGAGTTTAAGCGGCTTGTAACAACGTATATCTGTATATCTTATGTTTTAATTCCTTTTCTTTTTAAACTGCACCTTTATTTTGTTTTCTATTTAAATATTTTACAAGACCGCTAAACAGTCCTAGGTCATCTTGAACTTGATGTGCAAGCAGTGCAAGTTTTTTGCCACATCCCGCGATATCTGCGCGAAGATATATACTTTAAACGAATCTTTTTATTTGGTTCAATCGATTGTTTTGTTTAGTTTATAGTGCGTGAAATTGGCCAAAGAATGTAACCTAAACACGAGCAGAGAATGCCAAGAAAGCGAATTGATTTTTAACATTTTTTGAAACAAATCAAACTAACACAAAATGTGACAAGAAAGAACCCAAGAAAAACAGGGGTTTGGGCTGCCTAATACTTTTTGGTGCCAGGTTTATAGGCTTAAGGATAATGTACATAAATGAGGCGTCCAAAGGCGGAACGAGAGCGATCACGAATATTTTTGAGCATCGTTGTAACCGATTTTTGAAGGTTCTAACCAAACAAATTAGTACAATTTAATAATAGTTTTAGTTTTCTTTTTCCCATAGCTTGATTTTTTAATGCCACTTTTTGATTTTTACCCAAAAGAAAAAAAAAGAAAATAAAAACCCAAAAGATCCCTTTCAAAATCCCCAAGCAAACCCAAAACAAAGTAATTTTTGTCGAGACTAAACAACTTTTTGAAGGTCTCCTGCTGCAAGCTTAACACATTTTTTGCCTTAGCCGAAGCTGAAATATTTTTGAAACAATGTTTAACTTGAGTATTTTTGAAAAACATTTCATTTTGCATGCCCATGAAATATGTGGCCCAAAGAGTACGTTAGGATATGTTTCTTAAAGTATTTTCCTTTCAACTGCACCTTTACTCTATGGTTTTTTTCTAATTTCTGACTTTTTGAGGTTAGCTGTTCGAGGCATTTTAATGTTTTCATTTTTAATTTCCCGTTTATATTTACATATACAAAATCATGGTACTATCAACGATTTAGGGTTGTTATCCAGTAAGTAAATGCAACTGCGTTAACTGTGTTACTGTGCTAACCCCCAAAGAGATCGCAAATTCACAAGAACCTAAAACCTTAAAAAACTGTAAGCTAATCTTCAGTCTGAACTAACTCCAGGAGCACACTATCCTTCATTTTGTGTACTATATATATATAGTTGTGAAGCTCTACCTTCACCTCATCCTAGGATAGCTCCCATGGGAGCCAGAAATACATAGTCTCGTCAAAAGACCAACCTATTATGTTAACCATCCTTGTAACCAAGCTAATATAGCTGGGTAATAACCCATACTAATCCTGATCCTCTTATATTACATTTCTTATATATATTTCGTTGTATACTTAATTTGCTTTTTATGTTTCATAAACCTGTAACTACTTTTGAAATACGAAAAACATTCAAACAACGATGCCATCAATTACGTAATCGTAACGTAACGTACACCCAACACACAAACCCGAAAACGTAACCAACGCTAACATTCCGGGTTCGGGTCTCGACTACTCCCTACCATGTTAACCCGCCCCCCCGTTCGCTGTTAACGCTAACATTTCTGGTACCGCCGCTTCAATCGAAATTCAATCAATCCCTCCCAAATCAATCAACAGCGCGACCGCTATCGCCTGAGGGTTAGCGCCTCCGATAAGGGCACTCCGCCCTCGGCCGCCGATGTCGACGTTGAGTTAGATGTCGTCGATCGCAATAATAAGCCGCCCATTTGGGATAAGAGCATTTACGGCCCCATTCACATACGCGAGAATGTCACAGTGGGCACGGTTGTAACATCGGTTAAGGCAAGGTTTGTATAGCCAACAAGAAGAGTCCCTATAACCTACGACTAAGACTAAACCTAAACTAAACTAAAACTAAAACTAAAAACCCTAAAAACGAGTCTAACAGCTGTCGGTCTGCCGCTCTAACATTAGCGTAACAGCATTTAGCAATTGGCTAACATAGCATTAAGCTTCCGTCTATTTTTAACATACGGTCTTCGCTGGCTTTTACGGATGTCCTTTTTGAGGCGGCATATCGTAAAAGCTAGCCCGAGTTTCACACCAATACGATAAGCTCTTTATAAATACAAGAAAAACCAATCGAAAAATGGAAATGGAAAAATATTGGAAAATCTGGTGTATATTTTGAGGAGAACCATTCTTCTTTTTTATAATGGTAATCCTTCGGAATCTTTTGAATTTTGGCAAAGCAAAGCTTTTCTCTGTCTCTCTCACACATTACCCATTGGACTAGCTTCCCCCCCACCGATCTGTGAAATTTCCCCTTCGAAATAAAAAGGAAAACTATGCCCCCTACATGCCTGAAATATTGTGAGGATCGTAATGAAATTTTTGGTGTTGGTTTTCATTTGGTGAATACGCTACTCTAACATTAAAATCGCCCAAAACAAGGTTGCAGTTTATATAAAACGTAAGATCTAAGAAACAAGGTAACTACACAATGTGTTCAAAAATGTTAAAAAGCAATTGTCGAAATCTTAAAGAAATATAACCGCAGCAAACTGTGTAAAGTATGCTATGAAAATTGTATTTATAAAATGCACAAAACCCTATATTCATTTATTAAATTATCCATTTAGTTGAATATATCTATGATATTTATTTAAATGCTACAAATATTTATTCAACATATATTTATAAACGATATATTATTTTTGAAGGCTAGGGTCGAGACCATATTAAATAATTTGCACTGCATATAAGAGAATAATACCTTTTTGTCAACGTTACAAGTTTTTTGCTTTGATTATCAACTTTTCCCTTCAGTTTTAACAATTTCTATCGAGAGGTGTTGGTTTACCATTTTCAGTTTTGACTTTTTACCTTTAACGAAGCTACAAGTATTTTAATTACACTTTTTATTAGAGTCTTCTTGAAACAAATGTTCCCAACTATATTATATAATTTTGTTTTTTGCCTTTTCCTGAACGATTATCGTATTTACCAACCAATATCGACGCGTCTGTCATTTTTGCCACGCCTCGCTTGATTTTAAAACGATTTTTGATAATGTCGATCGCGAAATGTATACAAAATACAGCGCGAGACATACAAGTTAGAGGCAATGGCCCAAGACAAGGGCTATCCGCCATTGTCGCGTACTGTCGAAGTACAGATCGATGTGGTCGATCGAGCCAATAATCCGCCCGTCTGGGATCATACCGTCTATGGGCCCATTTATGTCAAGGAAAATATGCCCGTCGGCGGCAAAGTCGTCTCGATCAAAGCCAGGTCTGTTCATTTTTCGTGCAAAAAGTTAACCACAAAAAAAAAGCATACAGCATTAATTCATAAAATGAAATAAATTTCATTCCATTTTGATTAGTTTATTTTTAAGAATTTTAAGACATTCATTTTTTAAATCTTTTTATAGGTGTTTTTAATTTCTTATCAAATTTATTGGTTATTGGTGTTGTGTCTTGCCGTTGATTTGTGTGTTCTGAATGTTTACTCTAGATGTTCCCTAGATGTTGGCTTGCCTTTGAAGAACATTTTCTTCGAATCCTTGATTACTTTACGTGCTCACCCAACTTGCTGCCATTATCCCCATACCATCTGTCCCCTAGAACTCCCCGTCATTTATAAAGCACTCCAAACTGCACCAGTGAAATGTACACGATTATATGCAACAACTGCACAACTCTCACATTTTATATTAAACGCACATTGATTTATTTTTTTTATCTCTATTTGATTTAATAGAATAGTCGAGCTTATTGGGGATTTTATCCTTTAATAGGGCTCCAAGAACAATATTTTTATTGTGGCAATCTTTTACTTTACTCGTCATAACGCTAAGAAAAACTTTAATCAATTCTGCCAAAATAAACTGCTGCTGTCACAGAGAAAAATCACAAGTCCTAGTTTATATTTGCCAAGGCTAATGCCAGCGACGTAAAATGAAAATACAACTTTTCCGGCTCTTTTCCTCTTGGACACATAAAAGTACTGCATAAACTTGCAATGGCTTTGTCGCTAACCTTTGCCGCATGATGAGCTGGGTCAGTTTCAATTACCTGCCACTTAGTGCCAGCCAGGGGCAGAAATAAAATATGTATACATATACAAGTCCCCCCTTTTTTTGCCGGGGAGACGGCGAAAAAAATGGAAAGTTTATTTTAAACAAAGTTTTGTTTTTATAATTGCAATTAAAAAAACTTGAAGCAGAGCACTTAAATGACTTTCGACCCCCGCAACGACACTGCGCTCTCTTGGATATCCCCGGGCAGCGTTTTATCTTCGTGGCAAACCAGCCACATGGCACTGGCATTTTAATTATGCGTCAGTCCGAGTCAGTTTTTATATTACGCCCTCCCATCGCATATTTTTCACCATGCACTTTCCTCCACAGCCGCACTAAAAGCAAATGCACTTAAACCGAAAGGCCAAGAACTAAATAAAAACAAACGTAAATAGGTATAAAAAAATTACAAAATAAAAAGGATATTAGATCGTGAGAATGCTGCACATACGCACCTGCACACACCTGAGCCCGATTCTCGTCTCGAACCTGAATCTGCTGTCTAGAGTTAGTTTAGTGCCCTTAAGTACACCTCCTTTCTGTTCCCCAGCGCAATATTAAGGAAATTACAATCTATTAAACGTGCTTGGGTTCTGCTTTCTGTTTTCCCTCCTGTTTTTTATGTGTTTAAATTATTTCGAATAAAAAGCATTTTCATCCTGAGTTTTACTTTTCTTTTGCATTTTCTTCTTCTTCGCAATTATCTGGTCATGTCCCAGCACAGAAATTTGTTAACAATATGTATATATACATTAGACGCCATTAGGAGAGGGTTTAAGTGTTTGGGGAGGGCCTTCCGAAGGACTCGCCTCCCGAGGGTGCGCGTATATCATAATAATTGTGTTTGCTCTCGGGTCCTTGAAGAAGCACACCGAAAGAAACACGCGCCAAGGTCGAGGGCACATTATTGTAGATACAAATATACAATATAACCAAAGATCTTCTAGCTAGAAAAACTGATAAGCTTCCCGGTTTAGTTTTATGATTTTTATTTTCCTTTAGCCACTAGTTCACTAGAACTTAGGCCTTAAACTGCAATACAACCAAAACAACAAGCGGAAGGTGCTCAGTGTACAGAAACTGATGTGTAAATCGTTTAAATACACCTTATTTTCGGTTTTCCAACACAACGAACCAATGAAATCACACCTACTACATCCAATCACAGAACAACTAAAAAACACAAAACAAAATAAATAAAAAGAAACAAAAGAAACCTTCAAGAAAATTTCATGCAATCCACAAATTTCCCAACCATTTTCCTCCACCACAACCTTCCCCCATTCCGCAACAATAATTTTTTGTGCTTTTTGTCCTTGGCAACATTTTGGCGCAGTCCTGACAGTTTTCATTTATCCCTAAGACCCGTTCTTAAGGCGATCTGTCAGATGCAAGTGTTGTCCAGGCTCAAACGGAATATATATATGTACCCCTCGTGTATATGTATATACATTTTGCTCTTTTTGCGCCTAATTTGTTTTTCATTATCATGTGCCGAAACCCATTCCCGACACACTCAAATGGCAATTAGATTTTTTGAGGCCATTTGGTTTACATTCGGTTGGTTTTGCCTTCGTTTTTTTTCGGTTTTCCAATTTTTTAATTGCACCAAAGACGCTTTAAGAATTTAATATGTGAACGAATTTTTTAAAGCGCACAACGCACATAATTTAAGAGCAAGAATTCGATTCATGCGTCGCCCCTTTGTATTTTGTAATGTCGCATGTGATTTTTTGAAACATAGACATCATATCTATTTTTGTGTGTGTGAATGTTGTGAGACAGTCTTGGAGAATTTAAAGAATGAAATTTCCTTAAATCAAGGCTCTCTTTTGTTTTTTATTTTACGCCATTAAGCAATTGTTTTTTGACAACAAACGAGTATACAAAATAACCACTTAATTTGTAGAGAAATCATAATTTCATGTAGCCAGTATGACTTAAAAAACATTACTGCCAACTTACTAATATTGTTTACCAATTTACTTGGCCTCGACGTCTGCAGTTCGGGCATCGAGGGCAATCCCACAGTCTTCTATCGCCTGATGCCCGGGTCAACGGCCCAAACGAACAAATTTCACACGTTCTACTTGCAACAAAGACCGGACAATGGCGACACTTGGGCCGACATAAAGGTGAATCATCCGCTGGACTACGAGAGCATCAAGGAGTACAATCTGACCATACGTGTCGAGGTAAGTTCGGGCCTTGGAAAGAAGGAAACTACACCCTATTCGAAGACAGCCACGAAACGAATTCAATTTAAAGTTGCAAAATGTTTGCGAAATTCTCGGACGGCAGCCGGCAGCCGGAAAGTTTTCAAGTTGGTCTTAGGCTCAATTAGACATGTATTTGACTTTTGTATTTGAGAATGACTGCCAAATACGCTTGTAATTATTTGATTTGAAAAGTTTTAATTACTTGCGCGAGCTTCGGAATGCAAATGCGGGCGCCTCGGTTCGTTTCGAATTCATTAGAAACTAACTGATTGACTGACGGACTGATTGACAGCTAGCGGCTGAACGGTAATCAATTGCATTCGCAATCAATGTCAAGTTTTAGCTTTTCCACTGCATCGGCGTCCTCATTAGTTTGGCTATTCAGCGAAGGACAACTGCCAGACAAGTACAGGAGCCTGCTGAAATATTAATGGAAATTCCGCTGCGCCTAAAATATCACAAAGAAGAATTCAATTGCACAAAACTATTTTATTTGCACAATTTTGCGGGTAATTTAATGCCTAGCAAGGCTTCATTTATATTCGCTGCAATTACCAGCTAAAAGCTAATGGACCCCAATGGGCTTATCTCGCCCCATCCATCCGTGAAAAGAGACAAATTTCCAAATGAATTTGGAAAATAGTTTTGCGGTTTCGCTGAAGCCATGAATGTTTAAATATTAGTGGCACAATATATGCGTATTCATTTTAAATTCACCTTTTTTTCCAGCTAGAAAACATGTCAAATAATATTTTTTATTAGGCCTGCGGTTGGTGCTGAAATTTAAACAATTTACACAAAATAATTAATTTCAAAAGTAAAGAGGATTATATTTGTATGACATAAATGCAGAAATCAAATGAACTAAATTATTAAAGGGTGACCCTAAAATGTGCGCTCTGTTATAGACTTCCTCTTGGCAGCAGGACTTACTTCTCTCTTCAGCCCACATCATGGTCAATATGAAGTCTAATTAAGACATGTGTTTGCCCAGGAAAATGGAAGGAACACAAAATAAATAATTCATTTCCACACTGGCTGTCTGTCAGTGGGGCAAACATGAGTTTATATGCTCATATTGGTTCCACATGCATTGATTAATAACGTAATGCCGAAATGCGAATGGCAAATATTGCGGTGGACAGGAATATTAACAAGGCCAATGCTGGGCAATAAAACAACTAATAAATGACAAGTTGCCAATGCGATTTGCTCCCCCTGATTGATGACCATTGTTTAATCAATCATATGGCAAAGGGTGAAACCCACATTCATTTCAAACACTCATCAACACATTCACTATTTGTGGTAGCCAAAGGGGAAATATACATATATATTATATCATATCATGTATACCCGATCAGCGAAAAATATTTTAAACATTTTTTAATCAACGCTTAACTTTGATTGCAAATTAATAAACAAATATTTTATCGGAAGCAAAAAAGCGGTCGTGCGAAACTCATTAAACTCACTTTACTGCTTAATTAAAACACAAACAGCAAGAAGTCCGGGCAACGAAAAAAAAGGAATTGTATTAAAAATCAAATATAGCCCAGTTGTGAGCCTTTTTTTAAATTGGTCTTTTCAACCCTCTTTCCCAACTTGATTTCCAGAACAACGGAGCCCAGCAATTGGCATCGGAAGCGACCGTTTACATAATGCTCGAGGATGTTAATGATGAAATACCCTTATTCACCGAACGCGAACAGGAAACGGTGCTCGAGGGCGAACCGATTGGCACCAAAGTGACACAGGTGAACGCCATCGACAAGGATGGCACATTCCCAAATAATCAGGTGAGTACCCGGGACCCGGTCGAGGTGCACTCGTGGCTGCTGGTGGGTGTGTGTGTGTGTGTGTGAGGGGGGAATTTGGCGGAAATGCCAGACGATTGCTAGCAAATTAATGGCGCTGACGATGAGGAACCGAACAAAAAAGGATATTCGAATGCGAGAAGAGAGACAGACAGGAGGATAATGGTAAACGAGAGACAAAAAGGCAAGGAAATGGGGTAATTTTTTCAAGCTTTAACTTGAACGAGAATTTAAAGGGATATTTGGTGAAGTATAAATCTGACTCACTGGAATGAAGCTATTTTCATACTTTAAGCCTCTCAAATAAGTATTTTTTCCTGTTTAAACTTTACAATTTTCACTGAATAAAAACCCGTGAAAGTATCATGGAAAGCCTTCAAAGTAGCCTTCAAAAGCCCTTTAAATAACCATTATCATCGCCATCTCCATGTTTTTACCCCGTTTTTAAGGCCCCCTTCTAAATTTATCTTCCTCCGCTTTCATCGACCCTTTCACGCCTTTGTAATTGTTTTTTTCTCCCTCGCTGACCGCGTCCTTCGTCCTTCGCGGTGCCGCCATTTGGCCATCAGCTGGCAGCTGGCTAATAAATGTCAAAGAGTTAACATTTCTGCACGCCTTCCAAGTGTGTGCTAAGCCCTCGCCGAAGGTCCAGAAAGCGTTGGCCAGAAACTAATGCAAAATGCAGGGCGCGTAGAACCGCAGGGGTTGTCTTTTGTGACGAAGGGGATTGGGGCTGCGATGGGGATTGGATCCTTCAGACGCCCTCGCGATTATAATAATATGGCACTTTGGCGCTGGCCATTCCATGTTTTTTTTTTCTTATTTCTGTGCTTTACACTTTATCCTCAGCCACAATTTGTGTCCTCAAGCCAAGTAATTTGCATGTACGCGCGAAATGTCCGCACTAATTAGCGTTTTCATTTATAGTCCCCGCTTTTCCGCCAAAAGGTTGCGGGATTTGATTATCATTAGCGCTCCGCTTTAATGTCCGAAGCAGTAATTAAATTTCTCTCTTTTCCCACTCTCGAATTTAATTTTTAATTTGTCTCCTTTTGAAGTTTCATAAGGGGAGTGTGTGTCTGTGTGAGTGTGTGTGAGCCATGTTTTAATTAACCAGAAAAACGTCCAGAAATAAAGCAGAGAATCTTGCGTGGCGTTCTCCCTTGCAGGTCTACTATTACATCGTCGATTCGCCGCGGAACGAGGGCAAAGAGTTTTTCGAAATCAACCTGCAGAGCGGCGAGATTTTCACGAAAACCGTGTTCGACAGGGAGAAGAAGGGCGCCTACGCCCTCGAGGTGGAGGCCAGGGATGGAGCCCCCTCGGCTCGACCGAATAGCAATGGACCCAATTCAGGTGAGTGGAAATTTATTAGCTTCAGCTATTTTTAAAGGCCCAAATGGTAGACAAAATAAAAAGGTTAAAAGTTTCCTTTTACTATATCAAATCGGTGGCTTAGTTATGATCATGTTTTTATACATTTTTCACCAGCTTAAATCAGGGATTTTCTTATTTGTTTACGATACCAAACTCGAAACCTCTAACTACATATTTTGTGAACTCTTTGTTTGTACAAGAAAACCAAAGTTTTATCGCGTTGAGATTGCAAGTGCATAACATAGTTTAGCAACAATTTGTTGGGTTCTCGAGTGCGACCAAAATTCGCTACAAATGGCAGCAAATAAATTTGCCTCGCAATTCCCCAAAACCTTAAAACGAATTCGCTCTCCAAATATTGACTGGGTGTGTGTGTGTGTGTCTGTGCGAGTGGGTGTAACCACGTGGGTGAATCTGAGTGTGTTTAGTCGAGTGCATTTGGGGCATTTTATTTATGCGGCATGTTGGCCAGGCATTTGCCACATTTGGCGTGGCGGACATCAAAAACATTTTACGTCAGTCGGGCCTCCTGAGTTTGAATGGTTAAGCTGGTTGGAAAAATATTTGACATAGGTGCGGATTGTTGACGGGACTAGAACAGATTGCCAGGATGTCAGGGGAGTTGGAAACTAAAAGCATTTCAACTGGAGAGATTTAAAAGAAATACAATTCAGGTTGCGAAGGGTTTACAATCAACATTATTCGAATCTCTTTTAGGTTCTTGTACGGATTATTCCATAAAATGCTTGGGTTTCCAAAGAAAAAATAATTCAAATTAATTTATAGCGAAGAATTAACTCTGTTTTCTTTCTTTTCAGAGTGTATTATTGTTTTATTTCAAATATCACACTTACTATACATAATTATAAACCCAAATCTGCTTAAGTTAAACCTATTATATTAATTGAATTATTCACACGCAGTACAATAGAAAATTGCTAAATTTTACTCACTCTTCGCTTAATAGAATTTCAAATCTAGCATTCAATTACCAAAATAAATACCAAAATCAAAAATGAAAATAAACAATTAAGCGGATGCCAGCAATGTCATTTCCCCAAATTTGATTTGTAACTTGTGGCGTGTACACAGCATGTCGTGATGTGCTTTTTTATTTGTTAAACATTTCTATGGGTGAGCCCTTGGCGTCATTGTTATTTGCTGTTCATTAAAAATTGCCCCTGAAATGGCAATCAATTTTTCCGCTTTTCCACTCTTCCATGCTGGATTTCTGTACGTTTTCTTGTTGTTGCTGCGACTGCGGCTGCGGCAGTCTGTGGAAATGCTTTTCAATTGTTTAATACGTCGCTAAGCCGTACATAAGCTCGTGGCAAATGGAAACGGCGAAAAAATAGACTTGCTCATGGAAAATGATGTGCAATCAACGTGGCGAAGGAGAGCGAGGCTTGTGGCCATGAAAACGAAAATTAAAAAGTTTTCATGTCGGCTGTGGAAAGCGGGAAATTTGGCGGGCAGTGCGGGCGAGGGATATATGTATGTATGTAAATTACAACAGTTGCTTTACTAACCGGAGCTTGCAAATATTGATATTCATGTTGAGTGAGGGGGCGGAAAAAGTTGTGGCAAGGATTTTCCAGAGGCTCTGGCAACAGCTTGTGGTTTTGGAAAATTTTTCACCCGCTAGAACAAACAGGGCCCGCTGCTTGGGATCTTGTTTAGAGAAAAGGCAATAAACTATTGTTAAATGCCAGCACCCGGCGATGATTTGTTTTCCGTTTCGGCTTCGTTTTCATTTCCATTTTCGGTTTCGGTTTCATTTTCATTTTCCGCCTGGACTTTTGCTGATGCACTGCAAAAGTTGTTTCGGCTTGTATTTATTGTTTTCAATTGACGTTGCCTTATTTGTTTTTACACCGGCAGCCCCAGCAAATATATTTCAGAGCTATATATGGCATATACATAGTTGTGGATGCTCGCTCGCATTTTGTTGGCTCTATGAAAAATTGGCTTGGCAGCCAGCAAAAAGCTGAAATTGTAAATCTCTGGCATACATTTTTCTGGGGATTTTTGTGACTATTTACATATGAAATTGAGTAAAACCCAGTCATCAATAGTTGAGCTTCATGCACCGCATTGATTTGATCCTGGCGAACGCTTCAAGCGTACACATTCATTTGTGATGAAAAGATTTTGTGTTTTTAGGAAATTAGATTAATATTCATAGTTGTAGTGCTATGAGTAAAACAATCTTGCTTATCATGTTTACTTATGGATTTTAAAAATACAACCTTTTACTTTTGATATACAAAATAGCAGAAACAACCTATTTATCTGCCTTATTTTTTTCTTAGAAGTAGACTTCAATTTAAACCTTTACCTCGATTAAATTTTCTTCACCTTCAAGGACTGGTTTTGGAATGAAGAAATGTTATTTACCTTTCCAAGGACTCAATGTGATTTAATATATTTTCTGATCTTCTTGGTGCCCAGGATTTTCCTTTGCCGTGGTCCCGTCCTTTGTTCAATTTCGCTTCAATATTTGCCCATCACTTTTGCCGCTTCGTATTGGCCTGGCTCTGGCTCTCTCGCGGTTTGCATTTGGTTCCAGTTTTGTTATAGTTTTTTGTATTTATATTGTACCATACCTTGATGTTTTCGCAGCGCTTTGACTGCATTTGTTTGCAATTTCGCTTTCCTCGGTAGCGATGGCGATGGCGATAGAGTTTTTCCACTGCAACCACTGCGCGGTTTCCCCAGTTTCCGTTTAGCATTAGTGCTCTTTCTGTTCGGTCTTTATTATTGTTTGGCTTTGAGCATCTCGCCTTTTATGCTGCTGATGCTGCTGCGACCTTGTGACCTATTTAAATGCCAGCACTTTGGACACAGCTGCGCTCCGGCCTGCATTTTCCACTTCATTGGCAGCCGGGGACCCCAAAGCGAAAAATCATTTGCCTAAATAACAAACATATCTGTTATCCCACACGCACACAATCGGAAAATGGGATGGCCCCCAAAAATCACGAAAATATAAGTGCACAGGGAGAAAAAGAAGCAGCTTTATTGAATTTTTATTTCATTGGCATGGGATTTGCAAAGGCAAAGTTTCCCTCGAAGCCATACAGAGACCGGTTTCCGACTCAATAAAATTGCAAATATCTTGTTTAGTCCTTACTTCTTCTTTCTCTGCACACAGTTATCAATGGCTTGTTTTTCTTGTCCGCTTTTCTGGCTTTCCTTTCCGTTTGCTGTTCTGTTATCTGCGGAACGTGCTCTTTTTAGTTATGCATACTTTTAGGCTTAGCAGCAGCCCCTGCACGTACCGCAGCCTTTTGGCTTCCTCATGCATAAATTGTGCCAACGGGGAAACCAAAACACCAGACAAACAAAACATGACAAATAACGGAAAGTTAGATTTTAAGCATCACTGAATTGCACAAAAAAAAAAGAGTAAGCAAGAGTTATCTAGGGAAAATAAGCCATCTCCAATGGAAATTATTATTTATCCAGAGGCCGAAAATTGAGACACTGCCTGAGGCAAATTAATCCCTTCCTGGGCACTCGTAAAATTCGCATTAAATAAAATAAGCAGAATTTGCATGACATACTCGAGTGGATGGCCAAGGGCGACCTTAACAATGGCCCAATTGTTACACACATCATAAATTCACAGAGATAGAGCACGGAGAGTGGAGCCCAGTCTCAGTCTCAGCCTCAGTCTCGTGTCGGCTTATTGGGAAGCATTTTTGATGGCAACACCCTTTCGGACATAAACGGTTCCCAGCAGTTGTCTAATTTCTGGGGCGGAAGTAAGTGCTCGTAAAAAATGTTTGAGCCCATAAAATTGGGCCGCACCCCGCCGAAGATTGCCGCCCTTTGTGCACATAACCATTTCGAGCCAAGAAACAAGCCCGGAAACTATGCTCTAAACGCTTTCTGCGCTCTCGTTTCATATTCGATAATGTTTTCATGTCAATTTATGACTTTCGTTCAAGGGTCCCCCCACCCACACACAAGTTCTAAATAGTTTGTTTGATTTTTTTTCGGGACTATTTGTTTGTTTTCACCGCTTTAAAACTCATAGTTTGCGTCGTTCTCGTCGCACATTGCGCATACGCCGTGATGTCATCGAGCCGAGCAATAAATGGCCGTCGAGTCGTGAATTTCTTTGGCCCGATGGCTCCGGCACTCGACGGGACCATTTATCTTGATTGCCGCACTCCATCATTTATGATCGATGCTCCTTGAGCTCTGTCCCCGCCACCAGTCACTGAACGCACGCTTAAAGCCATTAAAAATAGTCTGCGATGACCATCAATATTTGTGCTAAATTGAATCTGTTTGTTGGCGATAAAATTTGTTTTCTTTTTCGCTAAGCAGGTATGTAAAGGGAACTGTAGAAATTATGAAACTAAATCAAATTTAAACTCAGGTACTTGAAATACTTTTATTTATTTTGTTAGACAAATTCTATATATAAATATAGTAAAATTGATATATTTTATCAAAATATTTATATAATATTCCCTCCAGGATTTTAATCCCTTGAAAAATACTTTAACTGATTTACTTGTTGAGTTAGAAAAATCACTCTGAGTTTAACTTATCTTTGTTCTTTTAAATTCTTTGAAATCCTACCCCAGCCTCCGTTTGGTGATATCTCCATTTGTAACCCCTTCGACGCTGACTACTCCCCCAATTAGATAAAAGACCAAGACAATTCCCAGATGCACTAGGTCTCCCTAGATGGATATGCACTGTTAATATTGGACCAGCAACGCCAAACAATTTGTCAAAAGCAAACCGAAAGAGGAGCACGAGATGGAGCGGAAAACAAAGAGAGGGGAGAACTGAGAGCCAGTGCAAGGGCGAGGGCGGGAGTGTGTGTGAGTGTGGAGAAATCATGAAAAATGGCATTTCCGCATTGCCAACTTCATTTCCGCTTTTCCTTCCGAACGGTCAGAGTGGCAACAAGTCAACAACGAGTTGGCCAAAGTGGCAGCTGCATTTACTACTGAGGACCTGACTTCGTCTTGAGAAATGCCCGAGGCGAAAAAAAAGTGAGGGGCAGAACGCTAAAATAAAGTAGGAATAGGAATTCGTTGGGCAAGGGGGAAAGGGAGCTAAGTAAACGCAAATATGTACTTTCGACCATTAAACAAAGCTGCAGGCACTTGGGCCAATTTCTGCTACGTTTTCTGGTTAGCCAGCGATAAACAACTGGAAATACTTGCAGACATTTTCTTTAATTTGCATAAATCGCCTTAAACTCTCCGCTGGCATATTTAAAGCCCCAGACAACAAGGCGAGTCAATTGCGCTTTCTGGAGCAATAAATCTTAGAGATTATTTTAATTTCATGCAAACTATTTCAAGCTGAGCTGCGCCGAGATGCCTGTCAACAACTTTTGCGACTCGACTCGAGAGCGCAGCGGCAGCAACAAAAGATAACAAAAAGTTGCCGAACCAACACAAAAAAAAGCATAGAAAATATTAAAATAAAAAGGTTACGCAGTAACTGGAAAACGAGGTTAAAATCCACACGCAGAGATGTTATAACACGAAGTGAGTAACTTCGTTAATTGCTCGCGATTCGCATGTCCTTCTCCAGGCTCTCCTACAGCTGCTTTTCTCTCTCGAAGGATAACATTTCGAAGGCATTTACAGTCCTCGAATTGGGGAAAATGGAACTTGTCTTTTATTTAACATTTAAGTCTAACTGGGAACATGACGAGATAACATGATATAACATTCTATGAACAATAAGTTCCACATTCTCCTAAAACATGATGGTAACAGTCGCTGGTCCAGCAAAAAGAGGGGAAAGCACTGCCACTAAGAAACTAAATACTGTACAAATGTTATCCTTCGAATTCA
This sequence comes from Drosophila seguyi, assembly GCA_008042675.1. Lineage (NCBI taxonomy): Eukaryota > Metazoa > Arthropoda > Insecta > Diptera > Drosophilidae > Drosophila > Drosophila seguyi. Next base: position 158,929 of record VNJU01003751.1, on the reverse strand, counting down.
GAATCTCCTAACATTTCGTAAAAACTCGTAACATTTTCGAAAATTCCTCTCTCTCTCAGAACTTTCTGTCCATATGGAACCCATGTTAAGGACAGTTCTCGAAAAACAGCCTAACATTGCCGGCATTTCGGCAGGTCTTTGAACTTGTCCAACCAACACCCATGCCCAGCCGGCGCTGTGTGCGTGCGTTCGTATCTGTGTGAATGGGGAAGGACTCTTAACATCCTGCCACTGCTGTTCATGGCGTTTTTCGAGTGCGCTTCTGAGCATGTTGAGCGGCCATCGAAGCGAATGCAATGAAATGCAACTCATATATAGTAAAGAGCAAGGATGCTGCCAGCCTGCCATCAAAAATGCGAATCTGTTGAATGGGAGTGCCGAGTGCTATTTGATGAGCAATATTAATGCAATTCGCCATGACCTTGGCACTTATCCGCCAAAGAGTTGCATTCAGAATTCTATATTCGATTGCTTCAGCTTTCAATAGTTATAAAAGTATATTTTTAACTTTGTTGGAGATTTATCTTAATTATTTCTTTATTTTTGATACAACTAAATAACAATTAAATACCCAATTCCAAGCTATAAAGTATTAAAATTTAAAAAGAGAGCCCCTGAAATACAATGAAACCTCGCAAAGGGTGGGCGTGGACCCTGCGCCCACTTGAGCTGATATTTATGGCGTCGCACTTTGGGTCCACTTTTCAATAAACTGCTTAGTCGTAGCTGCAGCAGCGGTTGCAGGCCACAACAGCAGCGAAATCTGCTCCTCCGTTCAGTGATTTATAAGTGCCGCCGGGCCTCACACCCTCCATCCCGTCCCCCTTCATGCATCTTGTTGCTATCAAAGTGCAAATAAATTACCGGCAGTGGAAGAAGAACTGCCCATTTGGCATAATGCTAGCCACGAGCCATGCGAAAGAACGGGATGGAGGTTCAGTCGACCGCCTAAGCGTTTTCTGATGAGACAGCTCACCGGTGCACTGAACAAAATAATCGATCAAAAGCTTAGGTCAATGTAATTGGTGTTGTAAAAAAGTTGGAGGTAAAGTTTGTGCAAACGAAAAGCAAAGGTATTTGGGAATACCAACTTTCCTTACTTGCTAAAAGTTTGCTTTCATTTTGCTTAAACATTCAAGGACTTTAAAACGAAGAATTTCAAATACAACCAATATTTAACAAGTAATAATTTAATTCACCTTTTGTTCCCAAGAGCATCTTCAATACAGACTAAAGTTTATTGATTTGACCTACTGAAAGTAATCGGATTATCATATTGCACAATATGGAAATTTGTCCGGACAAAATAAAATGTTGAGTAAAAGTATAAGAGGATTTTTCAGAAATAATTGACCACTTTGAATTCAATAAAGAAATATAGGTCCTTTTGGAAATTTAAAAAACATTTTATTAAAACAGAAATCTCTTTTTGAAGAATGATTTCCCAAGATGTAGCATTTACTTTTCCTCAATATTTTGTGCAGCAATTATCACACTTGATTGCGTTCAAATCAATTTCCATGTTGTAACCTGGCGCCACGTTTAATTAACATTCTCCCAGGACAAGAAATTGTTTTAATTGCCACAAGAATTCAGGTGTTTTGCAGATAGCCAGATCTTGGCCAGAAACTATGCTGGCTATTTCTTTGTGGCCTGATGGCCATTAACATGGCCTTGTCATTCACTTTCATTCAGTGTGACGTCGTTGTTGTCGTTGCTGACACACGTGTCAAAAGTCAGCTACATTGGCCACGCCCACACAGACAACTTTAATTGTTTACGGAAAAAAACGAAGTCCAAGGTATTTTACCTTCAAGTTGAAAATTTGTCCGAGCAAAGTGCTCTTGAAGAGTGTTTGGGGCTCGTTTTGGGTGGAATTTTCCCGGGAGATTAACGTCATCCAAGCTGCCTGGCACCTTTTTGGGGCCAAATGATTAATGACAGCCATTGTGGGGTGAAATTCGGGTGCGGAAAGTATTTTCTTCTCTTCCTGTCCGGCTGTGGTGGGCAGCAGTTTTCCGTTTGATGGAAATCTACTTGTTGGCGCCAGCTTTTCAGCCAATCAAATTTGTCGTGAGAAAAAGTCTGCACAACTGATTTATTTATTTCGCAGCATTAATGATTACCCAGCGTACGATGATTACATTTTGCATGAATAAACTATATATATTCGAGGGGAAAACATAGCTCTCGAATCTCTATAATCAGTAACCTCAATTATTGAGGTAGTTAAGCTTTCAAAAACTCTCCCCGTGAAATGTCAGAGTCAGATGCGTGAAAGGAAATAACTGGCAAATTAGTTGGCCACAAAGCTGGGCGAAAAACTTCAGGTAGCGCTCCCTTAACCCTTCCGGGGGTTGTGCAATACGGAAAGCAGCAGCAGACGAGTTGCATATAACCGCCGGGAGGGAGATCGGCGGACAACGACGAACGAATGCCGTTTGTCGTTTGTCGGCATTTGTCACGTGCAGTGACAGGTCGTGGGGGCTGTGGGGCGGATGTGGGCGTGGCCCACTGTCGGTTTGTTTGGGAATTTGTGTGCAGCGTTTGATTGAAAGGCGTTGCGATTGTCGCACCGCCACGTTGCAATGCCTAAACCCAAAAAAGCAGTGGGCGCAAAAAAAAAACACAGCGAACGCAAAGCTGCAACGAAAAATGTATATATATTTCATTGAATTAGGGGGCATTCCGGAGCATTCTGCACAACGGCTCTCAATCAGCCAGTCAGTCAATCAGCCAGTCAGCCACTCATGCATTCAATTATTCAATTCAATTCATTTGAACACGCGTGCACTCGAAATTATTGCGCAAACGGGTTTTGTTCAAACAGCCTGATGAGGAGTCCGAAATTGAAGAGTACACACAGCCGGAAAAGTCGCAATGAAAATGGCTTTTCAACGCTTCTCTTGAAATGTGTCAAATATAAACAGTCCGGGAATTTAAATTTGTAGTTAAATTAGGTAAAGGAATGTTTTGTTGATCCAGAAATTGCTAAAATAAAACGTTATCAGTGTTTAAGTATTATTTTAGTTGATTTTAATATTGCCATGTAAACTTTTAAAAACGAATTAGATAACCCTTTACATTTCCCGAAAAGCAAATCCAATTGAAAACGTAAACGTCAATCAAAATTAAGCGCCAATTAAATATTCATTAGTTCACTAAAGTGCCAAAAACCGAACTGGCAGCATTCATGGAAATTTAATTATGATACATAAACACAAACATGCAAATATATGTGCTTACACACATGAAATAGGGGTAATTAAAACAGCAAGCACCGCAAACAAAATGTGGATTTCGGGTAGAAAAATAAAGTACCAAAGTTAAAACCGGGTTAGAAGGTTCTCCCCACAATTCTAGCAATTTAAATAACCTAAGTAAGTGGCTTTTTGAACACACAAACTGCACTTCAAATGTACAGGAAAAAAAACGAACCAGGTCAGCTACGAATATTGCGTATACGCCACATGTACCCAAAGCGTTTAATTGATTTTTGTGTCGAACTTGTAAAAAAAAACAGAAAATAAAGGCAGTTTAGCACATGTAAATAATCTGACACTTGTTTTTAATAAAAAACCTTTGAATACATTGACTCAAATTTCATGTTTTGAGTTTCTCATTTTAAAGCCTTTGATTAAAGTTTTCTTGTTACCCAATCGCTTCATATTTCTTAGCAAAATCAAAAACTTTCCAAATCTCACATATGTGGCGTGTGTGTTGAGTTTTTCCGCTTTTCCGTACATGGCTTTTTGCATTTTCCGCCCTCAGGCTGTCGACGCTGAGCCAAAACGCATAAAGTGTCAACTTTATCATGAGACCGCAGCCAACTTGCACTCCCTGGCTGCCTTTGCTTTTCCCACATTTCCACCTTTTCCGAAAGAAGGCGGCGGGGGCAAAATATTACCGGAGCGTGCACATTTCGCACATTTATCGGGAGAGGTCAGGTCTGACCAAAGACTGTGGCTCCCTTCCAGCTGCTGGCTCCTGGAAAATCTTTCTGGCTAACAATGTGCGTGCCATAAACTGCCAAAAAGTGTGGTAACTGTGCCTTGAACGATAGTAAAGTAAGGTATATTCAGCTAAATATTGCACTTAATATTGCTCATGGAAAAGCTGAAATATAAAGAAAATTCCCATACAAATATTGGGCAAATTTCACCCATGGTTAGGCCTTGTATTATTCGCTCACAAGGAACCCAATTTGCTTGTCATTCACCAGCAACAACGGAAAAAAGTGTCAATGTAAAATCTAACAATTTAATTAAAAACTTTACGGCAACATGTCGCTCGATTTTCCTTGCTCCCCTCTGCTCCCCGAATCTACTGCTGAAAAAAACAAGAAAAAATACTTCATAACTTCTGTGGCTGACAATTGTGGCCGGCGAAGGCGGGGGCTGCAAAGGAGGGAAATAGGGAAAAGTGGAAAATATTTTCATGTAACCAATAAAAGCATAAAGTAGACCAAGTTCTGGAGCAATGGGCGGTGGGAGATGGGAATGGAAATAGCAGTGGTGATGGAGATGGAGCTTCCCGTTGATATATTGTCATAAACGTTGACGAAAGGCAAACATAGGAATCACAAGCTGGAAAATCATCATCATGAAAGCAAAACAAAAAGGCTCCCAGACAGACAGACAGACTCACACACACACAGTCGCAGCTGCTGCTGCTGCTGACAGTGGGAAATCACATGAAAACAACATGTCGCTGACATCTAGGGGGGGTGGAGTGAAAATCGGCGGGAGAACGGATAAATTCCGCCCACTTTGGAGACTTGAAAAAGTTTTCAAACACTCGATACGGCTTCATAAAGCACAACACAAAAAAATAAAAATAAAAAGACAACAGAAACTTTTCACATATTTTACTTACAATTAAATGCAATTGTTACAACCGAGAGGAAGGAGGCGTGGCGACAAACTCTCCCGGCTGCGGGTAATAATTTATGATTCTTCACCGAGCGCAGAGCGCGTAAATTATGAAAATCCACTTAAACTTGCGCCGCGGAAAACCGCCGAGGAGAACCCGAGAAGATTAAGGCAAGGCAGGTCTGTCGCCCAACGAAACAAAACAAAAGTCTCAGCCAGGCTAGACTGTCCTTCCTTTTTTCTGACTGTGTTTTTTCCTGCTGTTTGCCACTTTTATAATTGCTGCTTTTTTCCTGCTTCGCTGGCATTTTTGCTTGCTCGTGCGATATAAGCAGATTTCGATGCTAAGAGCCTTAATATTTAATCCGACATTTTAAATTCGAATGGCTCGATATCTAATATTTATATCTCAATATTTAATCTGACATTTTAAATTCCAAGTCTCGATATCTAAGTATGAATAGAAGAGAGGCTTTTCTGTTTTAATTGATAAGAATTATTAGGATTAATTACAACCTGTAACTAAGATGTTCAAGCCATATAATACTGTAATCCATTCAGAACATTGATTCCATAAAACCTTACTGTTTGTAATTTTTTTCCCTTATGCCACTTTTATGGAAATTTTTACCCTGTTCAGTTAAACAACAAAAGTAAAACAAAGTGGAAAAATACAACGAACCGGAGTACATAATGAAAATACTTTCTTCTCGCCGTTGTTGGTGTTTTGCTTTTTCATTACCCCTAATTAGCTATGAAAATGTCCTCTTAATTGCGGCCGTAATTAACTCTAATGAATTTAATTGTTCCATCTCGCCATGATGCAAATATAATTAAATCAAAGGCAACTGAAAATATGTCGAGCAATTGTTTGTTGTCATGTTGGTTGATTGTTGTCAGACCGTCAGTTTATTTGTCGGCAGCTGTCATCGCATATGGTTTTCGCCACGCACACTCGCACTGTGAGGTGTTTGTAATTTCAAAATACCTTTTCCAGGTGTTCTTGAAGGGTTGTCGAGAGTGTCAATCAGTACAGCATGATAATTAGCACATTTTTGGTTTAATATCCCTTTGAAATCGAAGATGATGTCTAAATGGAAATATAAGCTCTTATTAGAGGTGGAAAATTCATAGAACTGTCCGAATGATTCACAAGTTGAATTCGAGTATCTGCGAACAAAAGCATCGGTGCAGAATTGCAATTACCAATTAGAAGTTTTTGGGGTTTTCTTTTTGCTCTGCATCTGGCAGCGGAAACAATTTTATTGCAATTTGTGATTTATTTGCCCCGAAGTTGCAGACAAAGAGGCAGTAGCTGGAAAAAGTGAGCAGAGCAGAGAACAAGTTCAAATAAATCAAGGCAGCAAAGCGTAACAATGCTGCTCTATTTAGGTTTTATTAAGTTGCTTCTTGAACACGGCTCAAAATTTAGTAAGAAATAATGTATAAACTGGCCTTAGTTTACTTACTTAAGGCAAAAACCTCAGCTCATAATTTAATTAAAACCTAACCTACTTATCTCCTGATTTTTAAAGATTACTAATGCAGGAAGCTGCCGCCCGCAAGGTTGCAAAATTATTAATATTAACTAATTTAAGCTGGTATGCTCCTGGTTTCGATGCCACCCCCCCAACATGTCGCATTGTTGTCAACGCAAATTTCCGTGTTGCATGCAACAAGGCAGAAGAAATTCCACCCCCCCTGTTCCCGGGTTCAACTTGTACTCCTTTCAGCAGCTCAACGCTTTTGACTTTTAATATGCAAGCAACCCGAAAACCCTCATGCTTTTCCCCCTCCTCGCTTTTTGTTGCCACTGAAATTATTTTGTTGGAGCAGTGGCGACGTTGAGTGTTGCTTTGTTTGAAGAGGCACGTCGCACCCTGCTCTACGAATTTATGGCTGGAGCCCGCAACCCCTTACCGACACGGTCTTTTATTAAAGTTTTTGCACATTTCGTTCTTCGCACACAACGAGTATATGATGATTTTGTTGCTCTTCTTTGGGGCCTCCACTTTGCCTCGCCCGCTCTTTTGGCCATTTCTCATATGCAACAAAATTTGCATAAAAAATAAAACATCAGCAGCCACGCCGAAAAATTGTTGCGTTCGTATATTATTATTTATTTTTTGTTCCCTATCATCCACCCCTTTTTTCTTTTTTGTTTTTTTGTTCAGTTTTCTCCCTTGGGAGGGCTAGGTCAGGGGTCGTGTTGTTATTTTTCCAGCTTGGTAACTCTTTTGGCCCCCGCTCATAAAGATATATATGCAAATTCTGTTCCACTTGGCCCGCGGCGTTCTATGCGCATATGAGTTGCCCTAATCATGTGCCACTCAGTCGGGCAGCATTTTGCGGAAAATGGGCAGGCTGACGGGTGAGATTATCCTGGCGAATAGGTAAACAAGTTTTCAGCTTCGAGGGGAAGTTTTTCCTATACCAGAATCGACTTTGCAAACTGTAATTCAAAAAGTTGTCTGTAATGTTTTTTAATGGCAATTAATGGGGGTTTCAATCTGCTGCCTATATTGGTACAGAGTTTCGGAAGAATATTATTATTTTTAGAAATCTAGGCTGTATTCTATTTGTTTTTGAAAGAACACGCTTTATGTTCCGTAAATAATTGCCCTATGATTGAGTCTGATAGCCGAGCTGAGCAGAAAAAAAGTCACGTCCCGACTGAGTATTAATTTAAAAAGTTTTCCGCCCCTAAGCCTACCAATGCCGATCGCCGTGGCGAAGGCAAACATAAGCTCAGCTTTTGCGGCATCATCATCAATATGTTTACATGTTGAGGGGCCAGCAGGCAACAAAAACCGAAAACTTAATAAAAAAAAGATAGGGTTTAAAAAATGCATTCACTCATGCTCCCAGCTGCAAATTCATTTCAATTTTTCGGCGTAAAGCTGGCGAAAAAAACACAAAGGCCGCGAAATTGCAGTGGAGCGATGGGCTGCCTTGCCCACTCCAGGTTCTCCTCAATAAAAAAAGCTTTGTTAGCATAAAATTGAACATGTGTGGACTGCCAAAAAAGAAGGGATATAGAACAAAAATTCAGAGAAGGCTTCGTGCGTTGTTGTAACCCTTTTGTAGGGGATTTTCTGTATGGGGCTCCCTTTGCAGTGCCGCATGGATTATCCCATGGATTATCCTGTGCAGCATGACTGCGTTTTAGTTGCAATTTCTTTTGCCGCTCTTTCCTGCGAGTTGAAAAGGCAATAAAATGGTCTGCACTCACGTCCAATGTGTCCTGGAAATTGCCCATGGGGGCCAAATTCACGTCCACGCATTATATTTTCTATTTTCCCTTAAGTTCGCCCAAGTTTCGGCCAACTTTTGTCTCCGGCAAGAACTTTCCATTTGACTAATTGAAAGTGTGCCCTGCGAAGAAAGCAAAATAATTTTCATAATTTGATTTTGCCCAAAGTTGCGCTCACAACTGTTTGGCGCCTGAGTAAATTTCAAATAAATAAAACAAACACGGCTCCCAGAACAGAACAGAACAAAAAAAATGTTCAAAATTAATTAAAAAAGGGCTAATAAATGGTGGCATTGTCGCGGCGTGGGCCTCGCCACCGCTCCTAATTGAGTTCATCAACAAAATTTGTTTTCTCCCCTTTCCGCGCACCGGTGTTTTTAGTGTAATGAGCTTAGGGTTAGCCGGCTTAGGAGCAACTTCAATTGTTGATCGTATTTGTGTGTAATCCAATGCGCTTAGTCGCTGTCGGTTTTCCCACGTGTTCGTGCAACAATGCCGGAAAGTATGCCACATAAATTTGCGGTTCGTAAAGGTTTTCCTGCCGGAGCGAGAGTGTGAGTGAGTGAGTGTGAGTGCGAGTGTGTGGAAGGATTTAATGCAAAATTTTAATATGCATACCTTTTTTGATGAAACTTTTCCATGCGAGGAATTTATTAATCTCCATTTATTTTTTTTTGCTTTTCGTGAAATTTTATTTTTAGTATCGTTTGCAGAAAGCTTAATTAACACTTGTTTATAAACAGGCTTTTTATCCATGTATTTCAGTGAGAAATAATAGAGATTTTTATTATTTCAAGTGATATAGATATAATCTATCAATTAGTGACTTCACTTGAGCCTTCGCCTAAGCACTTGAAATAATTTGCAGCTTTAAAGGGCGACTCCACAATAAATAAACAGGACTTAAGTGCTGCGCTTCGCATTAAAAGTAGACCCAAAGCAAACACACACACACATAGTCAAATAAACAAATAGCAATGGCCGCCGCAAACAAAACGGAAGCAAAGCGAAATCCTGTCTCGCAATGAGCAAACAATGGACGAGTGTGCGGCCAAAAGGGTTCAGGTGGGGTCAGCTGCGGTTAAATAAATGTGAGAGGGTGCTTGGAGAGGTGGCGGGGGCATCGCCGGCATGTTGGTGTCAAAACAACAAATTGTTTTATAATGCCTGGGCCTCTCTTTGCCACGCAGACAAAGGGCACACACCACACACACACAGACAATGCCCACTCAAAATCCAAAATGGAAGGGAAATGGCTGCACAACTGGTCACTCAAATACAGTGAGAGAAAAGAGCTGCATACATTTTTAATGTATTTTAAGATTATTTTAAAGGGAATGAGTAAGGTTAAAACAAAAGCTACTTGTCGTTAGATTCTAAATAAAGTTTTTAATTTACATAATATATTTTTATATTTTAATTCATTTTTATTACAACGAATATTTCTTTAAGTGCACCCACGAACAATTTGGGCGTGGTCAGCGTGTTGAAGACGGGAATTTCGGAGCCAAAGGGTTAGCTGTGCTTGGCTTATTGTTCGCATTGTCTAATCTTAAATAATTTGCCAGTCAAGTGTCACGGCAAGGGGATCGAAATTTCACACCCCAGAATATATTCTCCTTTTGTTTGGCATTGGAACTGTGAAAAGCCCGTGGAAATGCCCTCCACAAAGCGCAGCATAAATGATTGCCTCATGCATTGCTCTCTTTTTTTGCTTTTGCGGGAATTTCGCTGCTTTTTTCTTGTCGACGGAACTTTTCCGCCGCTTTTACTGCAGAACCTGTCGAACAATTTTCCAGCGAAAAAGGAATTTGTTATTGGCTTTCCTTTTTCTATGGATGCGGAAGCACTTCCTTTTGTTTTGTTTTTATTTTCTGAAGTTGAAAGCTGTTGCATATTTACAATAATGAAAACTTTTTTCGATGAAAAGTTGGTAAGGTTTCGCAAGAAACAGAAATCAATATTTTAGTCTTCTGACTTTTATTCTAGCTTTATGAAAGTTTTTAAACTTCTAACACTATTAGATGTTTATTTTAAGAATCGAATTACCTATAAATCAGTAATTTATAAATAAGTCTGATTGGTTTTCTTGCTATTTCATTTTAATTTTGACTGATTAGAGTTACCAACTCCTCCCATATCCGTTGTTAAGCTGAAAACTTTGCAGCATTTTATTGGGTTCCGTGGAGAATCATTGAGTTGTCACCTCGGCAGTTGCAAATTGGCCTGACTAATGCGATTGGACGGCGAAGAGGCGGGCTGCTCGAGTACTGGGAATGTCTCGGCTCGTAAATTGGCATTCATTTGCATTACCGTAAAAAGTTATTTGCACATGCATGTGTGCACTTGGCCCGGCCGCACGCTCCAACAAATTGCAGCTACTAAAGCGCTAAAACGTGACGACAGATGCCGGGTTAAGGCTGGCTGAAAGCTGGAAAAATACGGAGGAGGGGTGGGCGGTGTTCTGAGAAAGGCAAATACCCAAGAAAGGGGGGGTCGAGAGGCTGAGACACGGCATTAGCCTTTCCCCTACTCTTATTTCACTTTACTCGAACGCTTATTGGCTTAGTCCGAGATGCAGCTGCAGGAGACTCAATAAATGCCATGGCCATGCATCCATACTTCCCTGTAAGCCGATTTTCCTCGCATTTTTACACCCCCGAACCCCGAACCCCGAAACCCAGCCAAGGCGGATTGACAATACTCGATCCGGTTGCCTGATTCGAGAGGATGACAGAGTGATAAGGCTTTTATGCCAAGTTCGTTAGCTTAAGAATACTTGTCGAGGAATATAAATTAGGTTTGCGTACGGCTACGAATTTGACTAACAAAATGTTTTTTCCTTTCTTGCAGGTATGTAATGTTTTTCTCTGGATGATACAAAAGACTTTACAAGTATGTATACTATATATTTATTGACTACATCAGAGTTAAGTTAAACATAATGTAAGTCTCCTTAAAAATAATTAAGCTTGCCTCTGTAGGACCAAACAATTTATTTAAAAAGCCTATCAATCTGATCATAAAAATGCATTGAGAGTTCCTTTTTCAATAGCTAATCTCTGTCATCGTTGCAGCTTATTTTGAATTTGAGATTCTTGGGAGTCCTTGTCCTTTTCGAAAATTAAATGCATACAATCAGCCGATGACGGGAGCCGTTTCTCTGATGCGGAATGGGGCTGGGGCTGTGGTGGGGCGGATGTTACCCTGAACAATGACAGTGCTGCCATTTACAACCTGGCTAAAATAAACGCAAAATGACAGCCAACAAGCTGCACTGACAACAACAACAACAATAACAATAAAGCCGCGCCGCCAGTCGCGACAACAACAATAACAAGCGTGACGCAAGTTATGCTCAAAGTGGAAGCGCAGTTAAAGTGTCAAAAACACGCGCACACAAACACTGAAGGAGGGAATGTGTGTGTTTTGTGGGAGGGTTGGGGGTGTGGAGAGTGCACACACCTGCCGCAAGGCACAAACCACCTGAGTGTTGTGTGTGTGTGTGTGTGTGTCTGAGTGAGAGTCAGTTTTATAGGTTTTTTTCGCACGTGAAGCATTTTAGACGCGCCATTAATCTCGAACACTCATGGCGACCCTCGCATTGGGCCACGCCCCTTCGTCCGCTGCTCCCAAGCACTGGAAGAAAAGGATGTTATATGCAGAAAGCTGAAGATTTGTATGCTTTCAACTTATTTTTAATAAATATTGAGGGACTCTTTAAAGGTCCTTTTGCCAGCTTTGTTTTCTTGTTTTCCCTCTTGCCTGCACTTTTTCTCTCAGTGCGCACTCATGGTCACATTTGTCATAAATATCGAACAAGCAAGTGGTTGCCACATACTCTCCCACTCCAACTGGCAACTGGCTTTATTTTTATATGAGCACACAGACACACACACTCGCAGTAGCCGGCAGGCGGTTGTCCAGTGGGCGTGGCTTCACATGCGGGCAGCACATGCGATTGATTTAAAATGCACTTGAAATTATGTACGATATATTTGACAAGTGAATTTATTTAAATTTTGCTTTTGGCAGGTGTCCGGGGCCAAGGGGGCGTATGAGTGCTTTTAACTTATGCAGGACGATGATAACAACAGCAGGACGACGGACAGTGTAATTTATGATTTCGAGTGTATTCTGTTGTCTGCTTTTAGGGGTCAACTTATGGCCACGCGTGTGTGCTGTGTGTGTGGTGTGTGTGGTGTGTGCTTGCCAATGTGTGTGGGTTTTTGGCCATTGTTTATGGCCCCGCGCACTTTTTGCGGCAATATGTTGCCCTGGCAAACAATGCGATCGCATGTTGCGGACCAGCTACAGAACAAATTGCGCTACATAAATTATGCGAATGTCAAAAAGTTTTTGGCGATTGAAACACGCCCTCAAGTGACCCGCCCCCGCCATGAGACCAGCTCAAGCAAATTGAATTTTAAACCGAAATTGGGTTAATTTGTGGGCGGGAAAATGTGCAATGATTTTGGGTATTTAAATCAGAGCAAGGGTGTGTTCAAAATGTACAATTTTCGTTTTTAGAAATCAGTCATTTAGACAGAAGAAGAAATTGGGTAAATATTTATTCTTGCATTCCAATTTTACTTCACTTTCAGGGGAAATTAGATTCCTTCTTTCTTGTGTTGAAAAACATGAAAAAATATTTTGTCTTAATTTATTCTCTGTTTTCCGTGCCAAGATGAACCGTAACTAGTCTTTTTATTATAATTTACCCATTTTAATTTTCATTCCGAAGTTAAGCCTCTCAGCTTAACCTTTGGCAAAATACTCAAGTTTTTGAAAAACCATTAAGATGGCTTTGCAAACTACGTTTAAACTTCTTCCTGGGCAACTCAACTAGATTTCAGCATAGGGAAGGCAAACATTCATCCAATAAGTGAACTTTGCTCATCCAAATAGTTTCACGCACAGTTTCATTAGCAGTTTTCCAACCAAAACTTGTGTCATCAAAAATCGCGGCCTTGCTCGCCCGCGTTGATCACCAATTTTTGCGTTCTGCATTTAATAAGCAGAGTCACTTCTTTTTATGATTTTATCATGCATATAAACATTTCACAGCTCGAGTGTTTATGGCAAACTTCTCGTGCTCATCTAAACTTGCCAATTCCATCATCAATATCATCATCAGCCACAGGACCAGCAGCAGCATCCTGCAGGAGAATGAGGTAGGGCGGCGGTGGCCTGTGCCTTTGATGGCTGCATTTAAGTGCCCGTCTTTGGTTATAAAACTTTAAAATATGTGCGTATAAAAAGCAAAGCAGATTCTTTGCATCTAACAATGTACGGAAACGCGCGTTTTTGGCAACAGCTGAAGCTAAATTTTCCAAATATTCAGCTCTCAATTTTCGCGTTGGCCACCATAATGAGCCATGGCTCTAGCCAGCCGGAATATTTCCAACTTAGTTGGTACCAATAAAGATGCAAAAACGAGACAAAGTTTCCAAGTGGATTTAAGTGTCTGCTGGATGACCGATAGGAGAAGTTCTTGGGATAATAAAAATTAGCCGATGGCTAAGGAAGCTTAATAATGAATTTTAGTATTTTCAAACTAGTTTAATGTATATTTTGTTGAATATATAAAAACTATATTATTGAAATTTTAATACAAATTACATTTTTGTACGAAGCAAACTAGTTTTAATCAAATTTTTTATTTGATTTACTTTAACTCTACATAAATCTTTCGTTAAATCTCTCGATTTCTATAAAATGTCCTTATGGTACACAAACTTTTGAGTATAAGTATGCTGCTATAAAACGAAGACCTCTTATAACAAATCCGTGGTATAAGATTGAATTATATTCCTCCTAAAAGCTTTCAAGACTTATATTTATTTTTCGACTACTGTGTTTTCCAAAAGCTTTTTGTCTGCCTAATATTATAGATGCTAAAGCTTCAAGGACCTTCGTATCTTATACTAAGATTCATTTCCTGTACTATAATTTGTATAAGATTAAACTGGTTGCTTATAGTGCAAAAATTCTCTATCAAGTTTTAGAAATAAACAAAAAAGCTTTCTAGGACCATATTTTCGTAAATTTGACAGGAACTTTGATTAGCCTTTGCAGAAAAATCCCATCTTTTCTATGAAAAATGTAGGCATTGTTTGTCCTTTCGAAAAATAAGAAACATTCTTTAGAGTCTACATGAGTATTTTCCAATTTGTAAAGTTTCTGGGTAACCATTTGCTGTAAATGTACTTTTATGTACTTCTTTTTATAGCAACAGATAGAACGTATAACAGTTGGTAATCACAGCTCTTTTGACATTTCTCTTTGACAAAGAGAACTAAGTTTAAGAGGAGTTTTGCTTTGTTGTATTCACTTCAGTGCTTACCTTGTTCTCTTGTAAGTCCTTTAATTACTTTGTAGCCGTTCGCCCTTTTCTTTAATATTTTCTTTTTCAAAACTACTAACTTCTAACTTCACTTCGAATTTTTCCCGACTGTTACAACTTTCATAATAAAGAATAAGTTTCCGACGAACAAAAGGTTGCGGCTCGAGACTCATTAGTGTAAATTACAAACAGTTTAAAAAATCATTAACGCCGGTAAAACAATTACAAGTTTATCATAAGCCCAAGTGGCTTAGTAACCCAATTATCGCAGAACACAAACAGACTTTGCGAGCCCCTGTAATGAGTGCACAAGGTCAAGGACTAAATGGAATCGTTGATTTTGGATGGCTGCCAAAGGAGGACTTTGCCCGTCACTATTTGCCAAACAAATCGCTTAAGACCCCGGCGAAACAACACCCAAACGCAAGCACACATTTGTCAGTCAATTTTCAATTGGCTTTTGATCCTTTGAGCTGGCACGTAAATTTATTTGCCCTTTCCGGGCAATCAGAATGGGAATCAGTATTCGAACTCGAATCTGAATCCCGAATCACAATCAAATCATTGCCAGGTACAACAACAAAGTAGCGAAAGCTAAACTAAGGCCAAACACATGCACCTGCACAATGAGAAATCGCCGGATTTGCACAGGTGTATTTGTGCGAAAAAAGCCCCCGAATATAATGCAGTCAATTGAGTTTTCATTTCAGCGAAAATGGCTCAACGAGGCATTGCACTGATGCAGGCAACAAATCAGCGACTGTCGACGATTTATTAGTTTGCAAATCGAATATAAGGGATCCATGTACACCACGGCCAGGTGTTTGTGCTTTTGAAATATGCTATAATGCCAGGTTCTGCCTAAATAAACGCATATCGGGCTAATATTCTAATCAGCTGCATTCATTTATCAAACCGTTGGTGTGTAAAATTTTTAGCAGGGCAAGCCATTCTATCGCAATAAAATGTGCTGTAATTAAATATTAAATTTGCATTAAAAATCACCGAGTCATGGGCCAACGCTCACTCTATGCATAATGCAATTTCTGTGTTCGTTTCAATTATGCGCCTGCCAATCGGAATTGGAACCCTTTGGGGGCCCTCTCAGCCCCCTTTTTAATTGCGATTTTCCCCCCAGCGACTTGGAGGAGAGGAAATTGCCGTTATTAATTACATTTTATACATTTTGTGCAAATTATTATTATGCGCATTATGAAATTGCTTGATTTATGTCTGCGGGAGACGCACTAGAAACCCTGACCCTTTGAATAACTTATTGTTGAACTCTTTCCTTAAACAATAAATCAAGGAAAGCCCATGCTATTTGTTTCATTTGAAGTCTTTGTTTATTTTTTTCTTCTGCGTCTGGGCAGCTGTCAGGCATTCCCACAGGACTTTTGAGTGTGTGGATATATTATGACATTCCTTTTCAAAAAGGATAAATTGCTTCTGGCGAAAAGAAGTCGAGCGTGAGACGTTCCCCGAGGAAGTGCAATATTCTTAAAGCGGTTGAATAGTTAACAGGAAACACACAACATGTGAAGGGAAACTTTATTTTCCGAGGGAAAACAAACAGATGCTGCTGCTGCTCCACACCTCCGCACGGACGAAAGTTTTCTTAATTTTCAATTAAGCAAAGCAAACAATAATTTATATGCCAAATGAAAAAGTGTCGCGGAGATTTCTCCCTGCAGTTTCTCAGTTTCCTGTCTGCCGTCTGCCGTCTGAGCAATTAATTTGCTGGAAAAAGGCGGACAGAAATCAGCTGAAAGCATGCAAAAAGTAACACGACAGAAAGCAATTGCAAGAAAATCTCTTTGCTTTATTTGATGCCGCTTGAATGGTAGCAAAGCAAGGGTTTATCAGTGTTTGAGAATATAAATTACATAATTTGAATACATCTTGAAGTGTTTAGAGGCTTCAGAAGTTGAATATTTAGACAGGAAACTAGAAAAAAATAAAATATAAAATTGTCCTGATTAAGACAACTCCTTTTCGTCGTGCCAATCAACTCGTTTCCCCTTACAGGGTATCTTAAAGTTGCAACCCTCAATTTTCGGACTCTCCTTTGGTTTTCTTATATATTTTTTGGTGCCTCCCTTCAGCTGAATACGCATAAATTCGCATCCGGCGACAAGATGGCGCAGCGTGCAATGAGTTTCGGCTGCAATACCTCGTTTCACTTAAAGCGTTGAAATTGTCAACGCTGCACTTTGTCGGACAGAGACAGAGACAGCCAGAGCTGGTGGGGCTAGCTCTATTGCCGTCTCAGCCTCTGTTTGGCAACATGGCGTATGCAGCACTTCCGCTGAGCGAAAAAAGCGGAACGGAAATGTGCAAATGAGTGCGCCTTGAATATCTTAAGCAGGCCATGGATCCACCGAGTTTCCATCCCCAAAAAAGCCCCCCTCGCTGTCATTTCAATTATTGTTTTGTTTTGCTTTTGTTTTGTGCCCTCCTCTTTTTCGTTTCGAAAAGATGACAAGCCGGGCAGAAATTACGATTTAGCCTTCTACAGTTGACATTTTTTTTGTATTATTTAGTTTAATTGGAAAACTACATGCAGACGAAAGGGGAGAAGGAAACTAAATATAGCACCAAAAGTGACAGAAAAATGCCAACAGGGATTGTAAAGTAATAGAAAAGGCGGCAAAAAGGGAAAGGAGAAAAATAGGTCTTAATTTATTGGAAATTGTAATGGCAAGAAGGCTTATAATACTATATCTAGAACACTTTTTCAGGCGGAAAAGAAATCTTTAAATAAAATATACTGACCTTTTCTGTACTAAAGTTTCCCACCAACAGTTTGTTTCCCATTAAAAGCAGGCCAACAATTAAATCGGATCTACCGATTGCAGCCTTAACCCAAATTGGATTAAAGCGCCTGCTGGCCGCAAAACCAATTCCCACTGAGCTATTTCAATTTGTTACATTTACCAACAGCAAACAGCAATCGGCCTTTAACCCTTTGCCGCACACACATTTAGCATCAATTACCATCGCGTTCTGGGGAAAAACAATCTTCGGCTCCTGGGGGTCTCTGGACAGCCTTAATTAGATTTCATTTTCAGCTACGATGTGAAAAACAATACGTCAATAGGGCCTTGGTCAAACAACACATGTAACGATACTGGAAATTAACAATGGAAAAGGTTGGGCAATCAAAATGTCGACAGATCAGGTTATCTCAGGCCCAAATGAGACCTCCCAAGGGTCACAAGTAAATCCTCGATACGGGAATATGCCAGCTGAGAAGCACTTTAAAAATTCCATTATTCGGGATTACCAATGTGAATTTTTAGCCACAAACTCCGTTCCCCTTTCACTTCGTTAGTTTTTCATCGAATCCCATTGAAGTCAAGCCGCACATAGCCAAACTCGTCCAGTTAGTGGGGCGAAAATCTTGTTAGAGCAGAAATGTGGGGGAAAGTCAGTCCAACTTTGACCGCAGAAAACGCGTTTCCATTTCCGACTTCTGTGATGAATGACAGCAACGAGTGTGTGCATCATTCATCAGACCGTGCTGGAAATTCAGGCGCTTTTCATGTGTGCGCAAGTGTGCGTGTCTGGGCGGTTGGGAAAATTGAAAAATTCATTACAATTAGTTGACGCCAGAGGATGGGCCAGACCGAAATGCTTGTGCTTCCCCTCAGCTACTCCAGTTGGCCATTGGTCCGTTTTTCCGAATCTCTTTCTCTCGCTCTGTCTCCCTTCGGCCACTTTATGCGATAATTTGACAATTATCACACTCTGGAAAAAGTTTTTTGTGTGTGACAGACACAAACGAGAATGTCAAGTGCAAGCCAGGTCAACGAGGGTCTTAATATCAAGGTGGCACCGAAGGCAGTGTCATATATATTGGCTACGGGTGTTTGGTACAAATTTATTTGATACCCTGTTGTGAGGAATATTATTTAAAAGTATTTATCTGTTATGATTATGTTTCAGAGGAATTTAAAAATATTTTAATATAGATAAGCCCTATTAAAACCATATATTTGTTAATAGCAGTAACTTCCTTCTTCAACTAAGTCTTTAAATAACCAGCTTATGCTTTGATATTATAACTAATTACCTGATCATAACTTTTCAGACCCTCTTTCGAGGGTATCCCCGATTTCATCTGCCCATTACCCGACTTATATCTGACATTGTACCAGCGCAATCTGTGCGAAACTTTATTAGCTCGACCAGCTGTCACACGGCGACCTTTATCACATTAAAACAGGCGCAGGAAAATACAACAGAAATGGGAGAAAGAATCTCGTTATCCCGTCAGTGTGAAAAACACTTGCCTACAACCTAAAAAAATCTAGCCCACCTTTCCGCCTTCGCATTTTTCCGTAGACACAGACCCTTTCTCTCTCTCTCCCCCTAATTGATCAAAGAAGATGGTCTAAAATGTGAGAAGAAAAAAAAAGAGAGAACTTCTCAAAACTTGCCTGAACAATTTTCACGCCAACTTAAAGCCGCTTAGAAGTGAACTGAGAACCGAGCCGACAAACACAGAAGTTCGGAGGGAATCTTTCTGGTCGATTGGACTTCAGGGCTTGTACTTCATCATCTGGCCTACCTTCCATCTTTTTCTTATTATTTCATTTAGGTCTTTTTTTCGGACGAACTTCGCTTCACAGCGCTCATTAAGATGCATTGCAATCTGTGTGTGCAATATGCCTTCTACCTGGCCCGATGATGACGATGATAATAAACGGGAAAGTTTTTCCACAACTTGAGCTGATTATTATGCGCCGACAAACTTGGAATTGTTAATGCGTGTTAAAGATTTTGCATTAATTATCTGAGTGTGGCGGCGAAGGCAAAAACTTTAATTAAGTCATTATGCAATTGTGCATTGCGCATACGCCGTGTGTGACGGCTACTGTTTACCAAGAATTGTAGCGTGTATGCAAACTAATTAAAACGTGCAAAAGTTGACTTTTGCTTCAGTTTGGTACTTATATTTTCTGTTTTAACACAAGCATGTGCTCTTTGAAAAGTCATTTTTGAAGTTTTGAGGTTTTTAATTAAATAAAAACAAAATATAAAACACATAAAGATTGCTGTGAGGGCTTGATAGTTTCCAATAAAATCGAATCTAACATTATTTGGATTTGTGCAAGCCTTAAATGAAAGTTAGTCATTTAATACTCACTTTAATTGGAAATCTAATAAAGATTTTATCTTTAAAATTCAATGCGCAAACATATGATTTCAAGTCTCGACTTCCCTCTTTAAAGTTTCCTTAAAATAAAAAGAAAAATAATACTAATGAAAGCATATAAACAAACGAATGAAATCTCCAAGAAACAAATAGAAAAGCCATAAATGCTGATACTGAAGCAACCAAATTCCGATTGCCAGAAGAGGAAAACCGAAAACTTTTTCGACAAATGCCATAAAATGCAAGAACAAAAAAACACTGCAAAACTTCTTTGGCTGCACAATTTTATGGCCTCAACCTTTATCTACATATTTGTTTGTGAGTGAGTAAGGAAGTCCATTCCCCCGGGGCCTTTGACGCCTGACCAGGCTGGCTTCGCTCTGGAAAAAACTTCGGCTCAGGCTGATGATTTAATTGCGAGTGCAGGTGAAGTCGAAAGCCTTTAAAGTGCTCGACGAAACCTAAGCAGAAATTTCTCCTGTCGTTATCCTTGTTGTTATAGCTCCTTTTCTCAACTCGCCGTCCCTCGGCTTTAGCTCGCATTGTCAACGTTCAGACAATTGAGCTCAAGTGTTGCCACTTGGATTGGAGTCCCCTCAGCACTGGCCTCATAACAAGTATAAATGTCCCGAAGAAGGTCCTGCTGCGACCACAGCAAGGCGCAGCTGTGCGGGGAAACCCGGGAAGCTCTGTCGTAGTAAGGCAAGACAATAAAAGTGCTGGGCCAAAAGTTTTCCCAGATAAGCCCGAGCACGTGTCGCTGAATGTGGCCGTAGCCTTTATGACGTATACGCCGTGTGTTGCCAAGTGGATTCCTGTTTTGCAGTTCATCGGGCTGGATTGGAGTTTGCCATATTTTTTCAGCATTAAGTTAGATATGAGGGAAATCTTAGGATTCGAATGCAACTTTCCCAACAATTGAACTAAATCATTAAAAACCCACCAAAGTAAACATTTAAAATGACAGTTGTTCCTATTTATTGATTAACTAAGATCAGACTTCCTTGACTTTAATTCCATGTTCCTTTGTCTGCGAGCAAACACAAGAGTTCCGTTTACCAACAACATTGCTTACTTTTCTCTATTATTACTACTATAATGGTCCGACTGCTTATTGTCCTTGGCTCCGCAGGATCCACAATGCCAAGAGTGCAATTGTTGAGGACAGCCTCGTCTTCATTCCCGGGAACATTTTATCGCACACCCACGGACACGTCCTCGGCTTTCGCTTAACTTTTGACCTGCTTGCGGGCTTTGTCTTCCCTCTCAAGTGTTATTTCTATTTCTATCATCTTTTTTTTCGGCCCAATTGCGTCGCATAATTCACAAAAGTTTATAATCAAAATCGAGGGCTGGGGAATATGCCGCCCCCCGACAACTAATTGAGTTGGCAGCGTACAAAATTCGAGCTTGTTTTATTTCGGGGCATGAGGAAATTATTATCAGCACTTTGCCAGCTGCTTTTAAAACCTGGTCACCGGCTCACAAATTAGCAAAAATCTCGGGCCAAGGACACGGCAAGGATTGGGCAGGCACTCGTACTACATTCACGTGTATATTTTATTGAACCGGCTGTGATTTTACCAGCAGAGTGAGCAGTAAATTCTCTAGGCGTTCACTGATTGCTACACGAACAGTCAGAGGCCGAGAGGGCGAGCATTGAGGTCAGCTTCAGCAAACACGCACCCAAAGCCAAATCAAGTCGAGCTGACTTGGCCCGAACTACTGCTGGCCGCAATCCACCTTCCGGAGATTTCTTTTCTGCTCCTCCACTGTCCGTGCACTATCAGCACAAGTCGATGGCTGTGGCCGGGCGGCAGGATGGGGAAAAATACAAGCCCTGCTTGGACTGGGATAATGAAATAAGCCACAACAGCAACGGCTCCTCGAACATATTGAGTGGAAGCTGCACAAACAAATGAACTAAATGTGAACACGTAAGGTAAATAGCGGCTGGCAGAGATTGGACCTAGCCCAGAAATTGTGGGAGGAAAAAGGAAAAATGGGAAACATGGGCTTAATTCTAACTTTAATCGGTGAGGCTACACTTAGGAGAATGAAAAGGAAAAATACTGGGATAATTTAGAAGAGGAAATAAATTAATATATAAGAAACCTTTTATAAAACCCGACATCTTGATTTAATATTTAATTAAATAATTCTAGTTATATAACATGTCAGCGAAGTTTCTACTGATTTTACTGCGCACAGATACTACCACATTTTTTCGCATTTTCACAACCGAAATCCTTGAACAAAAGTGCAATTAATCAGTGGGACGTGCCACACCCACATTCATGGTCAGCACGCACACAAAATGTTGATAAAAATGTGCATTGCCATTTGCAACTTGTTGCGAGATTGTTGACTCTCCTTTATTTATACAATTTTTTGTTACCAGTTTTCAGACTTTCTGTTGCCCCCTCAACAATGCGGCAACTATTTGTACACATTTTTTGTATTGTTCTGTGCATCATGGGTATTTGTTAAATGCTTCGTGTTTTTTGCGCAAATTGTTTGAACAAACTGTCACCAAATGACGGCGTGGCGGCTGGCGATGATGGTTCGCTGAGAGGATGACTTTCGTTGTTATGAGTGTGTCGGGATGGGTCACTTTTAAAAGGAGTGAATGCACATTCATTTTTGAAAGTAATTAAGTCATCTCTCTGGAGGTTAAAATTGTTATTTAAAAGCAGCCTTGAGGGGGGAACAAATAAATTTAAAACTTTTCAGAGAAGAATTTGAAAAGCTTTCATCAACATACGATCTTACTTCATCTTCAGCTATAGCTACAAAAATGTTTAATTTCATTGCCAAAGTATTTTGCCCTTTAAGCTTATAGAATCTTAAATAAGCACTGCAGAAAATACAGACTGGTATATATATCGAGAGGTTTAAGTGTCGACTTGCACAAACTGAAAACTGCAGCGAGGCATGGCAAGGGGCAGATAAGCTGCATCTTATGCAAATGTAATTAAAATGCAACAGAGAGCGCTGTTTTACAATATTTTATGCCATTTCGCTCGCTATATTTTCCTCCATTTTTTTGTTGTTATTTTTTCGGTGTTGGTGTTAGTGTTGCTTAGGACGAGAGTGGCATAGCGTCGCAGTTGTTAGTCCCTCCCTCCATGTCTCTCTCTGCTCTATCTATCTATATTCAGCCATTCGGGTTGAATGAAAATGAGCGTTGTTTTCTATTTATTTTTGAAACGATAATTAAAACAAATAAATGTTAATTAAATTCGGTTTGAAGCGTGAAATGACCTTATGGAGCACCTGCAGGACTTGCTTCGTAACGGTTATTGCCGGGGCTACATAATCAAGTAATACGCAACCCCAAAGACTTTACTAATTGGTTCACATAACAAACAGACTTGCCGGGGAAAAAAATAAAATCCACACAGGGGGCAGGCGAATCAAGAATCGTTCTAACAAAGCCAAAGCTCTCTGGCTCTCTCTGCCACGTTTTAATCTGATTACAGAGCACTTTTTTGCCGTCCCGCCTTATCCTTGCAGCGGGATTTCCCGCTTTCCTGCTTTTCATTGTCACTTTTGTCACCTTTGTTGTGATTGTTGCCAACGTCAAACTCAGATTATGCAAGTAAGAGAAATTCTCTGCTCCACTTCTGATTTATTCAACGTGACGTCCTGCGGAAAAAAAGAGATCGGAACGAAACAAGTTCCTGGTAAATGAAACAAATGTGTGAAAAATAAACTGGATTTGAGCCCAGTTCCGGGCTGGTGGATATTTAATTTACAACACAAAAGCGAACAATTTAACATCACAAAGAAGGTTCAGTGTCAGGTCCAGATTTCCTGTTTTTTGTTAGCCAAAAAAATTATGAAATAAATGAATTTGTTAGGATATAATTAAAACCCATTATTTCGTTGCCTAAATAATTATCACAAGCTCTGACTAAAATACGGAAATATAATGCTTTTGTTATTTATAGGGAGTGGTGAAGAGATCAAAGGTTAAGTGTTGCTACTGGCACTGAAATTCAAATTTATTTCTGACTGAAAAACGATACTTTGCTTAGTTAAAGAGAGTAATTAGGTAAACAAAAGCCTGGAGTCATGTTATTTGCTTTAATTAAGGGGTTGATTAGTAGAGGCGATAGGGAAGGTAGAAATTCTTTAGAAATTTAAGATTTTAGCTTGGAAGTAAACACTTCTGTGAACTGTACAATTAATTCTAAATATAATTTACTTTGTAATCTTTAACCTACTATAGCAAATATTTTTCCTCTTCCTTGCAGGTAAACAAACAAATCGAATTTTCTACCCAAACTACTCCGTAAAAACCCGCACTCAGGTAACGTTGGTACTTCGTTTAACCGCATCGAGAACAAACTTTAATTACTTTGACGCTAAAGTTCGATGCTGTTAACTTTATGGGCAATCCCCTTGAACTTTAAGCTGCTTATGGGGGGAACAACAAATGCTGGAAAAGTCTCTGAAAGCCGGAAACTTTCATGTGCTGGGGTCAATAAAACACAATGGAGGCAAACACCCTCCGATTGTTGGAGGGAAAAAGAGAATACCTAAAAATATTCATGACTGTTGTTAGCCACATGTTCTACAATTTACCTCACACACCGAGATACCAAATTTGTGTATTGTAAAACGACGCACACACAACAAAAGCGTATGGATACAATGCAAGAAATTGCGCATACGCCATGTGGTACACAACACCTGGCACTTTAGTTTTCACCAGAAAATATTACTGGCAGCATCGAATGGTCAACGGGAAATCTAAACATCGTCCCACATACATATCTTATATTTCCATTTCCGCGACCAAAGCCAAACAACGAAAAATACAGCCCGAAACTGGAAGTGCCACCGAAAATGAAAAGCAAATTTTTTGAAGGCAACTAGCTAACATTTGAACCCGTTGCCATTGTTTCATTTACACAAATAATTTCATTGCACAAATTCGAATCGAAAACCGGCAATGGGAATATAGAAATATATACATTTGTACATTCAGTTATAATATCTATAAATCCGTGTGCCCCAGATAAGCCAGGCTTCCGTCTATGCAAGAATTTTCTTTTTCCAGTGGAATTGTTTGCCGTTTTCATGCCAAATGAATATTCTCCTATTTGCACTGATTGCATATTTGATCCGGGATATGAATGTGAGAATTTAGAATGCCTAGGCCGTAAAGGCCGCCTAAGAGTGTCTTTAAATTTAATTTTGTTTAGTTTCGCCGAGGTTGCGGCTGGTTCTCGGGTTTAATATTCTCGAACACAGTTTTATGCTTAGGTGTCGACCCAACATAAACCGGATATTGTAGACGCCAGAAACATTGTGTAATATGGCAACACCGACAGCAAGGGGCATAAACAATATTTACAGTTGGCTGATGTAGATAGAGGCGAAGGCGAAACAACAATGAATTTTCGGCCATAAAAGCCAAAACATTTTGCAGCAGGACTAGCACTAGCTGCGGCACCAGCTGCTAGTTGAAAGTAACTGTGGCCACAGACAGGACCCGAGTCTGGAGACGTTTTTATGAACACACACACATCTTGCAGCCCGCATTCCATTTCCCGCATCCTGCGTGTGTCTCTGTGTTTCCTCATCGATGGCTTCTCCTCCTCTTGTCCTGCCATATTCCCTCTCCATTTGAAGCACATTTCAATGGTTTTTATGGCAAGAACATCAATCAAATGGAAAATATTATTGACAAAACATGCGCACGACATTGTTGATGCGATTTCTCAGAAAAAATCGAAGCAAATATAAACGTGCACTCAAAGTTGAGTTTTTGTATAAATTTCTAGAGCTAGAAATGTGCAGTGATATAATACGGTATATTAAAGAATATTATTTATATTTACTAAAAAGCATTCTATTATATTTTTAGATCTTGTTAAAACACAAATTTGTAGAAACAGTATCATTGGAATTTATTTTTAAATTACTTTCCATTGCTCGCAAGCTAAAAAGTTCTAGGTGCAATTAAATTTCTTTTAAATAAATAAACTGCGATATTTTGTAAGAGTGTATGCACTCGACACGCAAATAAAATGGAAGCATGTTAAGTAAAATAAGCAATTTGCGGACGTGCCGCCGCAAAACTAGGCAACAATTTAAATTGTATCGCAACGGAATAGTTTGATAAATTGCTGCGAAAAATTGATTGATGCCGGGGCCGCTTCGAGGACGTCTGGGAAAACGCTTTTCCTTTTTGCTTTCCCATGGCACGGAGGCGTGGGCCGTGTCACTCGGCAGACAAGTGTCGATAAGTCACGCGTAACTCTGGTCTCGCTCCCCTGGTCTGGCATAAATCAATGTAATTAATTTGAGTTTATCAAACGCTGAAAGTTGCCTCTCTCTTGGCCAGCCACTCGATGCCTAATGGCCATTCGAGCTGGATAATTATCTCCATTTGTGTATATAATACAATGTCGGCCGAGGCCTGTGTTATTGGTGTCTGTCATTACCGACAGACATTCGCTGTTGAGTCTCGAGAGAAAAGATAAAGAGCCGGCACAGTAGCAGAAACACAATCAGATACTGAAACTGAGACCGTCTGAACAGCCAGGAGCCAGCCAGTAATTTTTATTAATAGGATTCTAATTTGTTGGCCACTTTTCTCCATTAGCCCCACCGCCGCCGCCCTTCAGCTGAGCACTTTGTGCTGCTTTAAAGAGTTTAACTTGGCAGAGGACTTAAATTGGTTTATTTTCCAGTCGGTCTCGTCCACCTGTCGCTCTTCAGGGGCGGAATACCTGATGGAAAGTCTTGAATATTCCCGGACAGTTGCGTTGAAAGTTTCTGGCTGAGAGATACAATTTAATGCTTCACTGCGATGCGGTGGAAAACTCATTTACCTTGGTACCCGGGACCGGGACTTCTGAATGCGAGGCACGCATTTCGGCCAACTATTTCCTCTGGCCCTCCCAGGGCTCCTCCCAGAAATAGTGCAGCCAATCAATGGGCATATGCTGTGATAGAGAGAACGGGCTAAAATGCCCGACATGTTTACACCGTTCGATTGGCAAGCTGTGGATACTGGATGCTGGATGCTAGATGCTATTAAAAGTTTTGCCAAAGTTTCGCACATAATTTAAACTATGACACGGGGCCACAACTTGCCGCCGCTGTCCTTTCACCATGATTAGTCGTCCCTTGGCCCAAAAGGCAGCAGGTGTGCTGGCAAGTTTCCGGTGATATAGCACTTTGTCCACTTGACGTAGTTTAGTGACACTTTGGAGCTGCTTTTCCCTGAAGACTGAGAGAATATTAGCGATTGGCTCAAAGATTTAAGAAAGTCAGCTTTTCGTAAAATAAGAATTAGAAATAACAATTCACTGAAGGAATGAAGCACCAAGTTAATTTTTTACAGAACCCATCATAGATTGAGAATTAAGTTTATTTCTTGCTACAATTTATTTATTATAACCCACAATTTTTCCCAGTTTATACATTTTACTCCCCAGCTGATATCCCAGCAGCTCCATTGACAGTTAGCGAAGTTTTCTGGCAGTCAATTTGCCGTCGAAACTGAGAACTGCGAACTTAGAGCCAAGAACGAACCCGCTCGAGTGGCGACAACTGGTAATTGTGAGGGCTGCCAGCCTGACTAACCCATTTCTGGGCCATTCATTATGCAAAGGCTGCTACTGTTGTCCGCATAAATTCGGCCGGGCCGAGACCAGCATAAACAAGTCAAGTGCAAGAACGAGCTCTCTAGTTTTTGGTCAGGGCAGAATTATGGCCATTTGGTAATTGTACAATAGTATGGCAGCAGCAACAGCAACAGCAAGAGCAACAACTACAACGGCAATGACAGCTGTTTTTGAGGGCAGAAACACGATGCAGCCAAGCGCCTTGTTCGGTTGCATCTTCCAGTGTCGGTATAATGGTTAAAATCTTTCGTTTATTCCTGTCCAACTTTCACTCTCTCTCTCTCTTTTTGTTGGCCACAAAAACCACAAACTGCCAGCCCCCAGGAAAACTCATTTGCTTTTTGTCGCCAACATCATCATCGTTGTGAGGGCGAAAATGTTATTAAGGTCGGGTCTGGTTCAGTATTCACTTTCCTCTTCAAATTTCTTTAAGAATATTTTGGGGCTTTTATTTCTTTTGCAAGCTGAGAGCGACTCTTTCAACGATTTATCATCCACCTGGGTCCTATGTATAGTATATTCCTTCCTTTTTATCAATTAATGCCCTGCCGAATTTCGGGTTCATAAATTTGCCAATGTAGGGACGTGACAAAAATTCTTATTGACTTTCTGGGAGGGCGGAAGTTCGTTCGTTCCCCCCTGCTGTCAATTGAATTTAATGGCTTTTGGTGGGCTGCTGTGTCTGGCATTTAAACTAATTAAAAAGTACCCACCATGGAAACTTTTTTTTTTGGGGCGAACGTAAATCGAGGGTCTTGGCAGTGATAATTGGGAAAAGTGTGAACATGCTGAATACCTCAATGGATGGGAAAAAACCTCAGTAACCACAAACATGACAATCATATACACATCACACAGACTGACAGGCAGACAGACAGGCGGGCGGGCGGGTGGTCTCACAAAATAACCGAATGAACCGCAGCAACATTGTTGTCGGCCTCGCCTATGTGTGCATATAGTATATATTATTATTTTTTGAAAATCCAGGACCAAGGACGAACAGCGGGGAACAGCTGCCAGTCAGGCAGGGGCAGTGAGGGACAGGCAGGGAAAACTGACAGACAGCCAGACTGACAGAAGAACCGACCGCAATCATAAAAAAATCAGCTGCAGCCAAGCGACAAAATGCATTTGAACAAGTTTTTACGATGCCGGGAGGGAGGGAGTTTAAGATTTGCAATAAAATATTTTTGCAACAATTTAGATGCCACAGTTTCCTCTCGGCGGCATTAGCTTCGGACATGCAGTTAGCTTGTCTTTATAGCCCGGCCCCATTAAGCGCCATTAATGGCAGCCCCGCCCCTCCCACACACAGGCGGATGGTCAGTGATTTCCTTTCATAGAAGGATATATCGTACATTGTGTGTTGGCAGTGCAACAGCGGCGGTCGTAAAATAAAATGGCTAAAGGAAAACTGCATCTTGGCCAATTAGTTTTTACCTCGAGAGTGGAAAGGAAATGCTGCCCTTTTTCGAATTTTAAGCGAAGTAGTAGCCCGACTCAAGTAAAGGTTACTAGGTTAAAGAAAATCATCATCAAGTAAGTTACAAAAATTCAGGGTTGACATTCCAATTTACAATATTATTTTAGTAAAATTATAATACTTCATAGAGCTCTTTCCAAAGATCAGTTTGAAAACTAAATACAAGTCCCTGAAATAAAAGTTAATACAGCCTGGCCATTCGCCATTATTCACTTAAAGCTCCGTTGCTCGAGAGCGTAAAAATGTATTTCCAGCCATGTGGCATTGTTTATTTTTTCTTTTGCTATTTAATATCGTTAAAATTCATTCAAGTGCGAAACTTGACGATAAACTTGGCCGCACCAGGGAGGAACGAATCGAATAATGGCGGGGCAGGGGTGGGAAAAACTGTAGGGGAAAGCTCGAGAAAAATATGGCGTCTTTGATTTTGACATTGTGCCACATCACGTAGTGCATATACATATATAAATATGTTTGGATGGCGGAACGCCTGAACAAGCGAAAATAGCGCATAAATTTATGACACTCGAATTGGAGGCAGGGGCGTGGCGTGTGCCGTGTGGCATGCGGCATTTGTGCAGCTAAGCGTGGTAGCTTTTCGGTTCGAAAAAAGTGTGTATATATCGAACACTATTTATTTGGCAGGGGAACGAGCAAAGGCGACACACACTTTCCATGGGCTAAATAAGTGATAAAGTTGACTTTGATTTCGCCACTCGTTCACTCCGCTCGAGTGCAGTTAACCCGAATTGCTTCAATGTCAGCTTTTATGGGAGAGCACAAAGGACCCGGGATCCTGGGGGTTCCTCCCAAGGCTTCAGCGGCAGCTGTCCAAACATTGCACACACACAACTCGCCATCAAATTCGTTGAATGTCAGCGTGTGTGTGGGAAGGCTGAAAGGCTGAAAGGCTCAATGGGACGTCTTCCATTTGATTCCGGGCTAGTTGCCGGGAGAGAGGAATGCAATAAAATTGGTGTTAGATAAATAGATAAAGTATTTCAAGGGTTTTGCTTCCTTCTTACTTCGTCCCCTAAGCCGATAAGGGCGCCGGGATAAAAGCTTTCCAAATTGGGTTAACTTTTGAGTTTTATTGCGAAATATTTTGTAGGCCACTTGCTCAATAAATTATATATATTTATATTTCGCTTATGGCGCTCTTTAAATTCCACACATCCCGGCAATGTGCTTAATAAAAGCTCATAAAATTTCATTTATCTGAGCCAGAGGAGAACTCAAAGTCCCTCCTGGCATGCGGAAAAATCTGCGTCAAAAATATATGAGGCAACATGAAATTTTCATAACTTAAACATCAGCATTCAATATATATTGCATACACACCTACACAGCGCACAGCAGCCGCACACAAACACGTCAGGATCTGCATATTGAAAAATTGAATTTTTATATAATAAAGTCAAGGAAGAAATTGCTGAGAGGATTAAATTAAAAAATCTGCATGAATGTATTGTATTTCGGCCAGACCATATATGCAATTATACAGAAAAATTAAAAGGGGAAACAAATAATATTAATGAGAGTTGAATAAATAAAGGACAGCGAATTTGCGGGGCTTAAAACTCAACTTATTAATCACCATTACAGTCTTAAGTTGTGATTTCTCAATTACCTGACAATTAATTGACTTGGCACAAAGATTCCATTACATGTAATTGCATATCGTGGGCTATTTCCACTGACCCAAAGGACCCAGAAAAGTAATCATTTCCCTGCTGTGACCCACAAAAAAATGTGTATTCACAAAAAGGCCAAAGGAATATGCTCATCTGGCAAATGTAAGGCCCTTAAGCGATGCATAAATATTAATAATAAGGATGCTGGAAATGATTTGCATTTAATGTCGGTCTTGCTGCTGGATTTTGCACAAGTTTTAATTAAAATGTCGTCACATGGAAACCCAAATACAACTGAGTAGGCAATTAGCAATGTTTTGCCATAAATTTAATTCAAAATTGGCCCCAAACATTTGCTAATTTCAACGGCGGAAGGACTGCGAGAGCAAAGGGTTGCCAACTTATCACACACACGCCATGTGCGCCCAGTATGCAATGAGAGTTGTCAACCTGCAGGAGCGAATGTGCATAATTCTTGCACACAGATAATTCCCAGTCAAGGCAACAAAATTATAAACCGAAACACAAACAACCATGCTGGGGACAAGGGAAAGTTGTCCTGTGTTGTCCTCCTCCGGATAGGATTCCTAAGTAAATTGATAAACAGACACACTTGGGTCGAGAAACTGTGAGAAAATCTTACATAATGTTGAGCTCTAGAAGATTCTACAAAGAACTAGATCAATTTAATTAAAGTACCTATATATTTTATTGATTGCTTTTGTAGGATATAAATTTGTAAAGTAAAGTTAAGTAAATCATTCCTTTGTGCATCCCAATGAACTGCAAACTAAATTCTTGTTGCATTTTCATTCTATCTACAAGATACATATAAATTTATCGAGGTACCTGGACATTATTGATCCTTATTTCTCCCTCTGCACACTTAGCAAGTTGCATATATGGGCTGTTAAACGGCAAAAGTTTGTCGCATCCTTGGCACATCTGCTGCCTCAGATTTGTGTGTGGTCCTCAGGTTTGTCGTGTGGTCCGATGGCCTCTGCATTTATTTAATTAAAGAGCACTGGCTTTGTTGTCTGTTGTTATTGGTGCAATTATAAATGATATATGTAATTTACTAGGTGCCTGACATCTCGGCTCTCTGATATGTCTCATTGTCAGTGACTTTGTTTGCACTTTCCACCGGCCGGGCCTTGCCATTGTTCTTCGAGCAGTTTTCCCCGTCCTGTGTATTTGGCATATTAAATCATCTGCGTGCTCTGACTCAACTCAGGCGGAATGGAGGGTCTTTTGCGGGGCAATTTGAAATTCATTTGGAGGAGTTCGAGGCAATTCCGGCGGCCACAATAGGTGCTGTGCAGCATTACCAGCGGTAATAATAGTTAATTATGCGACTGAGCACCCGAGACACGAGTAACAAGAGGTTTAAATGGGCTGAAAATAATATTCCGCTCGAATTCATTTGCCATCGAATTACCTCGAGCTCGAACTTGGGTCCTGTGATCAAATGGAAAATCCATGAATATCAAATAAATTACATCATCGCACATGCAAATAAAAATCAAATGGAAAACCAAAATATCCCGGGCTGCTTAATATGCGAAACGCGTTTTCCACGCACATAGGGACCGACGACGGAAAGGAAAACGAGAGGGTAGGCTCTTAAATAAAAGGCAAACAAAATGTTTGTCGCCTCAATAAGAGGCGTCAAATTGTTGCTTTGTCTGGTGAAAAAGTTTTCCTCATTGTGTCGTCTAGTACGTGATAATTGAGCAGACAAAACGAAGTACCACCGACTCTCTCCCAGTGTCAAATTGAAAATGAGAAATTTAACCGAGCGAAATGGTGTTTTCTCCTACTCATACACTTATCTATCCCCCTCCAACAGTCACCAAATTCATACGCATTGGCATCGCCGATAAAAACGATAATCCGCCCTATTTCGACAAATCGCTGTATGAGGCCGAAGTGGATGAGAACGAGGACATTCAGCACACAGTGCTCACTGTAACCGCCAAGGATCACGACGAGTGTAAGTAGAGGGCCCTCCAAAAATATGCCCAGAAATTCCGCAATTATTATCTTACACACACATTTTTCCCTCTCTTCTCTTTTTTTCCTGAATTTTTTTGCCCAAATATTCTTTTTGTGGTCCTCCCTCGCAGCCTCACGTATCCGCTATGAAATTACAAGCGGCAACATTGGCGGCGCTTTTGCGGTTAAAAATATGACGGGTGCCATTTATGTAGCTGGCGCTTTAGATTACGAAACTCGACGCAGGGTAAGTAAAAAAGAGGAAAACCAAAAAAAAAAAAAGAAAACAAAAGGCTACAGAAAGAAAACCGCGTACACAAAAAATGAAAAATGCAAAGTGGAAACCCGTAGAGGAGTCCTCTGTAATCGACAAACGTTCTTCCACAGCTCGGATATATTTATGACATAAGCGTTGCGGGCTTAGTCAACTGTGAGATTTGTTTATGTCATTGGAAAGCTGAGAATACATAAGGGACAACAGGGATTATAATCTTGCCAGCTCCAGGATAAAATTACAGAATTTTTAAAGCTTGAAAACCCGGCCACTTCGCTAGCAGCTTCCCTTCTTCTTGGCCAACTATAAAATTCATTAAGAAACTCGCTGGCAGGTTTCCGTCTCCTTTGAATTTCAATCTACACACTCCGCGGGGCTACTTAAATATTTAAAAGTTCAAACAAGTTTCCGAACATGCGCTGCGGTCAAGAAGTCAAATACCGAGGGCAGGAGAAGGGATAGAGAAATCTGGCGCACCATTAATTGAATTGCAATTCGAACAATTCGAACAATAAAGTCGTGCCGTTCTCGTGACTTTAATTGAAATGCGGCTGGGAAAACTTTCGGCACAGGCCTATGCAAATAGTTCGTGTAATTTAGAATTTGTAATAAATGCAGAAAGTCAGTCATGGAGTGTACAAGGGGATGCCAGGATATGGCTTTGAGAGAACAGTAGAAAGAGCTAATTAATGATTGAACAACCTACAAATTATATTTAATATTTATAGATTTAAGAATCAATTCGAAGTAGGTGCCTGGGGAAGAGTATACAAAAGTTATAGATGTTAATGTGTATTTTATTTGCCAATTCCCACCCCGTTCAGTATGAGCTGCGCTTGGCCGCCTCCGATAACTTGAAGGAGAACTACACCACTGTGATTATCCATGTCAAGGATGTGAATGATAATCCCCCCGTGTTCGAGCGACCCACATATCGCACCCAGATCACCGAGGAGGACGATCGCAATTTGCCCAAACGCGTCTTGCAGGTCAATGAATGAAAATGAAAATGGATAGAAAACTTTGTTCACAACTTTTGATTTGTTCTGTTCTTTTTTTCGGTAGAGTTTTCATTGCGCTGTTATTGTTTGTATATGAGGCACAAAGTCGAAACAACGTTTTATGTTCCCCTAGATTTTATTGCATGTGATGAGTTTTTGTTTTGAAGTTTTCCACCCCCAGCCCCCTAAAAACTCTGCCTGAGCCACAGCATTTTATTGCACAACGAGCCCAAACACAAATAGAATTTTAGAGCGGAATGTTCGCCGAACTATTTATCGGACTCTCCCCATGATTTCGGAATTTATATTTTGGATTTTATTTCCCCTTTGGGATGCCCTGAGCATCTATGGCAAATATTTATATTTATTTCAATTGCCCACATGCCCAGAGTGTTGCAATTTTTTGCGCCTGTCTCCTCTGCCACTCAATAAATTGTTGACATATTAAAGGCATTTACTGCCGTGCAATATTAATGGACTCTGCAATCCCTAGTTTTTGTATGCGCTACACTTTTTTGAGAATACTTACAATCAAAAAATCCAATACCAAACGTGTTTTTAAGTATAGCGAATGTAACATAAATATTTAAAGCCATTTGCATGCCTCATTCCCCGCTTTCGTTTGATTTAAGGCTGCTGAAAAAATGAAATGACGAAAAGTAATTGAACAATTAAAAAATGCTGTCCACTCGAGAGTGGACAAATGTTGTAAAATGCGGGCTCGAAAAAATTATACAATTTATTTACAGAGCACACAGAGTCGTGTGTAATTGGCAAAGCATTTAAATTGCGGTTGCTGCAAGAGTTTATAGTAATAATATTGATTTATCATTAAGCACGGCTCGCCGCGGACTGTAAAAACGCATTTTAATCAGAGGGTGACTTGGAAATATGTCGATTATCATGATTAAAATTACTATGCAGCTTGTAATGCATAATTGAATAAGTCGATTAAATTATTGCATTTTAATGAGTAAACAGAATGCGATTGAATATGGAAAATGCAAATTCAGCTGCCGCCGAGTCAAGGCCTAGATGGTTCAGTGAAGCAATATAGATAATAGAGACCATCTTGGACATTTGTAAATTATTACGCCAGCTTACATTTTTTCCGTTTGGCAAAACACATAGTTTTACGTTACCCTTTCAGTAATTTATGAGCGTTTAAAATTTATTGTTTAATTTTGTCGTTTTTCACTCTTTTTGTTTTCTCCCCCCACCCACCAATTTTGCGTTGGCCATATATTTTATTTAATGTTTGCATAAAGTACGAACTGAAATTGGTTGCCTCGGACAGTTTGAATGAAAATCAAACAACAATCGTCATAAATGTGCGCGACGTCAACGATCTGCCGCCGCAGTTCCCGCAGACGTCCTACGAGCGAACCTTCGACGAGGGAATGACCGACACGCCCTTTACCATCATGCAGGTCGCTATGGCTATATTATTTACCACATCCCAGTCCTGTACATAATACCATATGGCTATGGCATTCGGCATATAGCGAGCAAACAAAGCAGCTCTCTCTCTCTCGTTAACAATTAATTTAACCCAACAACCGAGCGACACAAAATCTCATTCAATTTCATTTCACATGTAAAGTTTGTGTAAACCAGCCATAACAAACCGTAAACATAATGAATAATCGGTGTAAGGTGTAATTTATTTAACTCCAGTAATTGTGTAAATTAAAAAACGAGCTCATATGGGTCCTCTAATAATGCTGTGTAACTCGATTATGTGACGCGAGAGCATTGATTTTACTAACAACCAAATGGTGAAATATTGTATTTCCTTCTTCCGGTTCAATCTGTGAAATTTTAATTCAAACAATATTTTTACGGCCTTCATTTGTGCATTTATTTCACATTTTATACCACGCACACATCGTTCAATTTTTCCATTAGCCCTGCTCTGTTGTTTGCCACCAAAAGCTGCTAATTAAATTCAATATGCTCTTTAAGTATTAATGCCACACATTCGCACGATTAAGCCCGATCCGCCGCCCAGATTTTCTGCTGTGGTTTATTGTGTTTCACTTGTGGCTAACTGGGCCCCCAACTAATTTAATTAAAACGTGAACGTGGACAAAGCTTAAGGCTAACAAAGGGAATTAAATGCAATCTGTCAGCACTCAAGCTTTGTTTTTATTTACATTCAACTAACCGTTGGCAAATATTATTTTATTTACCACCGATTCTGTGTTTTCACTCAATTCTAACAAAAATATTTTTTCAATGACCAATACCCGTCAGTGTTTGGTGAATAAATCATAATCCTTTAAAAAATAACGTTTGATTTTCTATTAAACTCAAAAAGTTGTAAAAAGCCAAATGGTAATTAAACTGAATAAATACCACTGACTGGTGTTATTGGAAATGTGAAAAAATGTGCTTAATAAATGCGATAGTATAAACTAACAGTGAAGTATGGAATAGTTTTATTATATTTATGTTTATATTTACTTTTTACTTTTTGCTTCTGCTCTTTGTCTTTGTATAGTAGTGCATGGCATGTTTAACTACGATTTAATGCTGCTTTTTTGTTCGTTTACTTAATTTGATTTTTACTGTGTTTTTTTTACTGAAATACCCGACCGTAAATAATAAATATCTGTATTTATTCGCCGCTGTGGATGAACAGGTTACGGCCACAGATGGCGACAAGGACCGTCCCCAGAACATCGTGTACTTCCTCACGGGCCAAGGCATTGATCCAGATAATCCGGCCAATAGCAAGTTCGACATCAACCGCACCACCGGCGAAATATTCGTATTAAAGGTAAGTCATAGGCGAAAACAATGCCACAATTTAAGCATTAACAAATTGCCAATGGGCGTGCGCCCGTGGAAAAACACTCGTGCGTTCGTAAATAAATAAATGAAATGCGGTATTTTAAAATCCATGTCGGCCAAGGCCGCAGCTGGACAGAAACTGAAAATAATGGCGAATTTTCGAAATATGCTCTCGCTGATTAAGCCCCATCAATATGCACTTAAGCCCGCCGCGAATCAATCCCAATCCCGACAAAATGCCAACGTGCGAAACAGCCTACGTGCTCATTATTTAACATTTAAATGGCAGTTGACGGACAGGGGGACGGAAGGCCCTCCCGGTGCAGCTATTAAATAAAATTTTATAAATGAGAGGCGGTAAGGGAATTTTCACCGGAGAAAAGTGACGGATTGCCCTCAAGGTCCAGTGATTTTATTGGAACTTAAAATCAAAGGAAATGCAAATAAATGCTTGTTTGCTTTTATTGCACACACCGAAGCGTTCAATTAAATTTTAATATGCTCTACAAATGCATCCGCAGCAATGTCGATTCAAGAGTACATTAAAACTAATTACAAAATCACAATTGAAAATCCCCTGCCGCATGCGGGTCGAAATTTTCACTTAACTCTCTCCCTCGCCAACAACGAAAAATGTGTGTAGCCCCGAAAACTCTAAAGCCAAATTAAATGAAATTCCCATGCGTCCAGCTCAAATAAAAATAATATGTGTGTGCTTGCACTCGTATGGAGCTAAAAACATTTGGGCCGCACAATTTAGCCATTTTTAGTCCATAGTCCATAGACTATCCTCTCCTTCTACGAATAAAAATTTATTTTCCGGCTTTCCACTTAAAATGGGGAGTAGGTGGGATGAGGACTTGATAAGGGATAACAAACAGCTGTACCGTTTTTATTTATTATTTTTTTGCTGTTGTCGCTGTTGGAGGAGGAACCATGGACCGTGACCCACTCACAACTAATCCCTTAAATTGAATATGTCATAACAATGTTGGCAAATTTGTCATGCAAATTAAAGCCATGACTACGCAGGGGTTGCGTGTACATATTTTTCTTTTATTCCCTACAACAAGGGGTATTTTCGGGGGTATTTGGGGGATGATGAGTTCATTTTGGGAGTACAAAAATAGGTGGAGAAGTATTATATTTGAGTTTTACAGAAAAATACTATTTAAAGGTTTAGCATAATCGGAAACAAAGATGCTTAAATAGCTCTTAATGAAATAAGTTTAAAATGTATATATTTCAACTCTAAAGTAACCAGATAATAAAGAAAAAACAAAAGACTTCACGATTATCTTGAATTGTAGCTTAACTATGGTTTAATTTCTCTCCTAGAAACTTACACGTGACACTTCGGTTTACTACTGAGTAACCTGAGGTGTAATCCATCACTGCCCATAATTCCATACACGATTCCTTTGTTGTTGTCGCCTCGTACACGATTTTTTACGACAAACCCAATGTCAGCGCCATGAAAAGCTCCTCTTGTTGTCAGTCTGCTGGGGCTGTCACATGTCTGCGAGGGTTAAGGGGCGCCGGCGGGCAGCTAACAAGGGTTTTGGTTTGGGGGCATTATCCAAGGGTTGCCAGCAGCCGCCAACAGATACAAAGTACTGATTAAAATCGTTTTTCTTTTCCTCTCTTTTTTGCGCTTTTTATTATTTGCATACGTGTGGGGTTAAGGAAGGGGGGTGTTAAGGGTGCCCAGGTGGGAGCAACACATCACTCAGGCTGCGGTGAATGCATATCAAAGTCACAATCAACATCAGAGACAGGCTTCGGGTTGGGGCTTCCCCATTCTGTGGCAACAGGATAATTTCATGGGTTAAAGAGGCACGAGGGGTACTCCTGCCGCACCAACAACAATGTGTTTCCCTCCCCATCCC
The DNA here is from genome assembly GCA_008042675.1 of Drosophila seguyi. Taxonomy (NCBI): domain Eukaryota; kingdom Metazoa; phylum Arthropoda; class Insecta; order Diptera; family Drosophilidae; genus Drosophila; species Drosophila seguyi. The sequence goes on along the minus strand of VNJU01003751.1, from coordinate 120,580 downwards.
CCCAGATGTTAATCGGTTTTGCGTTTATGACAGCTAAAATTACACAATGCCCTCGTGCATATTACCCCTTAACAACAGCGTTTTACACTCAAGCCCACTCACACTCTTTCATTTTTCCTATATTTTTATGCCTTTATAGCCGCTGGATCGCGATCAACCGAACGGCCGGCCCCAGTGGCGCTTCACGGTCTTTGCCCAGGACGAGGGCGGCGAGGGCCTCGTGGGATATGCGGACGTCCAGGTCAATCTGAAGGACATCAACGATAATGCCCCCATTTTCCCGCAGGGCGTGTACTTTGGCAACGTGACGGAGAACGGCACCGCCGGCATGGTTGTGATGACCATGACCGCCGTCGACTACGACGATCCCAACGAGGGCTCCAACGCCCGCCTTGTGTACTCCATCGAAAAGAATGTGATTGAGGAGGAGACGGGCTCCCCGATTTTCGAAATTGAACCCGACACGGGTGTGATAAAGACCGCCGTCTGCTGCTTGGATCGCGAGAGGACACCGGATTATTCCATACAAGTCGTGGCGATGGATGGCGGGGGGTTAAAGGGGACGGGGACGGCCTCGATAAGGGTAAAGGATATCAACGATATGCCGCCGCAGTTCACGAAGGACGAATGGTTCACGGAAGTGGACGAAACGGATGGCACTGCCCTGCCGGAAATGCCCATTTTAACGGTGACCGTGCACGACGAGGATGAAACGAACAAGTTCCAGTACAAGGTCATCGATAACAGCGGCTATGGCGCCGATAAGTTCACCATGGTGCGGAATAACGACGGCACAGGCTCCCTGAAAATCGTCCAGCCTCTGGACTACGAGGATCAGCTGCAGAGCAACGGCTTCCGGTTCCGCATTCAGGTCAACGACAAGGGCGAGGACAACGACAATGACAAGTACCACGTGGCCTACTCCTGGGTTGTGGTCAAACTGAGGGACATCAACGACAACAAGCCCCACTTCGAGAGGGCCAACGTCGAGGTGTCCGTGTTTGAGGACACCAAGGTGGGCACTGAACTCGAAAAGTTCAAGGCCACCGATCCGGATCAGGGGGGCAAGAGCAAGGTGTCCTACTCCATCGATCGCTCCTCGGATCGCCAGCGTCAGTTTGCCATCAACCAGAACGGATCGGTGACCATTCAGCGCTCCCTGGACCGCGAAGTTGTGCCACGTCATCAGGTCAAGATCCTGGCCATTGACGACGGCTCTCCACCGAAGACGGCCACTGCCACGCTCACTGTTATTGTGCAGGACATCAACGACAATGCCCCCAAGTTCCTCAAGGACTACAGGCCCGTGCTGCCGGAACACGTGCCGCCACGCAAAGTGGTCGAGATTCTGGCCACCGACGACGATGATCGCTCCAAGAGCAATGGCCCGCCCTTTCAGTTCCGCTTGGATCCCAGCGCCGACGATATTATCCGTGCTTCCTTCAAGGTGGAACAGGATCAGAGTGAGTACAATATTACTTTATTTTATTAGGGTTTAATAATAACTGAATTTGAGGATAAATTGGTTAATGTATAAGGGAAAAGAGTAAGAAGGTTCTTGAAAAAAATAATATCTAAATTAAAGATGGTTTTTTTATATCAAAAGTCGTAAACTCTGTCAGTCCCTTTTGTCCCTTAAAGATAATTTGTTTAACATACAAGAAGTTATAATATTTATCAGGTTTAGTTTTAGACTAAAACTTTTAGTTTAACAACCGAATACACTTGCATATTTAATGTAAAAATTGTTATTCAATGCTAATTTAATCACTGCTTAGAAACTTTCGACTATCTGCCCTTCGATTTGGCAATCTAGTTTCCATACACTAACCAATTACTTGCAAATTGCTGCACATACTCAACTCGAAGAGGTTATAGGGATCGAAAAATAGTTGCGAGCTGACCGAAAACTTTGCTGGAATGGAAAAGTTCGCCCCATATTTGGGTCAAAGCTTAAACAATGCACCGGCAGCGCAACATTTTCATTTTCGCAACCCTTTCTGGGCTTGTATCGAAATTTTCTTTGCGAACTATCGAGAGAAGGGCCAGTGTCGCCAACAATAGCATAAAAATGCAATTACCTCGCTCCAAGGAAAAAAATATAGAGAGAGGGTAGAGGATACCCCGAAATGAATAGCCAGGAATCTTTGGCCATAGAACGGAAACAGCAGACCGCATCGCACATGAAAATTTAAATAATAAAAGCAAGACACGGATACACACACTCGTCGCCCACCTGGGCGAAAAATAAAATGGCAAATGCACAAGTTTTCAATTAAATTACCCCCAGCCACGGGGAGTCTGCCCGCAAAATCCCAACTACACACCCGTTTGTATGCAGCGCAGTACCCTTCGCATTTTTCGGGTGAGGAAAAGCCAAGAAAAGATGTGGAAAAAGTGCCCGGGCAGCAGCAGTCACAATTTGTGTGGGTGGCAATCCAATTTTGATGCCCCAGCTGGGAAATGGGAGAGGCTACAAGTTGGGGCGAAATTTTCGTAGCCAGTGACTTTATGCAAACGTTGGGGTAGCGAGGGCAGAGCAGGCTTTTCCCGACTCGTATTTGCATACAATTTGCCTAAAAACACACCATGGAGTGTCTTTAAAAATACATTTCAAATGTGCGTTCTCGCTCCGCTCCTGGGAGTTCCTGCTCCCCGGGGCAGTTGTAGTTTCCATTCCATGCGAGCGGTCCGAGCCCAGACTTAACACTTGTTGGCTCAAAGGCGTAATTACAACAAATGGGCTATTGCGAGAGTTGCATCTGCAATCAGGTGGAAAACGTGCTGGCTAATAAAAGAGCTTAGTTCTTTCGGTTGGTTAGATGTCGGGGCTTACGGCTAACTGGCAAATGCCTTTGAAGCACCAACTAGCAAGTGGATTTGGGCAGGACTTTTGGCAGTTACTCCGCCCAACAATGTGTAGTTTATTCACCTGTAGGCAGATGTTACATATTCGAAATTATCTAGGGGTCGTTCTTTAATGGGAACCAGGAGAACTTTGAACAGAGAAGTTTTCTACAATTTAAATCGAAGCTAACTAGCAAGTAATCAAACAATATATATAACATTGAATGTTTCAAATCTTGGTTTAATTTCTCCCTTCTTAACTCCTTTTTATTACCATTTCACAGAGGGTGCCAACGGCGATGGCATGGCTGTTATTTCCTCTCTGCGCTCCTTCGATCGCGAGCAACAAAAGGAGTATATGATCCCCATTGTGATCAAGGACCATGGCTCACCTGCCATGACAGGCACGAGTACACTGACCGTGATCATTGGCGATGTCAACGACAACAAAATGCAGCCTGGATCCAAGGACATCTTCGTTTACAACTACCAAGGACAATCGCCAGATACCCCAATCGGTCGCGTGTATGTCTACGATTTGGACGACTGGGATCTGCCCGACAAGAAGTTCTACTGGGAGGCCATGGAGCACCCCAGGTTCAAGTTGGACGAAGACTCCGGCATGGTCACCATGCGCGCAGGAACTCGCGAGGGGCGTTACCACCTCAGGTTCAAGGTCTACGATCGCAAGCACACCCAAACCGATATTCCGGCAAATGTCACAGTCACGGTCAGGGAAATCCCCCACGAAGCGGTTATTAACTCGGGATCCGTGCGGTTGTCGGGAATTTCCGATGAGGACTTCATTCGCGTGTGGAACTACAGGACGCAGAGCATGAGTCGCTCGAAGATGGATCGTTTCAGGGACAAGCTGGCCGATTTACTCAACACCGAACGGGAGAATGTGGATATATTCAGTGTGCAGCTGAAGAGGAGACATCCCCCGCTCACAGATGTCAGATTCTCCGCGCACGGTTCCCCCTACTACAAGCCAGTGAGGCTCAACGGCATTGTCCTCATGCATCGCGAGGAGATCGAGAAGGATGTGGGCATCAACATCACCATGGTGGGCATCGATGAGTGTCTGTACGAGAACCAGATGTGCGAGGGCAGCTGCACCAATGCCCTAGAGATCAGTCCGCTTCCCTACATGGTCAATGCCAACAAGACCGCCCTGGTGGGCGTGCGCGTGGACACCATTGCCGACTGCACTTGTGGTGCTCGCAACTTCACCAAGGCCGAGTCCTGCAGGACCACGCCGTGCCACAACGGCGGCCGTTGCATGGACACCAGGTTCGGACCCCACTGTTCGTGCCCCTTGGGCTACACGGGTCCCAGGTGCCAGCAGACCACGCGCAGCTTCCGCGGAAACGGATGGGCCTGGTATCCGCCCCTCGAAATGTGCGATGAGTCCCACCTGAGTCTGGAGTTTATCACCCGGAAGCCCGACGGCTTGATCATCTACAACGGACCGATTGTCCCACCGGAACGGGATGAGATGCTTATATCCGACTTCATTGCTCTGGAACTGGAGCGCGGCTACCCGAGGCTGCTCATCGATTTCGGCTCGGGAACGTTGGAGCTGAGAGTGAAGACCAAGAAGACCCTGGACGACGGCGAATGGCACAGGATCGATCTGTTCTGGGACACCGAAAACATTCGCATGGTGGTGGACTTTTGCAAGTCGGCGGAGATTGCAGAAATGGAGGACGGGACACCGCCAGAGTTCGATGATATGTCCTGCCAGGCGAGAGGACAAATCCCGCCGTTCAGTGAGTATCTGAATGTGAATGCCCCGCTGCAGGTCGGCGGACTCTATCGCGAGCAGTTCGATCAGAGCCTCTACTTCTGGCACTACATGCCGACGGCCAAGGGCTTCGATGGATGCATCCGAAACCTGGTTCACAACTCCAAGCTCTACGATCTCGCCCACCCGGGACTCTCTAGGAACAGTGTGGCGGGATGTCCGCAAACCGAGGAGGTTTGTGCTCAAACCGAGACCACAGCTCGCTGCTGGGAGCATGGAAATTGCGTGGGTTCGCTGTCCGAGGCACGCTGCCACTGCCGTCCTGGATGGACTGGACCGGCCTGCAACATCCCCACCATTCCGACCACCTTCAAGGCCCAGAGCTATGTCAAGTACGCCCTCAGCTTTGAGCCGGATCGGTTCAGCACCCAAGTCCAGCTAAGGTTCCGCACGAGAGAGGAGTACGGCGAACTCTTCCGGGTCAGTGACCAGCACAACAGGGAATACGGAATCCTGGAGATCAAGGACGGACACCTGCACTTCCGCTACAATCTGAACTCGCTGCGCACCGAGGAGAGGGATCTCTGGCTGAACGCCATCATGGTCAACGATGGCCAGTGGCATGTGGTGAGGGTCAATCGTTACGGCTCAGCCGCTACCCTGGAACTGGACGGAGGCGAGGGTCGACGCTACAACGAGACCTTCGAGTTTGTCGGTCATCAGTGGCTGCTGGTGGACAAACAGGAAGGCGTTTACGCCGGCGGCAAGGCAGAGTACACGGGAGTGCGTACCTTTGAGGTCTACGCCGATTACCAGAAGAGCTGTCTCGATGACATACGGTAAGTCAATCGTAATTATTATAACTTCTAACATGAGTTTCCATTCTCCTGAATTAAATAAATTTTAAATTTAAATTTCATTTCTCTTTGCAGCTTGGAAGGCAAGCACCTGCCCCTGCCACCTGCCATGAACGGCACCCAGTGGGGTCAGGCCACCATGGCCAGGAACCTGGAGAAGGGCTGTCCCTCGAACAAACCCTGCTCGAATGTGATCTGTCCCGATCCCTTCGAGTGCGTGGATCTGTGGAATGTCTACGAGTGCACGTAAGTTTTCCCGTCATCTTCATCAACCTCCCCCGAAACCCTTTCCAAATACATTCTTAGGCCTTAACCCATTGCTTTTCGTTTCTCATCAAACAAAAAGAAAAATTACCAAACGAGAAAAAATTAAAATCCATTCAAATAAATTGACCATTCGGACTGTACTTGACCAACCCCAAACATAAACAAAAAAGGAAAAGAGTTAGTCCATAAGCCATGTGTGGCGATAAGAAAGCCCCGAAAAATCCACAAAGCAAAACCAATACCACATAAAGGGGAACAGGAAAACAAATCACCGGCTTTTGATAAGCAAGCAGAGCTAACATTTGATAGGCTTAATCAATTAAGGGCAGAGGCCCACAAAAAAAAAAACGGGGGAGAGTTGGGCAAAAAGCCTGTTGACCGTCCGTCAAAGGAGGTCCTGCCGATGAATCGCAGTCACACTCCCACTCACATTCATACACACTTTATTCACACACGCGGCACACACTCACACACAGTCGTCAGCTAGTGATTGGCACTAAACGTTGCGTGACAAATCAATCGGCTTAGGCTTACGTTTCCGATTTCGCTTTGACTTCGGCCCAAAGTCGATCCCGGGAGCTGTGATTCGAGATGCGAGATTCGAGCTTCTGGCTTCGAGTTTCCGGCGAGAGCATTTGTCCGGCTTGTAATGGTCTTTGTACATATTCACGCTTTTGTTTCATTACACAAAACGAACAAGAAATTGTAACTAGCTTGGCACAGGTGCTCCTACTATGCTTATCTTTGTTAAACACACACATACTTTCCAAACACAACGTCGTTGGCTTTAAGCTTTTTCCCTTTGCCAATTTTGTAGAAGGAAAATAAATCAGTTAAGGTAAAAGCAGGGTCAAAAGATTTTAAACTGCCTAATAAATTTGTTACTGTTGCCTTGTGAGCCAGAAGTCTTCAGTAACTAAGCAATCAAGACTCTATTTGCCTCCATCGAAGCCTTGACATAACGTGGACCTGCCTCGAATCTGTAGACATATATATATCATATCAATTGGAACATCCATTCGATATTTACCTTTTCGTTTAGCCCACTTTTTGTTGCCATTTTGCTCCCACTATTACTCAAGTAACTTTAACTTAATGGTGACTTATCATATAAATAAAACACGATGTAGTTGCGGCGAAGGACGCATTATGTCGCCCGATTCCAAGGGCTGTATGGACCGCAACGAGTGCCTCGATATGCCCTGCATGAACGGTGCCACTTGCATTAACCTCGAGCCCCGCCTGCGGTACCGATGCATATGTCCCGACGGTTTCTGGGGCGAGAACTGTGAGCTGGTGCAGGAGGGTCAGACCTTGAAGCTCAGCATGGGCGCCCTGGCGGCGATACTGGTCTGCCTCCTGATCATTCTGAGTGAGCATCCAAGCAGAGTCCCCCGACATAAATGAATATACCATGAATTCCCTCCGAGTGTGCAGCAACAACTCATAGTTTTAATCAAGCAATTAGTGCTTTAGCGAATGCCCTTAGCCCTTAGTGTCTCTGTGTTGTAAGTTTATTCGAATTTTATTAGCTGGTTGCAATCATCCCATCAAATTCGTGCCTTTCATTCGTCAAATTCCATTTCATTTTCCCCATCAATCCGACATATTCAATGGCTCTCAGCCTGTGCACTTTGCTTTTATTTTATCATAACCAATCGTATCATATTTACCAAATCCAATCATTCGACATCTAAATCACGGCTCACCGAACTCATATATATTTGGCACTCGACTTTCATTGCCGCCCTTTGGCATGTATTCCATTCAAAAGGCATTTCCATATTCATCAACCTATGATTTCATCTCCATGCATATTCAATGTTTGTTTTTGGCACATTTTCCGTTCAGCCTTTCACTCTCTGTACAAGTTTATAATATTATTCAATATCTGTGTGTGTGTGTGTGTGTAAATATTTTAAATATATTTAAACAAAGGTATGTACCCATATGTAGTGGAATATTTAATTAGTTCTGTGTCCTTAATGAAAACTTAAGCTTCTTGTTGGGGATTTTCCCCGGACTCCGACTCTTTGATACATGCGTTCCATTTAGTTTAGTTTTTTGGCCATACTTTTATCAACTCCCCACATTTCACAATGCACTCAGCCAAGACAAAGAACAAGACCTGAAATGCCCTTCAGGTAAGTTAACAAATGTGCAGTCAAAGATACAGGCTGCCCGTGAGGAGACAGGACCGAGGGAAGAGCAATTGCAGTTGTTAGCTTTGGCATTTCGAGAAATCACGATGCACTAAATCCACCCCAAACCGAGCGAATAAAAACCGGAAAGGGGAAATACAGACAGGAAGCTCAGACAGCTCAAAGGAGCAGGTAGGAAAGTGGCACTAAGAAGCTGCCAGTTCCATTTTGGGCATTGCCTCGCGAGGATTTACTACGATTCTGCTTCTGCTTTTCGTTTCCCTTTTTTATTTTTGGCTCAACTGTTCACGTTTAATGTCGGGTATGTGTGTAAACAGCCAGAAAAACGCCAGTCACCGGCTTACAGCTCTGACTCCATTTATAAGGCATCTTTGCTCAACATTTAAAAGTAAATACTTTGGCTCAGAAATTGTTTCGAGCCCGGGTCCACTTGGACTAAGACTTAATGACGTAAAATATGGCAAACTTCATAGACGAACGGGAAAAGAAGTGGAAAATTTCAGCTAAAATTATCAAGTACCTCACTCACTCACTTCTGATGGGTTTTAACAACGCACTTGGGAGCAATCGAAGGCGGAGCAGGGCAGCCAAAGGGGAAAAGGACGATCCCGGCGATTCAACTGTCCGACTGGCTCTGATTTAGTGTGAAAGTTTTTCCTGCTTTTGAGGTATTTACTTTATCCTCCTTCTTTTCAAGTTGTTTGCACTTTTTTTCGTGCATTCCTGCTGCGAGGATTCAATGGTCAGACCAGAAAATTTGCCAATAACCGTCAATATATCAAAAGTGACTTGCGTCTGCTCTTGAAATGTATTCAATTGAATCGCAGTTTTTGATTCTAAAATTCAAATTCAATTAAATTACGGAATATACTGAATACATTTCAATGGCAGCGGTCTTAAATCATTGCCATTTCACACCTCAATTTGCAAAGTCAACAGACAGGGCAAAGTTTTGTATTTGCCATCTCAAGGACGAGGGCGAGTGCGTTACCCGAAACTAATCAAAACAAACTTAAGAACGAGGGGAAAAAATAGTCATGAAAAGTGCGACAAAATAAAATGAAAACCAACTTAGCCCAAGAATGCAGCAGGATAAAAAACTTTATTCAATTCCGACCAAGAACAGGAAAAAAATAGTTGCATAATAATCATAAGAGGAGGAATATGAAGAACAACAGAAATTGTACAAAACAGCACTTAAGATGCGTGCTAGGAAGAAACTCGGTGAAGGGACGTAGAATGTTTGCGCAATGCAAATGCAAAAAGTTTGTCACACGACCAAAACCGAAACTAAAAAGTCACAAAGCGTAAAATAATAACTACAACGAAAAATAGAAAAAAAAATGGTAAAGTTGCAACGAACGTTTAAAGGGACTTTCTGACAGTTTTTCACACTATAAGGGAATAAGAAAGAGGATTGGAAAATTTTCCATTCTCATAACTATTCAAACGGAGAAAGCGAAGCAAGATAACACTGAGAAAAGAACATCATAAATTAAGAGTTGTTTATTCAAATATTTATATATTTTTTTATTAAGCTTGATTAACAAATCATTAATACATAATACCACAATTATAATTTAAACAATATAATTTATAAATTATATTTACATCCTTGATTTAAGAATGCGATTTTCTCAGTGCTACAAACTTTACAAGAGCAACTCACACATCCCACATCCACCTCCACACACACTTGCATGATGAAAACAAATTTTAAACAAATTCTTTTATTTTTTTTCAACATCCCAACACACACACACACACAAACAACATCCTACATCCACTCAAACGAACAACTCGTACAACCACTCGTATACGTAACGTTACTTTTCGTGGCATTACGTATACGCCTGTGTGCAGGTGTCCGGCGGGCTACAAAAGCTCCGGCAGCACCTGTGTGAACGACAACGAGTGCCTCCAGTTCCCGTGCCGCAACGGGGGCCGCTGTCGCGATCATCATCCGCCCAAAAAGTACGAGTGCCACTGCCCCATGGGCTTCACCGGCATGCACTGCGAACTGGAGTTATTGGCCTCCGGGGTATTGACGCCGTCGCGTGATTTTATAGTCGCCTTGGCGCTCTGCCTTGGCACTCTGATATGTAAGTATACCGCAGAATTTCTTCACCGGAAATGGCTGTGGTGGTGGTGTGCGATACCAAGCTCGTAACACTTGAACTTAAGGTTTGAGTAGTTGTTTAACAGCCAGGCTAAGTAAATTCAATTTTGGAGCTTTATTGCATGAAATTGTTACTGTTTTGTAAAATTATATCCATTCTTTTTGATATTTATAAGTATAAGTTAATCAATTGAGCAATTTCTGGGATGAAAATACTTAGAATAAAATAGAGATTTAAAATTTTAAGTATAAATATTTCTCAATTATCTGTTTAGATAAAACAAATATTTTACTTGTTTAAAGATTATTTATCAAGTTAATTTCTGTTTCCTTCTCATTTCTTTCTTAAATTAATTTAAAAGCTAAAAAAAATCATTTCTTTAAATCCATCTGAAATTGTACATTAATTTCCCGTTTAATTACAATTTTCTTATGCCAATTAAAAGTTTAATCAGAGGTCTACATTTCCCTTAAATATTGATGGCATCGCACGGAAATAAAATTAATTAAGTCTTACAATCAGCCATCTGCAATGACCGGAAACGATGGATCCCGGAGCAAGCAAACATGTCAAAAGTAATTTCCGCAAATTACATGACGCAACAAAAGTCGTTCCATAAATTAAAGTTTACCGAATGGTCTGCGGGATATTTTTGCATATCGATAGGGCAGCCATGGCGATGGCGAGCCCATGAAAAATCAGACTACAAATTAAACTTCCTTTTCGCATTGCGAATGCGTATTTGACTAACACAATAATTGCAATTACACGCTGGCCAGCTGGCAGAAAAACTTTCGGCAGACGAAGAAGAAGCCGCAGCAAATTACTTAACGTCAACTCGCAGTTGCGGTGGCAATTTCCCCGACTTGGAATCCCCGGAAAACTTTTTGTTTTCCTTGGAATTTTCGGTTGGCTGTGCAACAGATGCTGTCTACTTCTCGCAATATGCTGAGAAGCGCGATGGCCAAATTAGAAATGCTACGCGGCGACAGCGTCTGCAGCTTGATTTGCCATTTTCCGTTGACCAGAAAACTGGGACAATGTTTGCAATATTTGTTTTCATTTCTTACTTCTTTCGTTCTATATTTCTGGCTTATTCTTTTTTTTGCAATATTGCCTTCTCCGTTTCGGTTCTACAATTTAATTAAGCATTTTTTGCAAGCCGAAGCGAGAAGATATTTTGCGATTCCCTTTGCCAGCGTTGAAGGAGAGAAGTATAACTGAAATTGCTCTGCATGTTAAATTAAGTGTAGCTTAATGCACTTTGTAAACCCAACGAGTTGTTGTTGCCTACTACTGCAGGATGGGAAGAATATCTTAGCCGGAATCGCATTTTAATATTGTTTAATTTTCAACCATTCGCAGTACTCGTCCTGGTGTTCGTCGTGTACAACCGTCGCCGTGAGGCGCATATCAAATATCCGGGCCCCGATGACGATGTGCGCGAGAATATCATCAACTATGACGACGAGGGTGGCGGCGAGGACGATATGACTGCCTTTGACATCACACCGCTGCAGATACCGATTGGAGGGCCAATGCCACCGGAGCTGGCGCCCATGAAAATGCCAATTATGTGTAAGTATTCTCTTTGAAATGCCAGAAATTGGGTCATGAAAACAAAGACACCCATTGAGCTAAAGACATTTGAGAGCTGAAACAATATAGATATACTTGTATAGAGATCAAAGTTGCTAACATTCTTATTTTGTTTTTTAATCCATAAGGAAATCTTCATCAACAATTTATCTTTATTTTTGCTACTTACAGATCCCGTCATGACCTTAATGCCCGGTCAGGAACCCAACGTGGGAATGTTCATTGAGGAGCATAAAAAGCGCGCCGATGGCGATCCGAATGCTCCTCCCTTCGACGATCTGAGGAACTATGCCTACGAGGGCGGCGGCAGCACAGCCGGATCACTCAGCTCGTTGGCCTCAGGTAAATTAAAAAAAACCTTGTTTAAGAATAGTATTTGCACCCAATATGCTGCAGTTTAGTCACGAATTTAGAACCGAAGCCTGAGAAGCCCCAAAAAGTTGGCTACTACTAGAACGGCGCACATAGCGTGCGCCCATCTCGACCCGCTGCTGACTCAACATCTTTTCTGACATTTTCAGGGCAACGTGTCTCAGATACAGCTGAATATTGGGTGTAAATTAAGTTGCATATATGAAACTATTTATGGTATTTTTGTGCTTTGCCTGCACGGAGAAAAACTTGCATTTATAAAAGTATTTATTTCTGAAACCTTCAAACAATAATCAAGCAATTTTCTCTCTGCGTACAAGGTTTAGTGTCGAAATTAAATACGAATTTTTGTGTGTTCTTCCTTATTTATTGCAGGCACCGATGATGAGCAGCAGGAGTACGACTACCTCGGGGCCTGGGGGCCACGCTTCGACAAGCTGGCCAACATGTACGGACCCGAGGCGCCCAATCCCCACAATACCGAGCTGGAGTTGTAAGCGGGGAAAAGCCAAGAGCGGAGCAGAGAAGAGCAGAGAGGAGAACGAATCCAAATCCGAGGCGGATACCTAGATGAACAAACTAAAACTGTTAGTAGATACAAAGTTGCATTTAAATCGAAATGAAATCCCCACACACGAGGATAACAACTCACACACACAAAGAAAGCGCAACCAAAGAAGCATCGCAATGCTGAAAAGTTGGCAGAACTCTACGTAAATGGAAACTAAGATATAGAAAACTAGAAGGGGAATGGGAAACGGAAGTAGATATGGATTTGGAAGTGAAGGATGAAAATCAAACACATATTATGAGACACGTAAAATGACATTTGTAAAAATACTTCATCAGCATTTAAATTTAAACGATTACGATAATGAGATTAAGTTATTAGGGCAACGCGAACAGGAACCAGCATTTTTTGCCGGGGCAAGTTAAGGAGAAATTAAGAGAGAGAAAGGATATGGGAATTGTAAGGCGTAGGAGAGAGCATACCAAAGTTTAGTTTAGGAGCGCTTATGAATTTATAACCTTAATTCTCGAACAGATTTGTTGTGCATATTATTTTAAGTTGTAATTATTATTTTATAAGTTGTGCGGCCTTCGCGAGAGTCATTTAGCGGTAAGGTCACAGGACAAGTTCTCAAGCCCTTAATTTATCTACATTTAAGTTTTTCGTTTTAATTTACGCGTTACTTTCTAAGAACTACAATTAAAAGAATTAAAACTTATATAAAGGAATACCCAAAGACTGTTTTCGTTCCATCATAACAAGTATATACATTAAAACACAGACATATATATATATTATATAAATATATATATTAACTTATAAACATTACGAAATTTTTAACTGAAAATCAAGCGGCATTTCGCAAGTTGCCGCATTGTGTGTCATTCAATTTAAAATCGAGCACAATCGGCGCCCCTTTCCAGATGCCAGATGCCAGCGGGAAATCTGAACCGAAGAAAATACTCCTAAAACGATATTCTAAAGGCAAAAACATTAAGCTAAATCTCCAGGCAAAACGAGTCTAGCCGACGGAATGCCAGTACAGTAAAGAAAAACAGTAAAAGTAATGGCAAAGAAAAAGAAAATTACCTTTAGATGAACTTAGCGCAATTGATATAATTAAAGGGAATGCATGAAGGAAACCAAAATGGTATATATATTAATGATGGAAAAATTAAATAGTATTTTACATTGTATATATTATTAGTTTTAGCACGTATACATACAAAGTAACACCACAATATTAAACCATGTGAAACCCAGAATTCTATTAAGTCATTTGAACTAGAGTGGAGGACCTAGCAGGAGCCGCATTCAAATAAAAATAAATATAAAATCCTCCATATACATAAATCCAAATCTAGCTGCATTTAAAAACCACTCTTTCCACACGACAAAATAAGCGATTGATTTTATTATTATTCTCTTCACTTTCTTCTTTTTTGTTTTGGTAGTTTCGAGCCTTAGAAACGGGTCGTTGTTATCAAAAAAAAAAAAAGAAATAAAAATAACCAATGCATATTATTTCAGTTGTTGATTTTATTTGTTGATTCCACCATTTTGTTTGAATTCCACTCGTTTGTTGAGCTGTCAGGCAGAAAACAAAAAAGTCACAAAAGCAGTTTACCCATTACAGAGATTGTAGAGAACCGTAAGTACTTAATAAAGAAAAAAAAAACACACAAAAATATATATATGAAGCCTATCGAAATCATAGAGTTTTCCAGGCAGAGTGCCCGCGAACACGAACCTATTAAAGTTTCTGTTTAGGTCCCTAATTTCACAAATCTACACCCAAACACACAAATTCAAATTATTCCTACTACCACAAGCGAGAGAAAGAAAATAAAGTTAAATTAAAGTACTTAGGTAACACCTACATGCATATACATAAACAAAAGAAGCGGGAGAAAATCTAACAAAACTGCAACAAAAGTTGACTATTGAAAAGTGCAAAGATTTTAACGTAATTGTTAAACCATACAGCGAAATAAATATTTAAAGCGAATAGACCCAATACTCTTATCCGCTGTACTTGTTTGAGGAAATTCTTAGAAATTTTAAAAGCACCTTACATTAATTGTTAAATCGAACAGCTAAAGGTAACCGAGGCCACTCTCTGACTTGCTACAATTGCACAGTGCGTTACGGTAGAGTAAGGCCACAGCTCCAGAGACACACAGAACACTGCCAGAATTATGGTTTATTTTGCCGCAGAGACTAGAATCGGAAAGTGAATTCAACGAACTGTTTATTTACGGCTTTGGCTGTTATTTTTTTCGCAGAGCATTCCAAATTTTCATTTGGACATTTGGCTTTCTTTCTGATGCATCTGACTATGAATAAATTTTGCATTTATATATGTATAGGTCGAACAGCCAACGGAAAACGAAGCACACTCACACACCACACACTCACACTTACACATTTTAAGGACATTCAGATATACAGCAAACAAAAGAAGCGATATTTTATATTTATAACAAATAGAACTGCAGAAAAACAGACAGAATAGACGGCAAAAACGATAAAACGAAATTAGTAGAATGGCAAGTATATTATATACTCATTTACACATATTTGTTATATATTTTGTAATGTAAGTTAGAGGCATAAACTATATACGGAATAGTGCACAGACACCACAAACACACACAGAAACTCACGTACATATATAATGCGAAATACAGACCCATTATGGCGATGCAAGAATCATACTATTTGAT
Organism: Drosophila seguyi; assembly: GCA_008042675.1. Taxonomy (NCBI): domain Eukaryota; kingdom Metazoa; phylum Arthropoda; class Insecta; order Diptera; family Drosophilidae; genus Drosophila; species Drosophila seguyi. The sequence goes on along the minus strand of VNJU01003751.1, from coordinate 105,372 downwards.
AACTATGTATTTATAATGTATGCATTTTTTACCACACCCGAAAACGAAACCAGATATCCCCCCCAATGAAGAGTAAATCCCATTAAGTCAAATAAAATGGGAAACAGACACCGACACACACAACAACAACAACACAAAAACACAAAACCAAATGCAAAAATCCAATTTGAATGCAGTTTTAGATACATTTGCATATAAGTACATAATTATGTAAAATCACTTTAATATGCAGCAAGAGAAACGGCAAATGGCAGAGCGGAAACTAGTATTAAAGAAGATGAAATTATGAATAAATTACGAGTAATTAAAGTAAAACCAAAAGCATGCTGCAAGTAAACCTAACAAATCAATTGTGCAGTATTTCGGTTCTCTTGTCGGTATCGAAAAATGGTAATTATTAAGCGAGCGAATGGCGTGGAAAACTTGTAAGCTAATCACGCTCCACTTAAGAGTAATGGGGAAAATATCTAGTTAAGGAAACCTATACACGAAACAGTCACACACGGACAAGCATTCACACACTGACATATACACACACACACTCATAGACAACAACAACAACAACTGCAATTATATTAAACGAGAAATTATTATAAAATCAAGAAAACACGAAAAAAGAAAAGTGGAAAACCAACAAAACGAAAGAGTAAAAAAATAAATAAAGAATCTGTAACGTTATATGAAAAACAAAATAATGAAGCCGTCTTTTTTCTTAGCGTTCTGGTGGCATTGAAATAAGAGAAGGTAAATAAAATGTGTAAAATGTAGTATTTTTATATCCTTTCAGGTTTATTATATTATTTAGTCAAAAGCTTGCATAGATGTGACCCTATAAACCATATATATTCTTGATCAGCATAAACAGCAGAATCGATCTAGCCAAGTCTGATAGAAACAAATTTTAACGCAATTTTTTCAATATTTTATAAGGGGTAACATAGTAAAATTTTTTAAACAAATTTTACAAAATGTAATGTTTAGCTAAGTATGCAGATTTTTACCCCAACACAAACTAGCATAGAAACACTTTCCACAGTGAAAATAATGGTTTTTTGGCTAAGTTAGGAAATTTTTACTCCTTAATTTCTAAAAAAAAAATGGTGTCTACATTTTGATTGAAAGTCACTTATCTTGCACTTATTCCTTAATATCCGCATACCAAAGTTATCTTCTTTTTTTTGTTATACTTAAGATGTGTTAAGGATGGGATTTAAGGATAAAACATAACTAATTTCTTACATCAAATTAAACTCGAGGCATTCAATTTCTTTTCTTGCTTAAATAGTTTCTTTGTTATGAAGGCTTCAAATACATATTAAATTCTATACAAGGATATTATTAAAATAAAAGGTATATTTTATTAATTCCTTGACCTTTAGTATATTTGATAATTTTATAATTTCATTGTCACAACAAACCCTCAATCTCAAGGAGTCAATAAACCAACTGACAATGCAAATGTTTAGGGCTTGAATACAATAATCAGTTATCTTAGTATTGCAACAACCACTCGAGTCCCAAGTACATCGCTTATTTGCTTATTTGTATATTACATATTGCATTGTTCCGAATGAAACCAATATTATGCCAATGTCAATGTTGAGTCAGACAAGCTCAAAGCCGCGGGCAGACACTCACAGGAGCATATTATATCCTTATTTGGCCCGAACGAGTGGCCTTTGTCTGATGCTACACCATCCATCGCCATCGGCAAATATCACCGGCAGTATCCGTATAAAAACACACAAAACACACACAATAGAGCCGAAACACTTTTGCCCCGAGAAAACGAAATGTACAAATATGTATTTCTTCACCGATTTCTTTCGCATTTCGCAAGGAGAGAGACTGTAAATGGATTTGGTCTTTGCTTTCGGGCTCCCAACTACAATTTCCCCCTTTTCCTAGTCAAAGAAGGCAATGAAATCTACGCCTCACCACAAGGGCAAATATGTACAATGGCGGAGAGGCAAAGTCAGAGGTTTTTTATGGCATGGTATTTGTATTCAAGGAAGCAAAGGTTTTGTTAAGTCTAAACTATGGCTTACCTTAATACTTTTATCTTTAAACATATTATCTTGTTTTCAATGATTATATTTCCCCTACAAAAATATATATTAATGATCCCTTAGTCATAAATGGACCTACGAGGCATCTCTTCGTCGCAACACTTGACCGTATTTTTCATTCTCCTTTCGTCTTTCTTTACATTTTCCAGTGAAGCATCAAATTTCCAATATTATTGCTCCCTGTTGAACATTTGTCTTTGCCTTTCGCCGGCTCTTGGCACGTTCCAACAATTGTTTAAGGCGCCAAAACAAATTGCGCATACGCCAAGTGGTACGGGCCAAGAGGGAAATGTATACGTATATGCAAACATTCACTTTGAGCACAATTTATAAGCCACAATTTGTGCGGACTATTTTTAGCTAAACAATTTGTTTAGCCGTCTCCTTGCAGCTGTCGATTTATTGGCCAACCCTTTCCCCTTGGTCCTTCTTGTCCCTCCTTGTTTGGGGGAAAGTCTCCACCCGTCCGATTTCATTGTCAAGCTTTCGTTTTTGTTTGCTTCCCCCCTGCCCCTTTTCTGGTATTTATGGGTTTTTGTTTTTGGGGCTGCGAAATTTATGAATTTCGCACTGACAAGAGCGGCTCGTTTATCTCATCTAATAAGTTTCGCTTGTTGCTCGACCCCCCACTATCGAACTTTCCATTTCGTTTCAGATTTTCCCCCGCCTCTGCGTGGGTTTTGTTGCCTTTGCTTATTTGCAGTAAAAATTTCTAACTATGGCTGTTGCGGGGAAACACTTGGGGAAAATGTGACCGGGAAAAATTCTGGCCACTTTCATCACTTGAAGTAAATAAGTAAAAAAGTATTATTTTAAAACCTAATAGCTTAAAAAGATAAAGGTGAGATATATAATAGGGTTTTATTTTTATTTTTACGTGATAAAAAACACGCTTTAAGGCTTTAAGGGTATCCTAAACAATTTTTGAATATATTCAATTTCGTGTAAGATAAAATATTATCTAAACCCATCTTGTTGTATTTAAAAAATTTTTCCTGTGCGCATTGTATTGATTTTGAGCTTGGTAAGCATTTTGATGAGCCGCCTCAACGGTTCGATTTCAGTTTCCGCTTTGGGCTTCCGGATCCCGTTCCGTGTGTGTGTTTTCCTTTATAGCAGGTTGTTAAATTCGAACATTTCTCGCTTTTGGCTGCCGGCAAGAGCAGCTTCGGCGGCGGCCAATATGTCCGGCATTTTTTAGTTAAGTGCTGCAGTTTATGAAATTGCTCTTGGCCATGCATAAGGCAGCTTTGAGCGGAATTTAACAAGCGATCGATGGGGGAGCTCTCTTAAATCGTGGGCGGAAAAAAACGAGACACGTGAAAGGCATTTGCAGATGGCTAGTCACTGATTTCATCTCATTCACTCGTCCAATCTGAGCCTCAAAGGGGAATGAAATCAAGCCGTTTTCAAATGCGATTTGTGCCCGAAAGCATGCAGTAAATATGCGCACTAGATAAGCACATGTCAGCCGCATTTCCACATATGTACATATGTCCGACCCCGTGCGCCCAGATTCCGGCTTTGTCTTTTGTAGCCCACATATTTCAATATTTTGCCAACATGTCACATGGATGACATTCATTTCCTACAGTCAACACGCACAATTTGTCGCTCCCAAATGAAATGAAACGAAACGAAGCGCTGGAAGACAACAGGGCGGGCGGAATATCCTCCGACACACCGGAAAATCTTGAGCAAAAAACCAGAAAAATGAAAATAACAAGGGGAAAAAGTGGAATGAGCTTAACATGTTTTAGCCCAAAAGCGAAAATCAACACATGCAAATGGAAAAAGTGAGAGCAAGAGAGCTGACAGCCTCGGGCCAGATGGCTGCGAATAGATTTCAAGAATTGTTTAACCGTATACAGGATGCATTGTAAAAAATAAATGGGACATTGATGAATTTAATGTATATTTTATATATAAAGAGAATAAAATATGGTACAGAAAAAAGGAATTTGTTTGCATTGTTAAAGTAAATTCAAGCTATGATTTCTGATTCATAGAACATTTTCCCTTAGTGCACCTTAGAATATGTTTAACAAGACCCACGCGTGCACATCACGGAAATACTTCAAGGAGAACCCAAAAATCAAGTAGAAAAAAGAAGAAAATATATAGAAACGAAGCTCACAAAATGAACCCCGGGAAAACTTGAGCAATTTAAATCCTAATCGGGCTCAATTTGATTTTCCCCGCTGCCCGACACGCCCCCGGCTAACGCCTACGCCACTGCCCTGTGGTTAGTCGTTAAGGCCAACTTGTCAGTCAATCAAAGGTCAAAAGGGTTGCCACGGGACAGCGACAGCCAAAAAAATGTATATATATATGAAATAGAAAGGAGGCACAACCAGAAAAAGGGACAACGGTCGCTGGTTGACAAGCATTAAATAAATAGCAAAGGATCACTTTAGAAACATATTAAATTTTGTGGCTACAAATTACTTAATGAATGTGGGAATGCCAACGGATGCCGCCCGAGGCACAAATGGGGATATATAACGCATCCTTTCGGCCATATGCAAATACTTTGGCCCGGAAGCAGCCTTGAGCTCTTGAGTGGGCGCCAAAAATGTTGATTACTCGCTGCCATCCCCGGGAAAATTTGCATAAACTGTCGCCGGGCACGTACCACTTCCCTCCATCCATCTAATTGAGCCGAACGAGCCGGGTTAAGCTCGTTTTAATTGCATTAGGGAAACGGACTCCGAATCGGAGCCGGCTAAGTCTGGCCGAGATTTCTTCATCCCGAACGGACGGAGATCAGTATGTCAGGCGGTTAACCGCCATTTCTGAAATTAATTTGTATCTTTGGCTCCTTTGGACTTTCTGGGTCATACAGCTTACACATCCTCTCAATTAATTTAATGTTTGCCCTGGCCTTAGGGGTCAAAGTATAGAATATGGTGTCCTGGTGTCGGTGACTAGAGTGGCTATCGGATTATGTACTTAGTCCATTAGTAGGTATTAAGTGATGGCTTAATATGGACTGCAATGCAGCTGTAAGTCATTAATCTGAGGCATATTTCAAGTGCATTATATGATTAGAGTGCCAATCTAAAGGATATTCATGCGGTACGTTAGGTGCTACGTATTGATATGTCAGTCAATTAACATGGTTCATTAACCATTTTAAAGGCCTTGAAAGGCCAGAGAATCTGGAAAAGTTTACTGAATCTGTCAATATTGAAAGCAATTAAGATATTCAATGAAAGGCATAAGAACCTTAAGCAAAATGACAAACCAGCCCCTCGATGGGGATCACGTTTCGCTTCCACTTTGAGTAATTTTCAGCACAATGTACCCATGGGACGTGTACGCCTCTCAACTCTTTCGCGTAATTTAAATGTGTGTATACGGAGGACGGTAACATTTTCTGATTGCTTTCCATTTGCGGAAGAGATTTTCCCCGGTTTTTTTGGGGTGGTGGCGGCTGCTGGATATTCATTTAATAAAAGCCAACAGCGAACAAATTTTAATGAAAGACTGCAAGTGCGCTGGGTGGGTCCTGCAGCCAGTATCCTGGATCCTGGGACCGTTGCATATGTCTGCGTTAGCCTTAAGCGCATCCCGTACAGTAAGGCCCCGCGGCAAGAACGAACGGCATTGACAACAACAGCAGCAGCAGCACAAGTTGCAACTGCAACAGCAATCGTTATATCAATGGGCAACGGAAAGAAGGAGCAAAAGTATGGAAGGAGTCCCGACAAGGGGTCGTGAGTGGGGAAAAGGGACTAAAAAAAGGACGAACAGAGGAAGGAAACTCACTGCGCTACGCTGCTTGTTGATAAACTCTTTGGCGGGGCTTTTGACGTGGTCCGAACTGCTGAAAGGACATAATAAATGCCGCTGCGTTCGGCCAAGCGAACAGGATATGCAGTCAACAAAAATGTTCTTATTAAATTAAAAATGTTACTAATATTGCATTATTTTCAATTTGAAAATCCAGCTGGTAACATTTGATAGAATGTTCTGATAAAAACTTCCCTGAGTCAGTTAAAAATTTATTTGTTTACGAAAGGCTTATTAAATGATATTCAGTAACCAAAGAATAATATTTCACCTGTGGTTTTCCTGAACAAAATTTTAAATTATAATTATTAAGAGTTGTAAAATATAATTGCTTTTACAATATTTTATTGTAAGTACTCTGCAAAGGTAGGAAAAATGAGAACGGAAAATGGGAAGCCAATTTCATTAAAATTTCTGTGTGTGCGAGTTGTCATTGCGTATTTATGTTAAATGGACGCGGGGCCGAAGGGATATGCCAAGACTTCTTTCAAAGGGAGACAGTGGCCAGAAAAATTAATATTTCTCCTTGGCCAGCTGCGTGGCCGGCAATCGATTATCCATATTTGCGTGGAAAAGGCTTCACGCATTCAGCTTTTAAATTTATGATACATATTATGGCAGCACCTTTATGGAATATCCTTCAAATTTATTGTCTTTCCTTGAACCACTTTCTTTTTTGTGCACTTTTCTGTGGCACTGTGCACTGTATCGTTTCCCATTTCGTAAATTGCATTACTGCCCAGTCATAATTGCGCTGATTAATTTCCATAAAGTAGCCATGGCCCATGGCCTCACTCCGAGTAGCCCCGCAGCATTCGTATATATATCTTGGCTTTATGGAAAAACGGCCCGGTAAATGAATTGCAGCAAGAAAAGTTTATGGCTGTCCGTTGCTGCTCTCTTTTCCTTCCTTAAATTATATGTGCATATTCAATTCCGCCTTTTTTTTCAGTTGCTCTTTTCTTTATGTGTCTTTATTTAAAAAGGCAATTTTCTCATTAGCATAAGAAGGGCGAAGTATTACTTGGCGAATCAACTGAAGTCGGAAAATTGATGGAAAAGAAAGTGCATTGAGGAAAGGTTAAGAAACGAAAGATAATGACGAAAGTGATTACTTTCATGAATTCATCTTGGTATGAGAAGATTAAAAGTCAATTGAAAATATACACCTTCATCGAACATTTACAAACTGAATGCCAAATTTTTTGAATATTATACAATAAATTAAATTAAAGTGTTAATCAATATTAGGTATTCAGAGAGATGATAGATTTTATTTTCTCCTAATTTCAAGATTTTTAACATATGAATTTTACTTCGAGCTCTATACTTTACCCTCAAGTGTTTTCTCATTGCTGATAAAATAATAATTATTTTTTTCTGCATCTCTGTTTCCCGTGCGAAAACTCATTCCGAAGCAAATATTTAACTGTCCGGTGAGTGGCTTGTCACCTGCCGCTGTTGGATTCGATCCACCAAGGATACTTTGACAGGACACACGTGACATTTGCGCGAATAAAAGACGGAAAAGGTGTGTCAGCAGCCCCTGGCACTTGACACTATAAAAATCACGTAAATTTCATTAACAATACTTCTGCAAAGGAACGAACGGATTTCCAGATAGTGCTCTCTCACAAGGGGAATACTACAGCAGAAAAATATTAATTGCGACGATATTTAATTGTCCATGGAGAAGTTGACTGCCAAAAAGATGCGGAAGTTGCCAAGAGCTCAAACAGTAAAGGTTGCGATAAGAGTACCTCCAAGGTCTTGCCCCCACAAGATTTTTAAAGTTGCCTTGTAATAGAAAATTCTTTAAATTAAAAAGACAAATTTTTATTAGAGGGAAACTTTATATTTTCACTTAATTTATTTCCACATTTTAACTATTATTTTGAACGTTACTGTACCGACGCCCACACAATGTCACAATGGTTGCAAAGGTGGAAAAGGATATGCACCATGAAATCCATGTGCTTTTAATGTTGAAAAATGAGTTTGTGAGCGCGTCGTAAGCGGCCAACTGACCCATGGGCTCAGCACTCCCTTCATTCCCATTTTCCCCCCGCCTCTCCACCCGGCATTTCCCCAGCATTTTCCACGGCACTCTTGTGAGTGCAGCGAAGCAATTTGGCGTGTGAAACGGGTCAGGTCAGCGACGTCCACACTCGGCAACATTTGCAGCCGGAATTTATACTGCACTTTCCCCGTGCATTTCCCTATTTTCTGCCGCAGTTTTCACCGATTTTCTCCGCCAAGCTGCCTTTGTTGTTGCTGTTTTAGTTCAATATGTGCTCCTGGCCACCAACTGCTCTTGGCGAAGTCATTAAGTGAACGTGCCAGCCGTCATGTGTGTGTGCTTGCTTCTTTAACTACACTTAATTGAAAGAAACTGTATGGCAAGTGGCTTTAATAAAAACGAAAAGAAATGCCAAGCCTACGGAAAATTGGAACAGAAAAAAGTGTCAACTACCTCTAAGACTTAGAAAATTAACATTACAAGTAATATTAAATATTTCTAAAAGCAAAATAGAAACCTTTGTTGTGTTGGAAATGTAATAATTTTGTTTGTTGAATTTAGGAAAACTACTTAATTTATTGACATTTTACTGTGTTTCTCCAAGCTTCTTTAAGCTTAGCTCATATTTCATAAGCCTGTCTTGGCCAGAGACTTCTAAGCCCACATTTCGTTCCCTTTTTATCCAACTCTTTGAGCCAACGGCATAATCATAAATACTTGGCTTGTCATTTAGTGTGCAATTTCCGCAGTTCGTTGGCAAAACTCGCCGGTTCCCGGGGCCAGAGGGTCATAATTCCTTTTGAGTTGACAGCAAAAGTGGCGGTAATGTGGCAAAGAGTCTCGAAGCTAATCAGCCACAAAACTGCCGATCCTGTCAATGGTGATGATGATAATGGTGATTATTAGGCTGATGATGATGCTTCTCCTTCCCTTCAGATGCAGGCTGCCTGCAACTTTAATAAGAAAATGATTTCCGTTTGGCAAATTGGAAAAACGTTTGCGGCGTTTCCTTGGTGATTTTTCGTTTTTCCCTCGCTCTATTTCCATTTCCACCTTTCTGCCTGTAATCCATTTATATGGTAATTTTTGCTTCGCTCGTTGCGCATACGCCACGTGGCCTGTCATAACTATTTTAATTCGCACAACATGCGCTGCGAAAGTAGCAGCAGCATTGGCAGTAGTAGTGGCACTGCCAACATCAGCAGCAAAAATCAATAAGACGCAGTAACCGCCAAACGGAAGCGGAAATAAACGCAGCCGGTGAATGCTAAACGCACCGGCTCTTCGCGGTTCCTTAAAACGGAGCACTATCCCAATCCACTTGACTCTCTGGCGCATACCCTTCTGGCCCAATGATAACCTACAGCTTGCTCAACTGCTTTTAGTTTATTTTGTTTTTGTTTTTTAAGGTAAACCACGTTTCGCGCTGCGTTGTTGGCTTCCTCGTTTTACCAGAAAATTATTTTTGGTTTGGTTTTTGCTAGCCAAAAACTAGCTGAGAGGGTTGAACCAAAGTTTGGTTAATTAAAAACACAAAAGGCGAAGTTCAACTACTAATTAGAATTTTAGTTTTATAAATCTTAAAAGACTTTAAAGTGTTCAAGTCATGGGCAGAACGAAAACTTTACAATAAACTTGGCACCTTGGCAATCTAACTCTTTCTGAATATAAACAATTTTGAAAATTTAAGGACTTTATGTTTAATTGGAAAAAAATATAAGGATTTTTTAGGCGTATATGTATTTAAAAAATATATATACATATTTTTTAAATACATATACGCCTTAAAAAGCATTTAGAAGTGTTTTCTGTAGTCCCATCATCTTTGCTGTCTCTTAAAAGTTCACACACGACCATAAGGTTAACAGCAGTCTGGCGACAACTGTGGCAAATATGCCAATAAATTAATTGCGATTTTAATTAGTCCTGTATGAAACAGCACCAGAAAGGGGAGCACATCCTGCGTGAGATAAGGACAGAGGTAGAGACACCAGCCTTGCAAGCTAACTGGATTTTTAGGAAAATGTGGCACAGTTGTGTTTTAGCTCCTGGTATTATTGTTGCTCCTGTTCCTGCTGCCACAGACGAAAACTAATTTGAAAACATTTTAACACTTGTTTGGAAATTTTTGCACCTTTCCCCATACCTTTTCCCACCGCTTTTTCGGCATTATTAGTGGCTGGCGTTGTGCTTGTTTTATTAGATTTCATTTCAGCTGCTACATTTACTTTCTGCCAGGCATTATTACGGCACACCCAGTGTCCTCCTGGCTTTGGCTTTATATTGCAAAAACATTTGTTCAAATAACGAGCGCAATAACAATAACGAGGGTAGCGGCACCAGCAGCAACAGCATAAAATATGTATCCACTTTTATGGAGTTTTAATTTGTTTTGTCGCCGAAAACACTTTCGAACGGATGGGGGGTGCGCACCGAAGTTGGTAATATCCGTTTCACGTTTTGGCGAAGCTAAAACACTCAAAAAGTGTAATTACCCAAATGGTGTTATAATTTAGATGTGTTACGGGAGGTATGCCCTTTTTTGGGGGGACAAATTGAAAGGGCTGTGCGGGAAGAAAAGTTGAAGAAAGTTGGTAATGGCAGCTTTTCCAGATTTTTGGCTAAACTGCAGCAAAGGCAGCAGGAAAATGGGGTAAAAGTTTCAAATTGTGTGGATTTTTGCATGCTGCATTTTAATAAGCTTTAATTTATTTTATTTGCCTGATTGGTTCGGCATTACACTGTTGTATGCAAATAATCCGCACTTGGATTTGCATTTTAATTTCGATGATGTGGAATAACGAATCAAAACCCAATCAATCTTCACTTAAGGGTACACCAATTTGCTGTTCACATCTCAATTTATTTTTGCACTTAAATTCACTTGTATATAACCAGCACTATCTGTGCAGATTTCCGACATAAATTACATTGAGCGAAACGTGAGCTCGGGCTAAACTGAAATATGTTTTGCAAAATTCCGCCGAAAAATGGCGCAAACATTAAATTGGACAACATGTGCGCGCCTTTTGCTGTAGCTTTCGCAATAAATTCCCCTGATTTACGGGAATGCGATGTGGACGAAGCGAAAAGGAAGGGACGAGGGCACACGCTTAACTAACTAAATAAATGTTGCAACTTTGCCCCATCTGGCTGCATATCAAATTATTTGTTGCACTTTAATAGTGCCGCAGCGGAGTGCGGCCTCTTCTGTCCGCCCTTTCGCAGAGTTTTAGTTGGTTTTAGTTTTTCCATTTTCCATTTTCCAAATGAATTGCACATTTGACATTTGGCAAACCATTTGAATAATGCAGTGTCCCCCCCGGGGACGTTTCCCACTGCCAACAGGTGTCCTAGAGTGTGTTTTTGTGGCTGGGAGAAAAGCTTTTAGCGCCTAAAGGTATGCAAATCAGCTGCTTCGCCACAAAGTTGCCGGCACTTTCCATTCGGGAAGAAAAACTCTCTCTTCTCGCGAAGCCACTTGTCATTAACCCCACCGTTCCCTCCCAGTGAAAACTTACCGCGCCAGCATTCCCGACCTTCTGCATTCTGGCCACGCCTTTTGTTGCAATCTTTATAGCAAACTTTTCGCATTAGCTCCCGAGCTTGATACTCCGAAAACTATTATAGAAAAATATTTTTGTAAACCCAAGTGCGGCTAGAAAAAAAGGGGGGCTACATGGAGCTGAGGCTGCAGCTGACTGGCACATTGTATTGGCTGTTGAGGGGCGCGTGCTGCCATGGAACAGTGGTGAAAGTTTGAAGGAACAAATTTTGGTTACACTATTAATTTTTAGATATGAAAAATACAACCCATTTTCTGATGAAAAATATTTTACAAGGCACTTAAGACAAATTTTTAGATTCTATTAAGTTCCTACATAATTTATTAAAAAATTCGAGACAGTAAAATCCATATAAAACTTTAACAAGTCAAATAATATTTAGAGCATCTAAAAAACTTGCTATCTGGAAAAGATATCTCTATTTGTAAATACTTTTTTAATAAATTTGAATAATAATAAACCTACAATTTTAAACATGAATAATTTATTTAAATAAAAATCACTTTGAGCCATTGCTCCATTCCCTTTTTTGGGCACTTCTCCATGCTCCTTGGCTTCGCTCACATGTGAAGCGTGTCCCGGGAAACTTTCCTTGGAAACTGCCGAATGCTTTTCGTTCTTTTCACGTCAGAGGGTGTATGTGTGTGTGTTTTGGCTGTGTTTGGGTTGCATTATGTGTGCAGATGCCGTCGTTGTCGACCTCGTCTAGATTGGCACTCGATATTCGCAACTGCATTCCTGCAACGTCACACGGCTTCCAACTCAACCCTTTTGTATTTTCAGCTTAGTTAACACAAAGGCATATTTACTTTTTTTCTAGCCCCAGCCCATCAACGAAAAACCGAAAAAGTTACTTGCATAAAATTTAGGATTTTAAATTAGCATCAAGCTGGGCAAACGTTTATTGTTGTGTGTCGGCAGCTTTAAGAGCGGGCTTCCTGTATCCTTTATTCCACTTCCCCGCTGAACTTGAACCAACTGTTGCCCCGTGCTCGGCGTACTGTGATATGTAACTTGTCAGAAGTTCGTTGACGTGCAGATTAAACGCCGACTAGTCTGCCAGGAGCAGGAGCAGGAGCAGAAAACGTTACTCGCTCCTCGAGCTGGGAATCATTTATCATAAGCTGAGCACTCGAAACATTTTGTTGACACTTCTGACGGCTTGCAGTTCATGGATAACGAATTTCGAGGGCGCCGCGTTGGCGATGAAAGGGTTTTGCCATCGGGTGAAATATTATTCTATTATGTTTGAACTTTAATTTTTGATACAGCAGAAATAATGAAAAAAACACGCAAGGAAGCTAACGAACTCCGAAATGTATAGACGTTCAATTGGGACTCCTCCCAAGGGTCTGGGGGATACACGATACAGGCTGTTCAACAGAGCATTACAAATCACAACAATCAAGCGCGTTCAATTGCGCATATTGATTGTGAATATAACGCCGACCGCCCGTGTTGATTGTGGTCACAGGTCACATAGCAAAGGTTCCGACCCCCAGAGGCACGCCCCCCTGACCTCGTGTCCGCCTCGCCCCTTTTGCCGTATAAACTAGCTCAAGTCCCCGGACGAGTACTTCTGTGACAGCCTGTGTCTCGACTGTCATTTGTCTGTGTCCGTCCCGGTATCTGTCGCTGTATCTGGGCTCGAGCTTCCTCCTTGGACGCAAGGACAAGAGGTTCATCCGTCGCAGCTTGTTGCACGGCTGCCCTAAGGTCGACCTTAACCAACTCCCACTGAGGCGTACAGAGGAAGAAAAGTTGATATTGAGAATAGGAATTAAATTAATATAAAAAAATATATTCATATTTAGATCCGCTTTTGGTTCCAGCTTTGACTATTTTTATTTCCTTGCTAATAATAAAAAAATTTAAAAAATTAAACATTTGTATTAAGCAATTAACCAACACTTGGTTCATATATCTTACCTTAACCAAAAAGCTAATGTTAAGCTACTAAGATCTTGGTTTTCCTTTCAGTGCTTCCGACCAACTACTCATCTCTGTCGGTGTAATTGTGCGCACTCGGGGTAACCTCGTTTGTCATTGTAAATTATGCGGTTAAATCGTTCTTGGGCCTAGTTTTGTCCTCTAACCAGTGCTTTAAAATACTTCGTTATTTATTTTCCTTTTTTTTAAAGCCTGTATCCCCTTCAGTTTGAAAACAAAATGAATATTCATACAGCTGGCTGAATAAAACTGAGCTACTAACTACCATTTCTGTACTTCTGTGGGATTCGCTCAGCACCCGGCTACAATTTACATATCTACCACATATTCATGCAGGTTCTAAGCTGGCGTAGAAAAAATAGAATTATTTGCTTGCCCTTAAAGTCTGCAAACAGTCAAAAGCTTCAACTAAATAACAAAAAAATAAAAAAAATAAATGGAAATGCGGGAAAAGTTAAAGTAGCGCAGCTAAAAAACAAAATATGTATATGAAAATAAAAACAAAAATTGCACCTAAGCGAAATGTGGATTAATTTTTAGTCAAATAAATAAATACCCTAAATAAATAAGTACTCTATAACCAATTTATAAAAATTCCTTACTTGGTTTAAGATATCAAAATAAATGTAGGCAGATTTTACATATTAACCAATTTTTTAAACATATTTATATAATTTCTACCCCAAGAACATATCTAATTTAAACATAGTTCAACTCGGATTATGTTAGGGCAACCGAAAAAAAAATATAATAGTACAGATTCGTAGTAGTTGCTCTCAAGGACCTAAAGTGAACTTTGACTTTTTTGGCCGCAGAGCCATGAATATTTGTGTTTATGATGAGTGCAAACTGTAATCCAGCATTTGCATATATGCCGAACGGGAAAATATGATAATTACGAGGATGTGGGATGTGTGTGTGCCCGAAAAAAAATCTAGATTAAAAAAATCAACTGTTTATTAAATTTTTCCATGTGCAGGCCATGATGAAGGGTAAGTGCGAAAGCCTTTAATTAAGTTTCCTTCGAGAGGCTTTTGTCCTGTGCGGAGCCCTTCGAAATTTACAGGACTTCCCGGAGAGCAAGACTCAACGACTTCAGCGTCATCACCATCTTCATGTGGCAGCTTCCACTTTTTGCGTTGATGGATTAATCTCTATCACATGTAAACAATTCACGTGCTACCCGTTTTTCCCGAGTTTTTCTTTGTTGCTGTGCCCCTCGACGTGGTTTTCCAGCACTTTGCCACGGGGTTTTTCGTTGCCTGGTTGCATCATAAAGTCATTTAAGCATATAAATTGCACTTTTATGCTCCGCGCCTGTCACACAAACACAATTACTCAGACACGTTCCACGGGAGCGGAAAGGACGTTGGTGAAAGAGAAAACAGGATATACTGAACAATGGCCTTAAAAGAAAAACTTTAGGGGATTTTAAGGCAGCTCTAGGAGTATCAGAGCTTGTTACCTTTTCTAAATAATTAAATGTTTTGACCAGTTGAAGCAAGTCACATTTAAGCGTTAAACTAATTTAATTCAATAAGATAATAATAAAAGAAATCTAGAAAGTAACTTATTTAAGGAAACCAAAACATAATAATAACAACCAAGCCCTCTAAGGCCTTATATTAATTAATCCCAGTACATTCAGGACTTGCAATTGACTTGTTAAAAGCCCTAATGGCCATGCATTGCGTATTTACTCGGTTTAAGACTCATTCGTATCTCCATCCCCGATGGCCTTAATTACACTTCTTCAGTGCTATTGTGACTGCAATTTTTGGGGGCACATTTCGGGCCTGCAGGCTGCCCAAATAGCGATGGGCTAATTAACACTGGGAGGAAAACTGGGCGGCAAAGTGGGCGAAGAGGTGGTCGTGTAGAAAGGAGGAGCCGTGACAGTGAAAGCGGGAATTCCCCGGTGCCACAACAGGCCAGAGTTATGCATTAATAATGCAATCGCAAAGCAGCCCAAAAGCCAAAACGAGAGAAAGCTCATTTGGACGCATTCGCCGGGACACCGGCTTTTGTCAGGCACTGTGTTGGCGTGTGGCATGTTGCGTGCTTTTAGCAGTAGAAGCCGCTGGGTATGGTCAAAAGTATGGATAAATTAATGCGATATTTTCCGATATGCATATCGGTATTAAACGCAATTTTTCAATTTTGTTTTGTAGTTGACCAAGCCTAAATATAATTCATATTAAACAGACACACTTTTTATTTTCTTAACTTAAGAGTAAATGCACTAATGAAATCATTTCCAACCCTATAAACCTATATCCCCTGTATTCTTGATCAGCATCAATAGCCGAGTCGACCAAGCTATGTCAGGCGGGAAAAAAATTTTACTTACTTTAATTTTTTTAAATTTCAAATAATTTTCCTGGTTTGTTTTTAATCAAAATCAACACAGAAAAGTTTTCCGAATTGAATTTAATGCATTTTTGGCTTAGTGAGGTACGATTTTAGATTCAGTCCTTGGATCCAAAAGAAAACTGCAGAACTTTGGTTACCATATGTATTATCGCTTAATAAATATAAATTAAGAAGAAGAAATTAAAGTCTAAAAGCTATTTCAAATAAATTAAAAGCTCAAGTCTTAGAGATAAAGTACTTAGTTTATTTTTATGGGCTTGTCCGATTTTTCTAGACATATCTATACACATACACCCATCTCTAACACGCACAATGGCTGCTGTTGCAACAACAAATTATAATGCAATTGCAAATGCTCGTCGTTTGTTCATTTCTGTGTCCGCCTGCGATGGTAAATTTATGCGTCCTCGCAGCGCTTCCTGCATTGACATTTACTTGGGGTTATTTCCAATGCCAGTGGGCAACATGGCCACAGATGCGACTCTCCCTCTCGCATAAATGCAAACTGCAATTGTTCCAAACAACAAACTGCCTGCACCTTTCCCGCCGGCATGCCGACTACAGTCATTGCGGTTTTTTGGCATTTTTCCGCCAATTGTTTTCGGGGAGCCGGCTTTTCAACACTTTTGTTCGGTTTCTGCGGTCAACCGCATCCTGCCAGCATTTCCTCATCGATATTGAACCACCCAAGTCTTGGCCACCGCCCACACCATTTAACTTCGATTTAAGCCAAGAATTTGTACAGAAAATGCATATTTATTCTTCTTAGAAAACTCATTTAAAGGCAACTGTAGGAGCAGAGAAACAGAGTTGATGGAAGATGGCATTTTAATTTCTGGCTTAGAGAAATGACTGTCAAAATTGGAAAGATGCATTGTCTATTTCTCAAATATTATGGCTTTGAGATACGCTTTAGTGCGCTTCAATTTATTATTATTGTAATATAAGCAATAATTTCTCATCTTTATTTATACAACGCTTAACATTTTTAAATTTCTATTTAATGCAAGATATATTTAAGTTTCATAGATTTTTTGGTTACTCCACTTCAGTAGAGGGTCGCAATTCTCTCTAAAATCAATGATTACTCAAGTGTTTTTAAGGGCTTAGGAATTCCCTGGCTTGGCCTTGGAGACTGCACTTCATTAACAATTAATTCAATTCAGAAAGGGCGGTTAAAGCAACTTGTTGCAATTACAATAGTGTTGATAGGAAAACTTTTAATCGGCTTAATGTATAGGGAAACTATATAACTAATTTCTCGGTAAGCAAAAACCGATAACAGCAACACAACAAGCTCGTAACCGAAACTCTGCGGCTCGAACTCGATGACACTCACATGTGTTCAATGTACACCCCCTGAAATATACGTACATACATTCATGTAAATAAAAGTGAGGGCAACAGAATAGCAACAGAGAAAAATATAATAAAAATATATCAAAATCTACAGCCAATATAGTGTCAAATTATAAAATAAAAAAATTTGCAGGAAGATTAATGACATTATTTTGAAAAGCCACATGAAACCCTCTTTAAATCATATATGAAATGGGATTACCAAGATCTTTTATTCCGGATTAAATAAAAAATATAATCCACTAAAAATATATACTAACAAAATTAAAGTTAAAAAGCTTATTTAACTAGTATTAGCTACTACTTCTTAAAATCCTCAAGCTCCTACGGATGTGACCGCTAGTGCATATATAGATTCACATCGCCGTCGCACTTAGCTGAATATACATAAAACTGTAATGGTACATAATTTCAATGCCTGCACAAACTTTAATTAAAACGACTTTGCCGAGCGCTAAACACCAGTGTCCCAGGCGACAACCGCGCACACACAGCCATGTCGGCGCAGATTTTCAACCTCACGGATACACAGATACACAGCTCCGCATCGCCACGGCTCTGGGGCCACGCAGAGTCAGAGATACACAGATTCCCGGATACTTTGCTCTGTGTGCCGCATGACATGACGCTCCTAATGAAGTGCATGAATACGTTAACTACATGGAAACGCCCGAAATCTATGTGAGAGTGTGAAGGCAGGGTGGGTGTGCGTGCCCATAATCATTTTGATGGGCACGTAAAATGCAAACTAAAATCACTAGAGCGTCGGCAAACAAGGTGGCAGCTGCCAAAGGCAAGAAAAAACACGGGAAAACCAACATCGGTCTGGGCAGGAAACTAATATACAACATTTGCACGTGACTTTGATATTGAAAATGCTTTTGGCAGGACGGGATACATCTGTATCTGTGCGAACATAATGGCTGGTCAACAGACAAAAGTTACGGTAGCAACTGTAGTCCGATTCGGATGCCAATCGGATTTATGCCCCAAGTTTGGTCTATTTTTAATAATATTAATTTCTATTGTTTGGTCAAGAGCTCCTTGCATTTTCCATGCCCCAGTTACTTGTTGATACTTACAATTCCTGTAGTTGTGTGCGTCATGACTTCACACGATAGCCACATTAAAGTGTAAATAGTTTTGCCATTGATCAGGGCAGGGGCAGAGCACAATAGTTTTGGTGAACGTGCCTGGCATTTTCCGACATATTCTGAAAATGTGCTGACCACAGTTATTCGGCAGAGTCTTGACCCCAAGTCGAATTGAAAATCCATTGAGTTCGACGATGGCTGGCAGTGATTAAACGGCAACAATAAAAGCCGCAGGCCAGGCTTTAACTTCTCACAGCCACAGCTGGACGATAATCTAATGCAATAATTAGGTAATTAATCATATCAGAAGCAGCCACCCCACGCGCACCGCGCCCACACGCTCTGGCCGCCAGTTGGCCATTAAGTCAGCCCGCTCCCACGCATTCCGTCTCAACGATAAGCGGCAGTACAAACGGCTAATTAAAGATAAACAAAACACTTTAAAAATAACAAGGGGAACGGGACCCTGCTGCTGGCTGGAAACCCATTCTCGGAATTATGAAAATTGAAAAGAAAATATTTAATTATAAGCACAAGAGAGCAGACGGAAAATAAAGCGTAAAAACGTTTACCTGTTGAAGACAACACCAGAGTCTGTAAGCCCGGGGCAAATATGCGAGGGGATGGTGGACCTCATTGTTCTGCTGGCCCGCTGGAAATTTTATGATAATGCAATATTAAACCATTAAAAAACAACACACAAATGACGTTCCAGCAAATGAAATTTGGTACTTTGGAATAAGCCAAGCAACTATTAACTTTTGAAAATATTTCAGTCACTGACTATTATTTAAAAAATAGATTATTGTTAGAGTATGTATTTTAAGTAATTAATATTTCTGTAGTCATTGACTACATTGATCATTAAAAAATAATGAGGATATATTCTAGCATTTCATTTATTTTCATACAAATATTGAAACACCCCTAGAGCGAATTAAAATTCAAGAACGTCCATAAAACTAAATAAACGCCCTGGGATTCCTCGCCCGACATACCAATTAGGCTAACACTGTTGATTATGAATAAATTGCTGTGATGAAGAGGGGCATAGGGTAGGCCAAAGAGGAAAAAATAGGACAATAAAGTCAGGCGGAGTGGGAAATATATAGAAAAAATAAAAAGGAGGGCAGCGAGGACCCGTCGATTTAAAGCCCATCAATTCAGGACAAAGCAGCGCGTTGAAAACAATTGAGCAGTTAATGTTTGTTTACCCCACGTCCGCGGAAATAAAATGTGAGAAAAGCCCAGCAGCAAAGATACAGATACAAGAGGGATGTGGCGGCGGGCTCAAGTGAATTTAAAGGAGAATAAAATCCATTTGAGACTTTTCCTTCCCTGTTTTCCTCCTCCGTCTCTTTTTTTCTAAGGCATTTCTGTGGCCATCGTCGTGTTGGCCGAAACTTTTCATAATTGAAATAAATAAAATACAACCAAGACGAAATTGGGGAAAATATTTTCCCCGCCTGGGAAATCCCTCGATGAGCGCCCAATCTATGTTTGTATATCAATGGAAACTCATTTATTTGGATTCTTTATAAATAATGTGGATTCGTTTTATGCCCGCCGGACTCGTTGGCACAGAGAAATTTAATCAAGCGCCGTCCAGGCGTCCAGGGGCGGCTCAAATAATTTTCGCAAATTCATTTACGCATTTCATTTGCCATCCCCGCCCTAGTTCAATCCCTGAATCGTGAATCCTGAGTCCCGAGTCCCGAATCCACCTCCCCATCCCTTAGCCGCTGGCATGCAAAACGTTTTTTAATCCCCGGCAACTTCTGGATGCCCGAACAAACGCATTGGCCAATTTGTGGCGGGCTGCAAAGCGAGAGAGAAAAAAAAGGAACAGAAGAAGATCCGGGGGCGATGGCGAAAATGAATAAGTGAAACTGAAGGTTGAAGGCTGCGTGGAGCCCTGTGGCAGTTGCAGGAACATTGACAAATGGGGCGAGGCCACTGACCGGCTTACCCGGTCATCTATAAGTTCCCGCTGACGAGTGTAAAGTTGCTCAATTCGCGGCGGCCTTGCCGAGAGGCACGATACTGTTGACAATTATCTTAATGAGTGCGCCAACTCGTCGGGGGCTTGCATTTAAAATTAAATATTGAGGAGTCGCCCTTAAGTCGCCAGGTTTTAATATTAAATTCTTAAGGTAAATTCTCTCAAATTTTACCCTCTAGAAAACCATCTCTAGTATTTACTATAGTATTTATATAAAAGTGTTACCTTGTTATAATTGTTATTAAATGTAAATATTAAACTTTTCTTGTGGTATTTACATTTAGAAATAATATTTAGCTTAAGCTCCTTCTGGCCTTTTAGTAATTCTTGCAAATATTCAAACGGATAAACTCTCATAAATCCCAGGTTAATATTTCTTGGCTTTTATTAAGCCCAAATGAAATGCTCAGAGCAAATGTTTGTGCGATAAACTACGTTTTGCCAACTTAAAGCAAAAGTCGGTTGCATCCCCCTGACTATTTGTGACTGCTTGTGCTTGTTGGGACTTTTGACAACACAAACTCTGAATGCTGATCCAATCAGGAGAACCAGCCACCAATCGTCACGGCAGGCCAGACCGCAAGATTCGGGATTTGGTGAATATATTTCTACCCGATACATGTGTGGTAGAGGGGCATATTGGGTTAAGTATTAGGAAAAAAAAAATTAACTCTCAATTATATAAGAAAATTAAATATAGAGAAGAAATATTTCTTTCTAGGTTCCTTAAATCTTTTCGTTTAAAATATATTTAAAAAAGGCCTCGTAAGATATTCACAATTTCTATAAAAATTAGGAGTATTCAGCAAGGCGACTATAGAGTCTTCATTTGGTTCCTTAGGATTTGCTAGCTCGGATTCGTCGTTGTCGTCGTCGTCGTCGTCTGTCAACTGTCGTCGGTCGGGCGGTTCAGGTTCCGACCCCTAACCCTTGTGCCATATTATCATAGCTGGGATGGGAGCTCACGACTAGGTCTTACTTTTATTTATTTTTATATTATTCGAGAGCAGCGCTGCTCTACTTTCAATAACTGTGAATAAAACCGAATGAATGAACTGGCTAACCTTGCCGCTGGCTGGGAGGTGGGTGCAGAACGGCCGGCACTGGTGGGTTTTGCTGCTCGACTTTTGTGTTCGGTTTATTAAAATATACATTTTCCTTTTTTCATTTGGCTTCCTTTCTATACCGAGAATTCTATTTTGCCTGCGCCTGAGCCTGAGCCTGTACCTGTGTCTGTGTGTGGCTTTACTCTTTGGTTTGGCAAATTTTGCAGGAAAAAATCAACTCGATTATACACATTTTCGAGTCGCCGCAGGTCAAAATGTCAGCAAAAACTGGACAATATAAGAATACTAGATGTACAGTAATTACTCGCAGAAAATGAATTTAATATATAAATGTTTTGAAACACATTTGAGAAAATAGTATTTGCATTTTCAAAATGGTGTCCAATGAATACGATTTTTTCGTAGCCATAATTTCAATTTTACTGTGACAATCTGGATATATATCTATAAGAAACTTAAAATTTTTAACCATACATTATACTTAGGTTCATTATTTTTGCTTTAATTAATATTTATACATTAAGTTTCTTCCAGTATCCGCCTATGAAATGGGTTAGCTTTCTGAGTTTTGAGAAAATGATTAATTTGTAAAATAACTTTCGATAAGTTATAAAATCGGTAACTCCTATTAATTATAAATTATAATTTGTAATGGTTTATTTGCTAGTAGCCACTGTGTTTTTATGTTGGCTGATAAGTGAAATTTTTTGTATTCATTTTAAGTCCTGTGGCTTTGGCATATTTTATGCGCATTTGCATGTTCTTTTTTTTGTCGAGCCTGTTTTGCTCTCGAAGATTTATTTGTCAGATACGCTCTTTTATTTGATTTATGAGCTGGTCCTGTGACCTCCACCTACCCCGGATTTCGTTATGAAGGAGCAGCTGAGCTGAGCTGAGTTGGCTGCCCTGGAGAATAGTGTCAAGCCAGTGAGCTCCCAGACTTTCTCCCCTCGAGCTGAGGGTTTCCCCCACCAGCTGCAATGAGAGCTGTACGCTGGAGTCCTTAGTCTGTCCTGTTGTCCACCCGTCTGCGTGTGCACCTGTCCGTCGAAATGCCCGACAAGCGGCCCCTGGATCCAAACCAGCCGGTGCTCTACATCGAGCACTGCAGGCATCGTGAAATCTATCGGAAACGCGCCTTGAATCTCCATTCCTCTCTGGCGGACGCCTTGAAGGCCATCCACCCGAAGGTGTACCTACAACTGAGGATCAACGACTGTGGTACACCGAGGGTTGGATCCTTTGAGATCGCCGTGTCCTCAACCCCCACCCAGGACTCTGGGGGGCGTCATAGGGTGTGGACGGGCCTGAAGCGAATGCCGAGCTCATCGAAGATTCCGCATGTGGATGACATTCTAACCCCGGTTTGCTATGCGCTCAAGCTTCGGGATCCCCATAAAGAGTCGCATCGAAGGGTGCTCACAAATCTGAGGAAAAACGAAGGCAAAGATGGAAAGTTTTAGGGGGGAGCACTGGGAAATCTATAAGTAAAATTTGTGTGTATTAAAAAATACTTGGAATTATCTATAGGTTATTTGGGGATTATTTCTTTAACGAATACTTACTTGGGATAAAGACCTAAACAGTTTTGAGAGCTAATGGAAAATTCCCGTAAAGACGCCATCAGAAGGTCAAGCTTCTTCGTCTTTTTGAATATTCAGCAGGCAATGGAATATCCTTGCCAGTCGCAGACTCCAAGGATAACACTTAAATCCGAAACTAATGAAAAGACAAACTGTGTGCCGGAGGAAACTGCCACTTTGCAGAACTAAAGTGTGATGTGTAAATGCATAGAGGCGGCAGCTATGGCGGCGCTCGCCAAAGGATGCAAATGAAAATGCCAGGAGCCAGGAAGGAGTGAAGAGGAGCCGCCCATTTCCTGCTCATTTTCGCCGTGGGAGACGCCGTTAAGATTTTCGGCTTGTTTAGGGAGCGACAGGAGCTCAAGTTGAGTGCTGCATTTCGGCTTCATTGCATCTCGCTGAGCAAAGGCTTTTGGCTCGGAAGCAGGGGTGGGACAAGCAAACGGCCCAAGGAGCACCATAAATCCCCCTCTTAAAGTAGATGTGTAATATTTTCGTCTGCCAAAGTATTTCGCCGACTGTCGGCCCGCCTTTTGCTTCCGAAAAGGCTTCTTTCCTGACTTAAGTTTTCGGTAAACATATGTACATATCACAGCAAAAGCACACTTACACTCATAAAAGTAAAAATCAAAAGTCTGTGAAGGGAACTCAGATATTGTAATAAATATTTTAATTTAAGTTAAAGCATATTATGGCCTTGAAAAGTATTCTCTTTTCCATTTTAATTTCAAGAAATTGAGCTGGAATCTTTCTCAAATTTTTAACTCAATTTTTATCGAATCTCTTTCTAGGTCTGCACTTTTCCGAAATTAAAAAAAAAAAGAATTCCAAGAAGTTCATTAATAAAAAATCTACTGAATTCTCCTCCGGCTCTGTTGGTTAATGGAAATTTTTAGATACTTGAATATTTCGTAGAATCAACTTAAATTTCCCAGAATCCACTGTGCAAGGGAGTTTCGTGTGCTTGTATGTGTGTTGGGGGCGATGCTTGACAGGATGTGAGGGCCTGGGCTTGAAAGGCAGCATAAGTAGTGGAAAACGGCAGCAAATTAATCTTGCAAGCAACAACGGCTAAAACAATAGCAACAGCAACTGCCACGAAGACATTGCACCAGCACTTGCATTCCCTTTCTTGGCTTCCTTCCGCCCAGAACTAAATCGCTTGTGTGCTCTTTTTGTATTTTTGCACAAAGTAAATGAACTTCATTATAAATAAAACGTCTCTGGAGTTCCTCTCCCTACTTGGCGGCTGCCTTGTTTTTCTTTTGTTGTTTTGCTTGTTATTTTTTTTTGCACTTTTAGCTTTCGGTTTCAGAGTCAGTCGGGTTGTCTGGCTGTTGTGCATGGTGCCAAAAAAGAACAATGCCGCCTCAGACTTTTGAGGAAAAATGCGGAATTTTTGACAGCTGAGGGATCACGTTTCGCTTAAAGTCTGAGCTATGATTTATGTTTACATAATTATGGCTTTTTATTTATTATACTTTTAGTATAACATTTTTAGTAACTGAAAGTGTCTAATAAAATTTCAGACAGCCAAAGGATTCGCATTTGTTTACATACTTATAATATTACATTTGATAATTAATAAAATAAAATTAAATAATAAAGATTTATACACCAACAAGCCGCAGCTTTAAATTAATTTTAGCATCTTTTCTCTATTAATAAAATCCTAATAAAATTCTTGTCATTTACATTTTGCTGCTATTGCAAATATTGAGAAGAAAAAAGTGTAGAAACTATATAGCTAGAAGGAAAGGACTGGGTAATTTAATGCTGTTTATGCACATTTCGCCGGTCAGAGCTTACTCAGATGACACCGATTCCCCTCCTCTCCATTTGCGCCATGGAAAAATTGCAAACTGCATGTAAAATGGTCTTAATAATATTTCAAATTGACATTGTCGATGGCCCTGATGACATTCAATTAGTGCCCTGTACTTTTTCAAGCTGCAACGAATGATAAGTGATTGGTTTCTGGTTTAGACGCTTCTGTGTGCTCTTCCGATTCTGTTACATGGAATGCACTTTTCCATGGTGACCCCATTAATCAATTTGTAGAATCCTTGATGGGCTATCATTTTTCTTTGCGGCTTTCGTTTCGATATATAATTTTTCAGCTAAACTGAAACTTAATTTAGCCAGACCTTGTTTTCGATATGAAACACTCTGCTTAATGAAATTAGAGTTACTAGTTTTCTTGTTGAAATGTTAATTAAATCTTACTTTTCAGATTCATCGAGATGTTTGGGAGAAAATAATTATTTTCAATAACAAAAAAAAAATGGCTTTATGACCTATTGTATTATTTTATATAACATTGCACTAAAAAGAGGCCAAAAGCGAATGTTTGAATGAATTCAAATGAAAATCAATAGGCTTATTCACATTCTGTTCTACATTTGTATATGTTTTGGTTTTGTTTGCTGGTTTCTGCTTGTTATGCATAATTTTAGTGTTATTCAAAGTGACAACACAGGAGCTCGTTATCCTAATCATCATTATCGGTGGCTGGCCAGTTGTTTAATTAAAAGAGTTAGTTATTGATACATGCCACTCACTAACCGCAGTTTAAAGCCTATATAATCAGCATTATTTTAAGCCCGACAAAGGAAGAGGGGCTCGCATAACTATTATGTATACCAGAGACTCAATTTCGATTTCAATTAAATGGAGGCAGAGAAAATCGGAATATAGCCAGAATGCAAATATCATTTTTTGACATTTTTCCAGTCCAAATGGGCTGTGGGTGAGGGGTGGTGGCTTTAGTGGGTGGTTTCTGGACGTGTGTGTGTGTGCGAGTGGCAAGGTGAGCGCATCGGAAAGGTCACTCGGCCAACGGTGGCTGACTGACAAGTTTCGCAATCTCTGGCAGTCAACCGTGAGACGTTTTCAGATGGCCAAGACATGTTCGGATGCAGGTGGGCCACGGATGAGCTTAAATTGGAATATATATCGGGGGGGAAACCCTAGGAGAGCTTCCTTTAGTATTTATTTATGCAGTGTGGGGTTAATCTATTTAACTTTAATGCAAATAAATTGAGTTAGAACTTCTATAATGTAATGTTTTCTTAAATCTTAAATTATTTATTTAATCTTAATCATCTAGTATTTCACATGGTTTCTCCTTTGCCTTGATATTAATTTGTACATTTACTTGTTTCCATGTAGCTAGGATAATCATAAATCCTTCTCCTTCCTAAACTTAATAAAAAACGACACAAAAATACCACATACACACACATATCCAAAGCAATTTGAGCTCCAATCCTTTATCGCTGGACAAAAATGTCATTCCACTCGAAGCCTGGCCCAAAGGACTCGCATCCAATGGGACAACAACAACAACTGCCCCTGTCCGAGTGTCATTCCGTGATGATCTATGGACGGGAACATAAATTTTGACTGCTCAACTCGGGCCATTGTGACGGCGCAGCGGACGGACATCGATGCTCGGGACGGGAATCGAATTGAAATTCGAAATTTCCAAAAATGATTACAACTATACTCGGGCGCGCCTCGCTTGTTTGCGAATATCGGGCGCTAAAAACTGATTGCCGGAAATGCCAGTAATTGGTTGCACATGCCACCAAATGGGGGAGTTCTTTCGGTGGGAAGTGGTTCGCTGATTGGGTGGCATCCACATGGGCATTGTGGCAACATCGGTTGTGCCGCTGCAGTTTTTAGCATTATTGTTATTATTTTTGTGGCGAGCGGAGAGCGGCGAATGCTTGTTAATGATTTATGCATTCATTGTGCATAGAAATGACATTGCAGTTGTGCGGGAAAGCGCCGGGAGCCCTGTCTCCGCCCTCTGCCCTCTCTGCCTCCTCTGCTAATTTAAATGCACATTTGGGGCACTGGCAGGGGGAGGGGTTTTGGGTATTCCAGGCAGGGGCGTGGGTGGTGACAGCCGGCCCACTGCAACCGCATTGCCGTCGACACAACCTCGACTTCTGTGATTTATGCTGCTTTTGGCCATTAGCATAACATTCTTGTAAATATTTACAGAGTGTCCTTTCGGATAACAGCAGGCCCTCTAACAGAAAAAGAGAGCGAATGGAAGAGTGAATTTCCCAAAGAGCCAGGAATGTTAATAAACATTTTCACTCTCTTGGTCACTGTTAAGTATTTTAAGAGTTTTCCCGAGCTCTTTCCCCGTTAAATCCTAACATTGTCGGTGGGTTAACATGAGGTTCGTTGTGCCATTAGCTTGGCCATAGGTCAGTAATTTTTGAGGAAAACAAATACAAAACCAAAGCACGTGGCGCCATAAATCATTTGCCTTCGGTCCAGAGTTTTTCCTGTTTAAAGCACACATCTGTGTTAAAAGGGATCCAGATGGTTTTCTATTACTAACTATGTGCATGCTATGGCAGTATATCAATCATTAAATTATGTTTAATATAAAGCATTAATGTTAAATCTATAATAGGTGAGTTTATTTGCTCAATATTTATTGGCTTATCTGTATCATACACATATTTATTTTTAAAAAATACCCAAACTTAGTTTTGTAAGCTGAAACTTAGGGGAGTGAATCTATTTTGAGATCATATATAATGTAAATAATTTACTTTTTTAAGAAAAACAATTCAAAGGTTGATAAAGATTTCTTTAAATTCGATCACAATTTATTTAGAAGTACTAATATTTTATTAATTATTTTTATATATTTATAAGTTATGTCTTGTCAGGAATACTCCCCGTATCAAGTGGCTATTATATAAAGTGAAAAATACGTATAAAATATAAACTTAAACATCTAAAAATCCATCATTAATTATTGGCTCCCAATAGTGAACTAAGACCCATTAAAAAATCCAGGTTTCAGCTTTGTTTTAATTATATTTCGATTACCGTCCGTCCATTGTCTCGATAATGACTCAAGCTCAAATAGAATTTGGCAATGCTCCCCCTTTTACGGTCACTTCCTGGGTGAAAACTCTACGCTCCCCCCCGAAAAATCGCAGCTCAAACTAAAAGGCATTTAAAATTCAGCTCAGTCATCGAAAGATCTAAGCAAGAAAAGCCACAAGGAAAAGTACAAGGAAAACCCAAGCAAAACAAAGGGAAAAAACAAAAAAAAGGATACTTCAAGCCCCCCAACTAAGTATTTGTATTCGTATCTGTGCTGAAGCTCACGTTGCTATTTAAGATTCATTTAGCTGCAAAACAATGGCGGCAAATGGCTGTGTAAAGTGCAACGAATGGGAAATACCCTGAGTGAGTTTCTCCCGCGGAAAAGAGTCAACTTTGGCTGCTAACGTCTCCTAATCCACTTTTCCTGCACTTTTCCCGGCAATGTTTTCTCGTGTATAATAGCGGCACGGCATGACATTGGCTTTCGGTTTTTGGCTTTGGCTTTTGGCTAGGGCTTCTGGCTGTTGTCGCTGCCGTTGCAGACGCGGCAAATTACGTGAATCAGCGAATTTGGCAACAAGATACGGCCACCGATAGCAGCAGCAGAAGCAGCAGCCGCCGCGGCAGCTGCAGCAGAAACAACAAAAACAGAGCTACAGTCAAGCCGCATAACGACGCCGCGGCCAATTGCCGATTAGCATCGCTTTTGGCCAAGGCAGCAGCAGCATCAGCAGCAGCAGCCGCAGCAGCAACAACAGCAACTGTGAGCAAAAGCAGTTAGTTGAAACAGCAGGGAGCGAGTAACGGTATCAGGTCCAGCAAGAAGGGTTTCCGGCGGATATGCAATGGCAAAACGAAAAGAAAACAACTTTGGCAGTGAGGGGAACAAACAGAACGTGGCGTGACTCTAAGTGATTGTAAGTGAGTGAGAGTGTCTAATGAAGCCATCACCGATGACCAAACGGAATAAAGGACCAAGACACTGGCCAAAATGAAAGAGGCCTGAGATACCGAGGAAAAGCAATGCATTTAAGCTAACAAATAATTTAGAGAATTTCATAACTAACTTAATATAGTTTACGAAAACTAATTTTTAGGGATTTGTATTGGTTTTTTATATAAAAAGTGTGGAAATTTGTGGAAAAATAAATACAAATAATAATTAAATTTATTTCATCATGTCAAGATTAAAAAATCTGTCAATATTCCAAACTAATATAAAGAGTAGAAAAACAAATATACCATTTGTAATATTTTATAACAAATCCATTTATTTATTTATCTAAAGCTAAAAAGTAGTTAAAAACTAAGAGCTAACTTAAATTTAGGAGCCATAGTAGCTAAGACCTTCGGCTAGTATAACAAATCCATATTTTAAAGTTACATTAAAAAGGTGTAACTTTTTTAATAAATTTACTAAAATTCCTTAAATTAATTTTCAAATAAAAATATGTATCAATTAAAATCAGATGCTTATAAAAGTAAGCATTACCTTGTTTTTCCTAATTAATTTTTTCCTGTGTTTCCCATTTTCCCTTCCGCCTTTGGTATTTTTTCTGGCAAGGCTTTAAGAATTCCTACAACCCAAAAGGAGGACACGGGACGTGGGCCTGGGCGTAGACAAAAGAAAAACCCGGCCAGGAGACAATGATGTCGCCAAAATCGTTGACGAGGAGCTGCCACCGAGGGTGCCGGGCATGGATTTCGGAGGACTTAATGCCTGCCGCGACGAGTGTCAATATGAAAATGAATGCGTGTGGTTTTGCTCGCTCCTTTTTTTCTGGCAGGTCCTGGGCCCCACCTCTTTGGCGGTTCTATGTGTGGATATGAATTATTCATAAAATGGCAATGGCACTCTGAGCAGCGGCAAGAACAAGAGCAAGTCGTGACGAAGGCATTGGAATGTGTGTAGTCCCCAAAAAAAAGGGCGACTAAGACCTTGTTGTGGTGCTGCCGCCACTGGCTTTTGATACCCTTCTACAGGATGTTGAGTTTTACTTGCAGCTTAAAAATAAATTATTCAATTTATGGGTGCTATTTCTTTTTAACTTATTTTATTGTCCCTAAATATTTAGAGTTTCAAATGTGAAATGTGTGTTCCTCTAAGAAAACTATTCAATAATTATTAAAATGTTTTCTTTAAACATAAAAATATACTTTATTTTATTCAATTAAGCAATTAAATTTAATTTAAAATGTTTAATTTTTCTTGACATAAAACGAGAAAAGAGAATTTAATTGTCTTTTTTACCTCCGATTTTTGGATCCTTGGTGTTATTTTTTTCTGCTTGCGCGACAAGTGCACAACACGAGGCAACAACAATGCGGCGCCATTTGAGATGCCTTCCATATACATACAACACATCTACCTTTATGCATATATGCAAGTGTGTGTTTGTGCGAGTGTGCCGGGAAAACTATGCGCAATAAAATGTAACGAGGAGATGGCGGAAAAGACGAAATTGCTGGCCGAGGCCTCTCAGTGGCAGGTTAACCCTCAACTGACACCCTCGACTTCTGGGGGTCACTATCCCCCGTTGGCAAAGTGAAATTAAGCGGAGATCCAGCTACAAATAGCTCAGAATCTCTTAAGCAGATTGAGCTGTATTCGAGCTGTATTCATCTCCTCCACAGAGAGTGAATTTTCACTTGAAACTCTCGGCTAATTAGCAAAATGGAAAAGCTGATTATGCCGATTGCAAAACTTCTCTAGACTCGTGTGCGTAAATCAAGTGGAGGAAAATGAATTGAAAGGGGAAACTTACCTGACGTTCCCTGGCTACACTTTCACAATCCACATGAAATCGGAAAATTCGACGACAACAACACAATCACAGGCATCATCAGCATTAGCGGGAGTCCCCCTCGTAGCTCAGCCCCATAACCACTTGGATCTGCATGCATAACAACAACGACAAAATCCATAATATTTGCGGAATCAAACGAGGCTAAAAAAAATTAATCGAACTACGTCGCGAAGCAGCGAAAAGTTGGGAAAAAAGGATTGAAAAAGGGAAAAACCTGACTGCGTGAGTTTTTTTCTCTATTTGCATATTAATTTGCATATGTCTGTGAACAGTGAGTCGAAAGTATTCAAAGCAGGGAAAGTTATTTTGCTTAGAATACTTAGAAAATATTTTTATTATAGTTTTTAAACACTTTATGTGTTTATAAATAAAATTACTTTTACAATGTGAGTTTAACAGAATATATCTATCCTTAATCCTTAAACTTGAACCTATTTAAAATCTACAAAACTGGATACCTTAACTGATACCTTAAATGTTTTTCTTTATTTAAAAGACTGCTTTTCACTGCCACATCCATATATTTTTGGGTATTTCTAAGCTCCTGAGCTGAGTGTGTGTGCTTGTTGGTGCTTATGTGTGTGTTCTGCGAGTTAGCATTGCAAATGTTCGCGATTTTCTACGAGCTTATTCAAATGATCTGAAGAGTGCTTTGGCCAGATAGCAGGCGAGGGATGCTGGGCGGGAAAAATGTACAGGAAAAACTCTAACATTCTAGGCTTAGTTTCGACCTAGAGAACGGTGGCGTAATTAGCCCCGTGCTTGAGCGTATTTCAAACTCGAATTTGTGGCACAGTTTCCATTTCATTGTGGTTGCCCAAACAGTTCGCCGCAACGTTTAAAGGGAATATTGAGGCAGAAACAGTAGCAGAGTGAACATAACTTTTGCGGAGGCCGAGTCACGCCCACCTTCCCCGCCTAGGCACACTTCATTTGTGCGGTAATAGTTATTTGCGGACAGTAAAAACAAAAAGAACATAAAACAATTATAGTCCCGGCGCTGCAACGCATAAAAAGGATCCAAAAGGGGGCAAAAACCTTTGACAAATTTTTCGTCGCTGTTGCCCAGCGAGAGGAGAGTTCTGTGTTCTGAGTTCTCTGCACTTAAGGACCTCACAGACGGGGACAGACAAATGTACAGTGGAACTTCGTCAATTAGCTGCATTTGAAGAGTTCATAAATAGTTTAAAGTTTAATTAAAAATTAAATACAATAATATATGTTAAAAAATATATAAAACAATCAATATTTCAAGAGCTCTTTAAATTCACTTTTCTCTTTTTTGTATATATAAAGGGTTAACATAATCATAGGTTATTATTTTACTAGCTCTAACATATTTATCGATTTTAACCGCTAATTCACTCAAGAAAACAAAAATTTGGAAAGTGTTTTTAGCTTCGTAAGCCTTCCGGAAACTTAACTAAAGAGCCCCAGGAAATACCTTACTTCCTGTGCCCTCTAGTGCTATATGGAATCTATTTTCAGAGCGACTACTGCCGCTGTTTGAAGCCCTTTGTCGCGGGCAAACAACAAACTGACTTGCTAATGAAAACTTTATTGCTCCGGGGGTGTGTGTACTTTGAGCCCTGCCAGAGATCTGGGGATCCGGGGGTCCATCATCATGTGCTGTCATTGTCTGACGTCGTGGTCCTGTCCGTGGTCTTTGATGGAAATGGAATGGCTACGCTTTGCTCTGGGCAGCTGCATATGCATGCCGGGCCTCTCCTATGTTTTCCCATTGTTGTTGTCGTCTGTTTAGTGCTAATATTATTTACACCAAAGCAGAGCCACGACGACGACGACTGGGAGGCAGATGACAAAGCGACACAGACGCATAAGCACTTTATGTGAATGACGCCCCCAGGCATAAACAAGAATTATACACACTCAGCCCGATGCGATACGGCGTGTGGAACAATGCTCTGCGCCGGGGGGTGGCCGCAAAAAGTATACAACTATATGTATTTTAAAAGCAAAATTTACCAACAGCCCGGCAACGTCAAATGAGCATTAGACATGGCCCAAAGCCAGTTTCAAAAGGCAGCAAAGGGGGTATTCAACGCTTAAGGGGATGTGACTGGCTGTGCATACCATATATGAATGAGGCTTGTAGCCTTGCTTTTTGTTTGGGCCCTTTCCACATTCAGCGACGTGTTTGCCCAATAAACCTTGAAAAGTCATTAGAAATTTTTCAATTATGCAAACAGAGGGCGAAATAGCTTTTATGCGGCACTCAGCTAGGGATGGCATTTTTAACAGCTAAAAGTTTGGGGACAAAATTAAATAACTTGGTAAGAATTAATTTAAAATATTTTTTTTATATAATAGCTGCTATATCACATTTATTAAAAGCAAGGGGAAAAAATTATAGAACTTTGTGGGAATTAAATTAAACTATTTATTTATACAATTGCTGCAAAACAATTATTTACGAAAGCTTAATGAAATACCAATTTAATTTACATTCTCATTTAAGTATTATAAAACCCCTTAACCTTATAATATTATATATTTTCTGATTTGAATCCATACGTTTTTTACTCATCCTGAAACAATAAAGCTTATATCTTTTCAACATTATCCCATAAGATGAACACAAAATATCCCCAAAGCGGTTGGAAATCTTCTTAACATAATCAGATAATCCAGCTTAGATTCGAGTTGATAGATTTTCACAATTTTGCGTTTCCCCATAACCTTTCGCTCCATAAATCGCTCATCTCTGGCGAACACGGGGCACACAGCCACATTAACCCGTGTGTTCCTGCTGCCCTGCTCAGGTATTTTACGAGCTTTATATTGATAAACAATAAAACACATACACACGTACACAACACACTGGAGCACACAAATGTACCGACAAAAGCCCCACTTTCCCTTTCCTTTCCACGAAGCTGCTTTTATAAATTTTTATTTTAATTTTATTTATTTGGTTCGGCATGGCTTTTATGTATTTATGGGCCAACACGCAAATGCAAATTGAAAAGGAACATGAGCGGCGTCCCGGAGAAGCCTCAGTGCGAAATGATTACGAGCAATGCCTCTTATTTCACTTCCTTCTTTTTTTTTTTATAATGCAATAAATAATTTTATTATGTGCCGAGACCAATAAACACATTCGAGGCAAACAAATAATCGAATACATGCAGATGCAAAGCGGGATCCGCATATAAATCAGGGAAATGCAGGGTGTAGCCTTACTTCCCAGGCTACTTTAGCTGCGAAACCGATTTATAAACCCCAGCGAGGAAAAATTAATTCGGTCTCAAGTATTTTGGATACTCTTACAAAAAAACTTCTTAATTTATTGAAGCACAACAAATATAATCATTTGACTTTATAAGTTTGTGTTAAAAATGTTTCAGAACGACAAATTCAAAGATTTTTTATAACATTAATAAAATGTTTAATAAAATATGAAATATAGTACATAGCTTAATAAATCCTTTATTTATTAATTAAAATAGATTAAACTGAACTACAAATTTTTAATTGAAGATAGAAGAGCATTGGCTGTTCGCTTCAACCCCTTATTGCCATTCAATCTTTTCTTCCCGGATTGACATTAGGAAATGAGTTTTGCAATACTTTAGCAATTTTCACAGGCTCTCAAATGCAGACAACACAGACACATCTACTTAGCCTCGCCACCCCCCTCACATGCTCACATGCTGGGCTATAATGCTGGAAAATCCAGAAAACCCTCCTGGTTTAAGCCCATTGGATAGCAGAGTGGGCGAATGGGAATGGGGATAACGAATTTGAGGGCACTGCAGATGGGTAAGAAATTCCCCCTCATGGCTGTACAAATGATATGCGTATTTAAAGGGAATGGCAGGAGCTTTGTGGGGAAAACGAAAGGGAAAACACGGAAAAGGCGAACAAAGTCAAAGACAAAGTGGTAAGGTGAACTCGAAGGCAACGGCTCGCAGGATAAAGTACGCAGGATAAATGGCAACAAGAAGGATTATCAAAGCAATGAGGTGAATGGGGCATTGTTGACTTACACTTGTAATCGTTTACTGCGGTGGAGAGCTGAGCAAATCTTTGAGCTCTTTCAAGTGGATTTTGAATTATTTACGAAAACAATTTTCCAATTTAAATAATTCCTCGAAGAATTGCATACATCCTTTACAAGAAAATACGCATAATCGACTTGTACAAGAGTTTTAAAAATAAAAAGAAGCTGGGAGACATATCAAACTGATTTGGAATTTGTATATTACTAAACTTGTACTCTTAATAGTCTTGTTATATTTTAAAAATTCAAAACCAAGAGACGTACTGATTTTATATTTATAAAGAGCCAAATAATCATGTCTCCATTTTTGTTTGCTTGGAAAAATTCCACATAAGGCATTTCATTTTATTTTCATCTTAGGCTTAGATGCAGTCAACTTAAAATGTAGTGACTCTGGCTACTAAAAATTATACAAATTGAAATGTATATTTTAAATATGTTATTTCAACCTCTGACTAAACTTGATTTTCATGCAAAATCCCACATGAAAGCTTGTGGTGTTATTTTTTCATTTCACGCTTAGCTGCGATTAGACACTTTGGCATCCATATTGATAAATAATTATTCTGCGGAACTGGCTCAAAGAAGTGGGCTTAATTGCATTTCGGTCTGGCAACTGCATGTAGCCCTGGGGCTGTTGGGGAAAACATCCGCGATGTGCAGCCGTAAATGTGAAAATCGTTTGATTAGACATGTCATGGCCTAAGGGGATGCAATCTTCCCCAGCTTGATTAATAAATGTCGCGCTTTTGTGGCCCATTCACAAATATACCCAGATATTCGTTCCCAATCGAACCGAACCACAGCAGCCAGCGATTTCCTGTCAATAAGCCTTGTCAGCAACATGAAATTAACGCTATTCAAGCCTGGAGGGCGCGCCATGCAAGGAATTCTTTCACATTGCGACAAATGTCTGGCTGCTGAATCCGAATTCCCAACTCTGACACTTTCAATCAGGCAGCCAAGGATACTCGTTCGCACAATCCTCCCTATTCCAACCCCGTGACATCCATGGCGGGAATGCCAATGCCGCTCAATAAATGTCATTACATTGTCAAGTGCATATTAGCGCCATAATTGAGCGGCGTGAGCTAAATCTCCGCCGCTATTCTGGCCAACTTTGGGGAGGAGTCAAGGAAGCGAAAGGATCGAAATACTAAGGCAGAGTGTGAGTAGAAACTTTTCACATATTTTTATTGAATTCTTCTTACCGAATTCTCTAAAAGGATGTTTTAACTACTGAAGAACTTAAATTATGTTTAATTTTATTTTCTAATCATTTTTAATCATTTAGTAGAAACATCAAAAGCCGTAAAATCTATATAAATCAAAATTACAACTGTGGTTAAAATACAATCATATATTCCTTTAATGTTAATATTTTATTCCCATAATCCCCATATCAAACATTTTTCACTTAACCCCAAGTGTTTTTCCATCAATTAAAATGTTTTTTGTATACATAATTACCCCGAAGAAAAAAAATTCCCAACCTGTCCCGCTTAGCCAACCAATTTAAAATCAAAGCGAAGCAATTGAAGCCGCCAACTAATTAACTGAAACTCGCAAAGTAAAGTTCATTGCAAATATAAGCAAACATTTGTTTGACTTTTGCAAATTAATTATTTAATTTAATGCAAACATTTTGCCAGCAAACAACAAACTAGACAAGGCCAATTAAAATTGCCCGAAGAGAGAAAGAGATACCGAGGGAGAGCAAACAAGGGGGAAAGAAAATTTCGCCCAATACAATTTTAATGGGCCAACAAATTGTTATACCAGAATGAAAACAAAAATTTATCAACAACTTAAGATTGAAATTTTATGCGCAAAATAAGCGGGGAAAAAAATGCGTTGCCCATTTCCTGGTCTGGTTCGCCGGAATTCTCGCATTTTCCGGCTGAACGCTTGCAGACCAAAACTGAATTTATAAACCAAAAATGCATGATAGCCTGGTTGCCTCGAAATTTCCCCTTCCCTCCAACGCTTGTCTGCGGCTTCTGCGGCTGTTGTGGCGACGTCCGAGCCCACAACAACAAATGGAACCGAAAAAGAGCAACTAAAGCCGCCAGAAATATCATTACGGCTGCAAAAATCTCTTGGCAGAATCCAGGACCAGCCGCCCATCGCCCACCGCCTTCCGTTTTATTTCTCGTTTGCCGCTTTGCGGGGGCTGATTTTTTCAATTTTTAGTTTATGCTACAGCAGGCGATAAAATTGAGTGGGCGTGGTCTTCGCCCCCAAATGGGTGGCTAAACTGAAAATAAAAAATTGGTTGAAAACGGCAAAAATTATTAGTGTGGTTCTCATCTTTTTCGCGTCTGCTCCACCGGCTTATGTTTTATGGCCTAGTCGCCAAAGCCAACTGAATTCGGCTAACTGAACTTGCAGATGGCCAAAAGAGGGCTTCTTAGAAGATCCTGCAACACAAACGCATTAAATATCCTTCAACTATAAGTCATGTAAGGAAATTATGATTTATTTATCAGTAAAATGTAATTTTGGTTTAAATTAAAATTCAGTTTATCTTAAATTAGACGTTACTTAATTATTATGTTAGAAAACAGTTTCGTTTTAATTTAAATATTTCAATGTATGACGAAGCTTTGAAAATTGCATTAAAAAATAGTTTTCTAGTTAAGTTAGCTTAACCGTTTTAAGCATTCTTATTAAAATAACATTCACCTGTTGATTCAAAGTAAAAATCTTATAAACCATTTCCCGACCCTTAAACGAACCTTAAGTCCACATAATACCCTTTCTTCGTGTTCGAATCCAGAAAAATTTCTGGTTGCTCCGAAATTTATTACTATCGGACCAAGTTAGCAAACATTGAACAAGAAAAAAATTGTTCAGCCAACAAACAGGGGCAAACAAAACAAAACAAAACACATGGAAACATAACTTGGCATCATTATACGAGGGGCAGGAATGGGCGGGCCACCAGATATACGTAGATATATGTATTCCCAGCCAGTTGTGAGCTCTTGAACTCTTGCTGCACTTGGTTGTTATTTTTTCATTTCTTCAGAGTTTGTGTTTGCCGCTGTAGTGTTGCAGATTTATGTTTTATGACCAAAAAGTGTCTACGATTCTTGGCCAGGAATGTGGAGGGAGATTGTGTGTTCCAGGGGCCAGGCCGGGCTGGTCCGAAAAGAAATTCAAGTGTAACTCATGTCAAGGCTTATGGTAAAATACGAGGCGCGTCTCAACCTCCTAAGGGCACATGCCCGACGGGTGGCCAAAAAAACAATCATAAATATTTAGGCGTCTATATCCCATTCTGACAGACAAAATACCTTTTGGTATCTAATTTTAGTGTCGTAAATTATTTTCTTATTCACTTGTTATTAAATTAAATATATTAATGTATATTTCTTTTGAGCTTTGCTGTGTGTGTTTTGTTTATTAAATAACAAATTTGACTAAACACAATTTTGTAAAATGATTATGAGAGAAATATGTCCGTCTATGGCTGTTTCCCCATAAGCAATTAGCTGAAATAATAATTGACACAACACAACCCTAGTATAGCTAATATTCATGATAAATTTTATGCAAATAATATAGACTACAGCGATAGCTACGTTTTGTCATAGTTTTCGATTTTCGGCTAAATTGTGTTCATGTCGAACTTTGAACTGTGAGTGCAACAGCAGTCCGGCAGCAATGTCAACTGTATCTACAACTGAAAAAATGGGTTTAAATATATTAATAAAGTTAAAAAAATTGCATTATAAGTTAAATTTATTATTAAATTATTTAATTGAAAAAAAGTATTTCAGCGATAGCTTAAACTATGATAAAGATGTCTTCGCATTTTTAAATAAATTCTTACTAAGAAGATAAAGCATTACAGTTTCATAGAAAAATAAAAAATAAATTATATTAATTAAACTTTAAATTTTGGTAGAAAATGTAAACATTTTCAAACTATTTTCTTTTACTGTATTGGCAGAGTGGCCTCCTTGTTTCCACGTGAGTTTCCGCGTGGGCGAGGCGCGATAAGTGAAATCAGCAACGCGCTCGGCGACAACCAAAACACAAACTACAAATTGTTTAACACAAATCGCACTGCCATTGTCCCATTGTGTCGCCTGTTTAGGTTGTTTTAGCTGTTACACGTTGGGTGTTTCGGGTGTTTTGGGCCGCCCAAATGTGCAAGTGTCGGGCCGATAACAAACTGGAACATTTCGACGACAAGGCCGGGGGAAAATGCGGAGCGACAGGTGTGGCAGTTGGTTAAATTATGATAAGGAGCGGGGGTTTAGTCTGTTACTAATGCGCAGGCAGGTGAAAGGATATATTCGAGAGATTGCATAACAATTTGACATTGAACAAGATGGGTTGAGTGGCTGAGAGATGTGGCAAAAGCTAATGGGGGATTTAATGTGAGGTCTTTTCAAAAATGTAATTCTCATTATTAAGCAAGTACTTAATAGATGCAGTTCAAGGAAGGAAGATTGTACCCAATAAATATTCATCTTTAAGTGAATCTAAATCCACTTATCCCACAATTAAATATTTAAAACGCTTCGTAAACTTTTAGCCAAACTTCACTTAGAAATGTATTTACAGTTCATTACTCAGCCAGAGCTTAATCTTATGCAGGCAGAGCTAAAGATTTGAAGGACACAGCAGCCCCGGAAAAGTGGAAAATCTATTGAGCAATTGAGTGCTTTTCCTGACTCAGAAAACTTATCGCCTGCCAGGGTGTCGTGAACACCGCAGGCGGCATCTCTCCTGCACTCCTTGATCTCCATTGAATGATGTCGGCGTGTCACACTTTCGCCCAAAGTGCAATTACCTATTTGTGTCACGTGCAATTCGGGGCGGAGTGCTCGAGTGGGCAGGATGGGCAGGGTGGGCGTGGCAAGGCGATTCGTTCACGGGTATGCACATAAATAGTGAGTGCATCAAAGTCAGTGCGCCAGTGCATGGCTGCTGATGATTAGGGTACTGAAGCAGTTTGGCTGCGATTCGAGGCGGAAGCTAGCATCAGCAACTGCAGCACAACAGCAACTGCAGCATCGTCGTTCCAGCAGCAACACCCAAAATCAACACCCGACATCAGAAGCAGAGCTATTGTCAAAACATCAGGATCTGGTTAGCAAGTACACCAGGAAAAATGGGTGATGGAAGCTTCTTAGAAAACTAGTTTTGTAAGTGTTCAACACTCATAGCCTGGTAGCCTACAAGTTCATTAATGTGAGCCTGAATTTAGTAAACAAATTTAACATAAAAAATAAAATTCTTAACAAACGTATTCTTTTCATTGTCTAAAATCTATTAAAAAAGATTTTGCAAACATAGTTGTGGTAGGAATAGTAACAATACGAAAGGAAAACTAATAACCCATATTTCATCTCAGAAATTCAATTAAAACCATTAAAACTTGGTTTAAAATTGTTTTTGTTTGTTATGTTGTTATTTCTTTTAGTTCCGAATCTAAATAGTTTTTAAATTCGTTAAGTTTACACGGATATTTGATGTTCGAAACTCAAAGTAAACTTGATTTTGTCCAGGATATGTCCTTTTGTCTACATTTTAAAAAAATGTTTTATTTTTCATAAATTATCTAAAGTTATAAGTTGTGAATTAAATCTTAAATAGCCATAATAAGCGAATTCTTAAATATTTCTTCAGTGCCTTTTCAGTGGGCAGGCAATTCTTGTCACATTTCCTACGCCAATCTCTCCCCCGGTCTCTCCTGCTCACTCTGCGGCTCCTCCAGTGACGTGCCAATTGTGTGGCCACCAAATGTCTGCCGTCCTTCTTAGTCGCCTTCCCCTCCTCCTGCCCTGTCAGCGGCAGCTCCTTTTCACGTCCCTCATGCCACCTTTGTTGCCTACCTCCTGCCGCATTTACCCCTTGCTTTCCACACATTTCGTGGCTTAAATCACGTTAAGATTTCCAGCGCTACGACTTGGCATGTTTGCTTCCTCCTAGCCTAGGCTTCCTCCCACTCGTTCCCTGCCATCTCCACTCTCACTCACTACGAAATGCAAACATCTCGCTGGCCACGAATGTTTTCTCCCCCCACCCTGCCACCGCCTACGATTTCACTATAAGGGGGCGTGACGTCAGGCGTATGTGACAATAATTTCTGCATTTGCTTTGGTTTAGCTTATGCTTCGATATATATAGGGAAAAGGAAGAATTAGTAAAAACCACAAGAGAACAAACTAATTAATTGCGTTTAAAGTTAAATAATTATTTTATATAAAATATATTTTAACTATATTTCGAATAAGAGAATTGAGTC
This sequence comes from Drosophila seguyi, assembly GCA_008042675.1. Taxonomy (NCBI): domain Eukaryota; kingdom Metazoa; phylum Arthropoda; class Insecta; order Diptera; family Drosophilidae; genus Drosophila; species Drosophila seguyi. The sequence goes on along the minus strand of VNJU01003751.1, from coordinate 64,535 downwards.
ACAGTCAAAGTCTATCATATTTATAGGATAAATTTTTCATTTCAGTCAAAGTGAAGTATTTTTATAGGATACATTTTCCATATTTTTATTGTTTTTTGTATAGTGACTTTTAAACTCAGTTCAGTAATATTAAAAAATAAAGTGGAACCCCTAGTTAACTTTATTTATATTTAAGTTAAGAAATATACTACATGAATTTGATTTATTTTACTAAAAAAGACCTTTTTTATTTTTTTAGTTTTTTGACTAATGACACTCAAAATTGATGTCATTTTGCGGTTGAATTCTGTGATATTCCACATTCAAAGCCCACATCCGTTACGAATTTCAATTGGAGACTCACGTAATTCCCCGTTTCGTCCTTCACTCAACTCCATGCAATTTCACAGCTGGTCATAGCCGCGCACTATCCGCTCTATAGTGTCTCCCATAAACCACTCGAAACACCAATATCTGCACTAGAGCGAGTGCAGCCGGACGGAATTGAATACGTGCGGGTCTGTTATAATAGCCAGATTTCCTTCCGGGCCCACGACAATAATATTTACGGCTTTTCGCCTAAATTCCAATTAAAATTGGATGGCTTTAAGTGCTCGCCGCGACTTATATTTACCCGTAACCACCGACCAGTGTCCGGTGTCCAATGTGGTCGTCACTGGGGGAAAAAAAATCGCAAAACAATATTCCGGCGATTTGTGTGCATCTAAAAAATGGATAGCATAGGCCACCTTTGCATGTGTTGGCCGCTGCCGAGCAATTAGAGCTCTTCGGCGGCTGACCGCTGAAAATACTAGAAAAAAAATAGAAACTGAGCACAAAAAAAGTGCACAACAGGAAGCAGCGACGGGAAAAAAGGCGGAGAAATCGAGGAAAACAGCATGAATGAAAGGAAAAATGCACAGCAAAGTAGAAAATCGCACAATCAAAACGAAACTGCTGACCAGCATCGATCTATGACGACGACGAATCGGAATCGGAATCGAAATCGGAATGGGAATGGCTATAGGAAACCGGAATGGGTATGGTATACACTGGAAAATAATAAATAATTCTCCGAAATAATACGAAATATTAAGAATTTGTAACCTATTTACTCAGAATTTTAATATGAAATATAATAGGTAAGGGTTTAAAGTATAATAACATGGAAGAAATGTTTCTATTCCACTCCCGAGTGTTTTAAATTATAAATTTATACGAAAATGACAAGAACTAAAAGACAATAATTTTATATATTAAAATATATTTACCTTTTTGTGCACTGTGCATAGGAATGGCAACCTAACCCGGAGAGCTGTGGCCCATTAAAGTGTGCATGTTGTTGCCATTGGTAGAGCTGGAAAAGCGGGAGTTCGAAGTGTACAAAAGCAGGAGCAAGAGCATTGGGGAAAAGCCGCAGCCGCAGAGTCACCGACATGGTAAAAATTCATGTTTGCCAATGTGTCCTTCCACCAGTTCCATGGGCTTGGGTGTGTGTGTATGCGCCAGTGGTCGGGGTGTCCTTCTAACTAGTGGTGCGTTGTCCTATTTACGTTGTCGTACTTCATGCATTTCAATCACCAAACACAACACAATTTAAATATGCTGATTGGGTGGCTGAAATTTCGGTTGGCCGTCAGGCTCGCCTGGGACATTGTTTTAGTCCCCCGTACCCCCTCACCTCACAGGATGTGCGGCTATCTTTAATTGGCTTTGCCATCGCCTTTTTGGGAAAACCCCCTTGAATTTCGCTGCCGTTACGCCGCTTCGCATAAATTTTGTTTATTGATGAGTTGCAGCCGTGGCTGGACCATCGCCACATGTGACATGGCTTGGCTAAAAATAATTTAATTAATTTTAGTCTTCACTTTTTAGTTTAATTTTGCGTTCACCCTGTTGACATGCGAAATGGCTTTTTATAATTGGTTTATTTTGCTACAACGCTTGCATGTGGCCCCTCCAGCTGGTTGCCGGAAAATGGCTGCCTGAACGGAGTCCTGCAAATATAATTATGCTTGGGGAAAAAATTGTTTAGGAAAGCATCAAATAGGTTTTTTAATAAAAGGCTTCCGTTTAACATTTTTCGAGACTTTTCTGTTCACTACAAATTTAATGATTGCATTTTCTATACGGAAAATAATTATGTAATATATATTATGCAGCACTTAGGTATTTGTAAATACAGTTTTATATATTTCTTCAAGGGCTTGCTAGGTCTCAAAATAAACACGCAACAAAAAGTCAATTTCAATCAAGTTAAGACAAAGACTGAACAATTTTAAAGTAATCCCACCAAATCCAAATCCGTTGAACTTTTTCCCGTAGGTAATGGAGACGGATTGGAATATATACACCTCTGATTTCCCCCGGCAATCGCCAGGGGGATACAGAATGCTGGAGATGGGTTGGAAAATTCAGCAAGAGGCGTCGCCGAGCTAATCTGCTCGCTGTCAAAAGTCATTGAAACAATTCGAAATGACAACAAATATGAAAGTCGCACAGAGATACAAAGCAAACACCTCCACCACACATGCTGAGGAAAATCCTGATCCGCCAGCACCAGTGGGGACTTGGGGTTTTTGTTTTTTAGGTACGGGAAAATTCGCTTCGAATGGGAGGCGAAAACTGCTGACAGTTGCATAAACAATAAAGGCAGCCCCCAAAAAGCGAACTCAGCCAGCGAAACGGGCCAACGAATGCGGTCAACATCAAAAGAAAGGACAAAAAACTGGAAGGGCTGCACCAAGGATATGGGGTGAGGTGAGGTAAGGCCAAAAGGAGCCAGTCAGAGATGGCCAAAGGAGAGCGAAACGAAACTAGAACTATTACTGACAAACACTCCCATACATCGCGAGTAGCTGCCATATAACCCAAAACACTAAACAGCAGCGGTCAAAATAATAGGAATAACTATAGAAGCAGCCAAAGGTCTTTTATGCAAAAAATATATTTTGTATATGAGGTTTGAGACATTAATATAATAAATATTTATATATATAATATTAATTTGTATAGCATATCAGCTTTCATTGTTTCTAGTTTCCAAATAATAATAGATACTTCAGAGTACTTTTGGGCCTTAGAGAGTTAAGTATAAATCTTTTCTGAGCAATAGAAAACATTAAGATTTAAATATTAGCCAAATTATAAAGTAACGTAATAATTTTGCATCAATTTAATAGCAAACTTGAAGATTCAAGTCAGAAAATCTACCTTTGTAATTATGGGGAGAGTATCTATAAGAACTTGAATAATTCATGACATTTCTATTAAAATTTCTATTATTTTGGCCACATTTGTTCCAAGCAAACACCCGCTACCTTCCTACCAATTTCCACTCCATCCTCATCTCCATGATGGCTAAAACAACAATGTGACATTTTTTCCGCTTTGACGACAATTTCCCTCGCGGCACAAACGGCAACAGCCACTGCAACAGCAACTGCAACACCATTGCCATCGTCACTATAGCTATATATGTAGTTATAGCTAAAGCAACTGAACGATACAACGCGGGTAAAGGAACCCGAAAGCGAGGAAAGAGTTTGATTTTAAAGTGTCGAAGTGGGAACTACTCTTCTGCTTTTACTCGGAATTTTTATAAAAATATATTTAATAGAATATTAACAGATTTAATAATCATTAAGGGTTAAAATTATTATAAAATTAAATTAAAATTACTTTAAATTTTAAAGCTGCACAATATTTTAACTTTAAGTCCATCCCTATCCTTGCATCACAAACGCCTCCAAAAACCTTAGATATTCGCTCCAAAAGGATGGTCTGGGGGTATAGCGGATGTGTATCCACACGCAATGTCGCCGCCATGCCAAGAAGGATGTGCGAGGAGCACTTGCAGTCGGATTCGCAGGACTCTTCATTGCAACATTCCCAGCATTGCCTGCCTTTGCCCGAGAACGGGAATGGGAGTATCACAAAAGCACGAAATTGATTGTGTAAATAAGAAAACGAAAATGTCGTTAGTTTACGTTTTCCGCTGACAAGCTTTTGAAACTGGCCAGAACGCAGAACGACGAGGTCCTGGAGATTCAGTGGCAAATAAAAGAGAGATGATGCAGAGACAAAATGGCGTTGAGATAGAGATAGACAAAGAGCGGGGCGAAATTAAAAATGGAATTCACTCGTTAGTCGCATTTGCAGTTTGCCAGTTTATTGCCAACTGACTTTGACGCGAGGCATTATCGGTGCACAATTGATAGCTCCGCTCCAAAGGAATCCAAGCGGATGGAGTGAAAAATGGCACAAAAGCACTTTGCCCGGACCAGTGGCAATTCGCAGACAGACTCCCATCAATAAGTCAAAAATGCACATCATCCAAAATGCATTGTATAGGGAATTCTTTATTGAAACAGCCATTTGATCTGCCCGATTTGAACAGGGGTGTGAAGCTTCTTGACTAATATAGTTTGTATTGAACTATTTCACTGATTAAAAAATTTGTCAGAGTGGAAAGTCTGATTCACTGATTAAAAAATTTGTGGAAAGTCTAAATACTGAGGAATGAACTTAGCAACAATTCGCTTTTAATTATTATATTAATAGCCCAGGCTTTTTAATGTTTTATTAATAATCATCCAAGGTAATTTATAATTCTAATATATAACATGCAGAGTAACTATTTTACATTATTCTAAGGCACAGATATAAGTAATACAAATATTTTTATTCATTTTAAATATAAATTTTAAGAAAATATTAGCTTAATTTCCTTCTCAATATTTTTTTTAGATAATATAATAAAGAATCAAAAAGCCAATTTACTCCCCATTCAATTTAAAAGTTTACTAGAAACAACAAATGATTACATACCCAGGATTCAACAAATTTATAAAGCGCCAGTCCAGTCAGCAGCCAAGAAATTTGCAACCTAAACAGTTTGCAACACCTCCTCGAAAGTCCTTTGATAATGCCTCGTTTCTTTGCAGTTTATCAATGACTGGCCATCGACCTTGGCCAGAACTTAAGAGACCAATAGAAATGGCTGAGAAGACTTTAGGAAAATAGTCGAGAGGGAGTGAGAAATAGGATGGAAACAAAGGGAAATGGCAGGCAAATAATTTAACTATCCTTGTGGTGTTTTTGCTGGCCAAAAGGACTATCTCTGAATCCCTTTTCGAATCGGCTATCGGTCAGTTCGTTTTGCAATCGCCTTCCTGGGTCAGTTTGTAATGTGTCCGTCGACTTTGTGGAAATTCTATACGAGTATTTCCGGTGCCCTCTGGCACTAGAACAAGTGTTGAAGTTCATCAAAATGTATAAAAGTATTTTATGTGTTAAAAAAAAATATATTTGTTAAAAATTCAGAGAAAAATTTAGTTTTTTTTGTTCCTTAATTATAATTAAAAAGAGCATTAATAAAATAAGTGGATTAATGGCACAAAATATATATTACAAATATATATTATAAATAAAATACAATTAATTTCAATTTCATAAACATTTCACAAAAAATTCCATTAGATTTTTTTTCTAAATGCACCACCGAAACCACTATAGATTTCCTTCGGCGCCACCGATTTCTGGCACCAGTTCAAACTTGCCTTCGTCCTTATTTCTCACTCCTCCCACAAGTGCTGGCTGCGGCTACTTATGCCCGTCGCTGCCTTCCAAATTGAATGAAAGCACATTTTGATTGAAAAGGAAATTTACGGTGAACTTATATAGACACAGACGGGGAACCGCAACAGTTCGCAGGACCTGGGGCATGTCCTGCATGGCTGCTTTAACAGCCAATGTACCGTTGCCCGTCGCATCTCCCGGCGGATTTATCAGTCAATGTTGGAAAATTAGTTAACGGGTTTTGCCCTGCAACTTTTTGCTCTTCCCCGTCAACTTGGCCAAAGAGTTCGACTCTCTCACCGAAATATTTAAGGCTCAGTGTCCGCAAGGGAGGGGATGCGGGCAAGGGATTACGTTGGGGAAAACCTCAGTCGTTTGAAGTTGAGGCTTAAAATTAATTTAAAGAGCCAACTAGTTGGTCAAGGGAAACTTTCGTAATTAACCTTGAAGTGAGCCAGATTTAAGCCACTATTGAGTTCAAAGAGAAGCCAGTAAATGAGCAACACAGATGTGAGTTCTAGGGATATCTAAGAACTTTATTTCACATAGATAAATATAGGTTGTTTATATAGTTAGTATGCGAATATTCAATACAAAGTGCGTTTAAACTAAATCTACTTTATATAGACACTACGTTAAATATTGGAACAATGTGTTTAAGAATACGTTACTTTGGTTACAATTATTTCTACTCTGATGTGCTTTTCATTAACTAATTTGGATAAAGCAGTAAGTGAAACTAAAATTAAACGATCTGTTTGTGCCCTCTTTGCCCTGAAACCTTCGCCTAGCAAAAACTATTAAATCAAATTAACCAACTTGCCAACTGTTTTGGTTTATTTTAATTATTTATTATATGTACTTTATTCGGTTAATTTGTATAGTTGGTAGTTTCGTATTTTTAGGTACTTCTGGACACATAAAAGGTATATATTAAATATATATATATATATATATATATATATTCTTTGATTAATTGATACCATACAAAGCACATTCATTGAGATATATTTGATCGTGTTTGAAAATAGTTTATAATCTTTGTGAGACACTCTGTTTGCACTCTCTGTCCTGCTTAAAACTTATCCCTGCAAGTTCCCTTAATCCAGTAAATGACTGTGTTTTGCATTATTCGAAAATGTGTGTCAAATTTTTAATTATGTTTTTTATAAAATCTGTGATCATATGTTATCTACATTCATTCTAAACCATTTGATTGGATTTTCCAACTGCTTTTGATACATTCTCATGGAGATGATTTGGCCAACAATCCATAAGTCATATATTCATGTAATTTTCGTCCCTAATTTCCAATTTGATAAGCCTGTAGCATAGTTTTTACCATCCTGTGATTTTTAATAAAACTTTCAAAGCATCGATAAGAGCAGATTCAATATTTTGGATCATTTTCGTATAAAAAAATTAGTATATTATAGTGATATAATAAATATAGGGTCTGTCTAAACGAAAGACTTGAATATTGGAAATATTATTCCGCACGCTCTATTTATTTGTTTACTTTAAGTCATTCGATAATATTTCGTTTAACATTCTAGACACCTCCTTCGGTGGTTTACAAAGGACTTTTAAGACTCGTTACACAATCTTTACTTGAACATACTTGTTACGTTAATCAACCAAAATTAGAGTACAGAAAATACACTGCCCATCGATGCTTTGACAGCTCTAATTTTGAAGCCAACAAATTTATACATTTACCCAGGACAGCCACCACTGCCTGCTCATCTCAGACACAAACCAAACGCCGCCGGCAGCTGTGGAAGCTAGTTCTTGCCGGTTGCTGCCTTGGCTGTGGTAGCCAAGTTTGTTGCCGGCTCCTGCAGTGGAACCCATTGGGCTGTCGCGTTTTTGGCGCGAAATATTTCCTCAAAAAAGATTTTCTCCTCAGTCCTGACTTCCGGTGAGTTTCCAATTAAGGTCCTGCCCAAAATCTCGCTAGAACCTGGTATACGGTTAATTAAAAATAAATTAAATTGAAAATTGAATTATTGATAAATACATTTTCATAATAAATACAAACTGAATTTTTTGCACTCACCCAACAAACCATCGTGGACCACCGTGAACTCTAGAACACAATTCTTTAGGGTTTCCTTGTTGACATCAAAGGCCAGCGCTTCATTATAGACCGGATTAAGGGTGCCCCTTTGCACACCCGTCTTGCGTTTCTTCATCTTCTTGCCGCCGGGCCCCAGAAGAGTCACCTTCACATACGCATCCGAGGAGTTCCGAGCATCGTCCACAATCCGCAGATTTCTTGCCTTGATCAGGACTACCATTAAACGTTCCGCTGATGGTAAGTAGGCCAGGGAAACCATTATATCGCCCAGATCTACTTTCATGTCCTGGGCCGAGGCGGAGGCCAAGGGGGTCCAGAGGTTCAGTTGCTCGCTCAGATCCAAGTTGGCCAGATGCAACTTACTTCCGCCAATGCAAACATGGCGGGAGTAGGCGTCGAAGTCGTACAGCAAAATCTCCACAGTTCGCTTGTCAATAACGCCAGCGGTGACCTCGAACACAAATTGCTCATCGAACACTAAAAACAATTTATATATACAAACTTATATGAATAAAGTATCTCATAATATTCACCTGGATTCAAGGTCTTCTTGTGTATGCGCGTCTGCCAAAAGTTCTTCTTATCGGGCAGCAATCGTACCTTGGCATAGGGATCGGCAGTTCCACTGAATTGCCTGGGCTGAAGATTCTGAGCCTCCAGCAGGCGCACATTTAGGAGTCCTCCCACAGGATCATAGCCAATGCTCACATGCAAGTTGCCACGGACTTCATTGACCGAAACTGGATTAATTGTCTTCGGTTGAGAGTGCTGATGAATAAAGAAAAAGGAATAAGAATAACCTTACACACACTTCTTATCAAGCAAAATATTCTCCAACTTAAAAAAGGGAAATACAAAATCACTTCATAATTAACATGACAAAGCACTTTTGACATTTTTACCCGCCCTAAAAAAAGGACACATTGTTGTGCTAAAAAGGTTATCCCTTCACTCACGCTTCGGTACAGGGTCATGTCAATTTTCGTGTGATCCAACTTGGCATTCATGGAGGAAACCCTTGGCCGACTGGGATGCATGGCCAGGACGACATGTTTATCGGATCTGGCAATAGGCACCGAGGTCGTGGAGCAGTAGGACAATGTATTCGACTTGAGGCTTCCGGTGGGCGAGGTGGGTGTGGGCGGTGCCGATTCCTCGGTGGTGTTGGACACCTGTTGCTGGATGGCAGCCGTCGCACCGGAGGCTACGGAGGACGGTACCCAGAAGGCCGGGTCATTGTCCTCGCTGCGCAGAGAGGTGGGGCTCAGGTTGCCGGCATTTCCAGCTCCAAATTTCCCACGCGACACCTCGTTTAGGTTGTCCACATTGTAGCCAACAGCTCCAGCTACCAATGCCTCCCTGCTAAAGTGGAATTAAAACAATTGTGGGTATAATATACGGTTAGCAGCAACACTCTTTAAAACAATAACAAAAAAACAGGAGCATCGTGGATTGCCAACGTTCTTAATTGAAAGGTTAAATGTTTTTTTTTTGTAGTTTTAAGTAAAGTAAAACGGGAAAAAGAAGCGAATTGGTTCACATTATTTTAAAGAAATAAATACCGGAACAAACGATTTAAAAATTATAAGAATATAAATTAAGATTCTAGAATAACTTCCAAAAATTACAAGAAAAAAGCATATTATGCGGTTAAGAGCAACAGTGGCACTTTAAAAAGAAAAATATAATAAAGTTCTTGGATTTATGGATTGCCAATACACGACATGTAAAGTTAGAGTTTGTTGATTTAAATATAAAAATAAATAAGTAAATTGCTTCAGGTTATTTTAAACAAATTAATACCCGAACAAATGAATTTAAAAATTATAAAGACACACATAAAAACCAAAGTCGCGACACAACCATATTATGAACTGTGGCACTTTAAAAAAATAAGAAAAGTTCTTAGATTTGTGGATTGCCAATACATGATATGCAAAGATAGTATTTTATTATTCGTTTCAAATTAAAAAAAAAACCAGAAATCCAAATAAATTACATTGGATTATTTGAAAGAAATAAATACCCAAACAAATAAGTTAAAACAAATAAAACCCAAGTCGCAACACTTGCCAAAAATAAGAAACAAAAAAATTGAAAAGCAATTTAATGATCAGCAGACAACTTTGCTAACTATACTCTTATATTCGTGGTTTTCTTAGTCTTACCAAAAAGTTAACTAGAACCGGTTGGGAATTATAAGTTTCAATGCGGAAAAAACAACCCCTAACAGTCGGCAATACTTTTTTTTGAGCAATATTATTTTTCATATATTATTTTTTGTTACATTTATCTAAAATCGAAGCCAGCTTGAAGAACATTCCTACAAAACAAAAGTAACTGGTATTTTGGACAATTTTTATATAAATAATACATTTATAAGAAGCCTAATTAATAAATCATATACTTTCAATACCAACCTCTGTTGATCCTCATCCTTCTCGTTGGCCGACTCCAGAAGGTTTTGCTCGAACCAGTTGAGGCGATAGCGTTTGGAGCAGGTCGTGTAGAGGGCTGCCCCAACCGCTGTGACAACCAGAAAGGATACCGAGGCATAGACTCCAATCTGGGCCAGAGAAATGTCCTCCTCGCGTATGACAATGTCCATTTTTATCCTTCGGACAGGGTGCAAAATCTGCAAGAAGACAAAGGTGCAAAGGAGGCTCCTTTAAGTGACTTGGAAACGTGGGTCAATTACTCGCCATGACCCCCTATATCACAGGCATCTCCACCTGGCGGCTAATGACACCCAAACTAGCCATAAAACATTCATTAGCAAGTCAGGACCCGGGATGTGTGTGCCTCATAAATAAATCAAAGCTCGGGTCCCCACGTCCGACATACATCTTCTCCGCTCGCCGGCTTTGTGGGTTATTAATTGAGCGGCTTAAGGTGGTGGTGCTGGCTCTGGCACCCCAAAATCCTGACCACAGGCACGTGCTGACAGCATCTCTGGCCACAATAGGTGGAAAATGAGGGGACCAGGCTTTGTCTCTGGCCAACCGCAGCCACAAAATTGCCATAAAGGCTCCTCAGCCCCAGTCTAAGCCTCGGCCTCGGTTAGTCCGCAATTAGCCGAGCAAACTGCCAGGTGACCCCGAACCCAGGCACCCCTACAAAATCCGCAAAATTAGACCCACACTTCAAACAAAAACTAGAGGTATGAGCTTACCTTAAAACTTGATAAATAACTGAGGGATTTTATAGTTGGTCAATTAATTTTCAACTTGTGATGTGACTTGATGAAAAACGAACTCTTTTTTTAAACACGAAAAGAATTTAATATAAACCTGAATGAAATTTAATTTAATAGAATATATTTACCAGCAATTATTTTTTTATTATATAAACAACACTCAAAGAACGTGGAGAGCTGCCAACAAGATGAAGCGATGTCTGTTCAAAAGCAAAAATTTATAACCAACTTGTTAATTAATTAGTATATTTATATTTGTAAGCCACCTTTGGATGAGTCCTGCTCCCTTTTCGTTTTCCTGTCCCTGACCCTATCCCTAGCCCAGGACTCGCCCACCTGCACCCCTTTTTCAGGGCAATTTTGGCAAATTTACTTTTCACTCATTATTTATTTACGGCCAACTTTTGTTTCGGGTCTACGCTTTCTTTTATACCAATTGCCAACGCATGAGGTTTATGTATGCGGGTTCGGTGTTCCCTCTACCATCGGTCGGCTCCCTTTTAAAGAGGTCCTTGTAAAGTCCCAAGGAAATGATTTATGTGCCCTTGTGTTCAAGTAGGGGAGCTCTCGAGTGGATATCTTGGCCTTAATGTGACGGCAGGGCTTGGAAAATTTATGAAATTAGTTTTAATTTCAACTTTGACAGTTGCCAAGATAAGCTGAAGAGCGGCAAATTAATTGAAAATTCGCGAGGCAGCCTTTTAAGGGGGAAATCTATTTGCCAGTCAATCTGCAGTAAGTCCCCTTGGGAAATATGACAGAAAAAAAAAGGAGGAAAATGCCATCGAACTGATATCAGCTACCTTTTATTTTGATGCCCCCTGAACGCACCCCCGGCTCAGTAAATCACACATAACCCAATCAATGTCAAATTGAGCAGATCACACTGCCGCGCCCCACATCATCAGTCATTCAATCATTCCGTCATTCAGCCGCCTTCGCTCCGACGGCTTTTGTCCTGACACAAAATCCGGTCCTGGCACATGGTGTGCTGTGGTTTAAATCAATTGTCATACCCTTGAATTCAAAAAGGGCCTTATAGTTTTTAATGGGGTTTAACATATGTCAGAGCAAAGTGATTCCCAAAGGGTTTAATTATGATTTTGCATTTTTTGGTTGAATTTTTTAATTAGCTTTGGGAAGGATTTTAATTTGACAGCTTGCTTTGTAAATCAAAGTGTATGTTCGTGTTAATTATTTTTGTATGACGATGTCTAGAATATAAAGTTCCATTTTTGAATGGTTTAATTAAAGGAAATTTTTTATTTTGGCTTTATATAATATAAAAAGGAAGAAATTTTGTACAATTTATTTCTGTAGTTCCAGGAACAAATTGTTTTTTGACATTTTGCTAATTTATACTAGCCAGTGCATAGCAATATATATGATATGAAAACAAATCTCCTCAAATGTCACTAAAGACTTCTCTCTAAATTATTATTTATAATCCAGCAAATCTCAGTATATCTAACTTATGTGTTCTCAGATCTGTTAAAGGGTATTCTTGGGGAATGCTAAGCCACCACCACTTGCAGCTCCCTTGTTGGGCCTGGTATTTGCCCACATGCATCACTCACGCATGTTTGTGTGTGGTGCGCCTCGTGGGCCTGTGGGCATAGGGATTTATTGCCACTGTCATAAATTTTAATACAAAAACCGCGCTTTCTGGCCCCTGGCCCCCAACATGCGACTGTCTGGTTTTTTGGTTGGCTTTGTAAATCATTTTGCGGCCGCCTTTATCATGCACATTTTCACTTTTCGCTGGAAAACCTAGATAAGCGGCAACACTACTTCCGCCTGTGCGGTTTTCTGTTTTCTGTTGCGTCGCAGCCGCACACACAAAGTCAAGGCCAGAAATACAGAGACCCGAAGCGCATTTGGCCAAGTCCGGTAATGTGTTGACAGAGCGACTAAAATTAAGTTTATCTAATCGATAAAACCAACCGCATGGTTCATTGCCTGCCTGGGAAAGCGCTGTGTGCGCGCCCATGCCCGTGATTTCCTTTGCCTCAGCTGGCCCCGGCGATTTCATCATTCGCGCTTAAAAAAATAAACAGATAAGGATGCCTTTCAGCGCTCCAAGGGAAGCGCCCCCGAATCGCACAATTACTCCAAATTATGTTCATTAGTCTAATGAAGTGTTCGCTCTGTGGCCCAAGGAGCTGAGTTGGAATGTCAACTCCATTACTTTGATAAATCCACGCCCCGCTGTTCTTGTTTTTATATCTTTCTTCGGGGCATGCGGACAATTGCAGCTGACAGCAAGCAGGATTGTCTAAGTACTCTATTATCCTGTGGCCAGGAGTGGGTTTTAGCAAAGTTCAGCAGACAGAAAATTATATGTTATTTACGAAATTTGCAAGCTTTAACTTGATGAAATTTGAACAGGATAAATTCCTCTTTAAAAAGCATAAGAATTTTTTACTAAATGTCACAAGCAAAGCAGACTTTCTTGTGTTATTATTGCTGGGCAGCCGAGTGCCTTTGATTGACCGGAAATGCCTAAACAACAGCTTCATTAATCCACTAAGCAAGTTCCATTAAACTATCAGTTTTCCTCGACTTCCGGAAGCACTTTGCCTCTATCCTTCCTGCCTGCCTTTCCCATGGTTCGGCTTTTCCTGCCGTAGAATATTACGAAAGCGTTTTCCTTACCTCCCGGCGCTTGGTTGCACACACCTGTCCCTGGCAACAGTAATTAGATTACGACATCGGGTCCACCAGGATGCGCGTGTTGTCCTGCGAACGCTGTCCTGCGAACGCTGGACAAAAGAGTGACCGAAACAAAAAGCTCTCGTTCCTTTCACTTTTCCCCCAAGCACAGCGAAAAACCATTACAGTCACCAAGAGGGTCTTTATTGTAATAGTTGCGTTCTTGGATAGAATGAACATGAGTCTGCTCTCATATGGTTACTCATCTGACTTGCATAATGTGCCTTGGATAATACATCTCCCACTAAATGAGCAAAGTATATTTCACTTATTTATTATATTTGTCTTATAAGGTGAAATTTTTTACTCTGTCTGTAATGCAAACACGGCCCAGGTGTGTGTATAAGCTTGTGAAGGCCGCCGGCCTGGAATCCTTCATACCCGTGTCCTCCATCCTGCATTGCAATGAAGTTTCATTTGGCTTTAACTCATCCGCTGCAGCCTGCAGGTTTATGAACTACAGATGGAAAAACAGGATAACCTTCGGTGTGCATAAACAAGCAGCAAAAGTTTTCCCATCGCCATCGTGTTGGCCTCCAGGAGTTGACGGATGCGGAGGTCCTGGCCGTCAATAATCAGGCATCAGCAATTTGTAATACTCGCTGTAATGACACAGTCGAGGCGCTAGTTTATCCACATCGGCAACATCATTATCGGTTGGTCTTCCCCCCCCCCCCCCCCCCCCCGTAATGTCTCTGTTTTTGTTATTCGAGCTGATTACCTGCCGCCGATGGCAGCCTCAGTTGATGTCCTTAACGTAAGGACGTTGGGAGCGGGCTTGGGTGGGAGATAGGGTCGAGTGACCCCATCACAGTCTTTGCTAATTAGCCATCAATGAATATTTATAGCTTATGGAGGGGATAAAAGGGAGTTGAGTGCTGGATTGGACCTTGGGGATTGGTGTAAATTGATCTATCAAAATAATAACAGCAAGCCGATATTGGAATGTTATTTCATAGAAGGTACTTTGATTGCTGAGAGAAGATTTTGTAACATTCTTTGCAAGTGTTTGTAGAAATCCATTAATATTCTTTATAAATACTTTAATCTCTTACACATTTCTAAAAGCTTTTAAGTACTTTTTCAGCTGCTTGAAAAGAAACCAAACTCACAAGATATTCTCAACAATAAAAACAAACAATTAAACTTTCGCCAGCAAATTTCTCTCAATCCTTTCGCTCTCACTCAAAAACCACTCGAAGAACCCAGTATATGCGATAAAAGCGAAGTAAAAGATCCCATTAAAATCAACAACCATATGTTAATTCGCCACAGGCCATTAAGCCATGGGACAAGGGCAACAACGGGACACAGAAAATATTGAAAATAAAAAGCGTAAAAATAAAATAAAACACAACGCCACTGGGATGGCAAGATAAACAGCAATTTAATAAAGTGACCCAAAGTTATGAGCCCCAGTCTAGTGACGAGCAGGAGCATAAAAATAAACAATAAAACGCTCATTAAAACGCTGAAAATGCCTAAGAAGTAAACAACGAAAAAATAAAAAATGCTTACAAGGGCACTCAGCACGAAGGGAAAATAAAAGATGTAAGGGAAACAAACATACAGGGCTACGGAAATAATAATAAGTGTGATATTAATACTTGAGCCTGGGACAAAGGAAAACCCGCTCGGGCGCCCACGCAAAGGACCCCAATGGTGAGCCAGAGGCTAAAGAGCTGCCAATAACTCAACAAGTTAGCAAACATGGCTTGCAGGCTGGCTGGCTGACTGGCTGACTGGCTGACTCTGGGCTCCCTTTTTATGGCCTCGTCAATATGAACGGTGGGTTTCGGGCGACGTTTTTGCATTAAAAATGCATTAATCTTTGGACACGTGATAAATATTCATGGCTGCCTCGGCATTCGGAGATGGGCTGGCCGACGTAACAAATGCACTAGCTTAGTGCAGCCTGTTGACTGCCTGACACGCAATATATTGGGCCAAAAGCAAGACGAAGGTCGGCAAAGAGAGAGTGAGCTCCGGAATGGAGGTCGGGGGTCACGGCCACAATGCGGGTGTTTCAAGGACATGCTTGTTATGTTTGAGTGGCTGCCTCTCGGTTCGCAGTTCGCAGGACGCCGTTCTCGGTTTCCTGGGCTCTTCCCCGACAGGTTAAACAGCCTGCGACTCAGGAATTTTCGGTTTTGTCGAAGGAAATCCTCGTTGGCTTTGCAACCGAAATACGGCAAATTGGGTAAGGACTTAAGCACATGTCGGAATCCATCCATCCCGTGAAGCACTCCGCTCTCGACTAATTAAATTAAAAATACCTTTTCCTTGGCTTTCGGCGCACTTTCATCACAGCCAATGCACACAGAGTACACGCAATGCAATCTCTTAAATCAGTAATCAACTCGGAAAAGCACTTTCGAGGCAAGAGAAAGGGCAAAGCATTTTCCAAAGCCAACGTTATTTGGAAAATCTGATACGAAAATATTATGGCTGTAACGCAATATAGTATGTGTTTGAAGATTAAAAAAAATATAATTAGATTTCTGTTTCCGTGCCGTATCGAAGCTAAATAACAATAAATATTTTTTTGTTGCCCAACAATTACCATAATTTCGTTAGACAACTTCCGTAAAAAAGTCAAAAGACCATGGCGTTCTCCTTGGTCTGATTTAATTTCAAAACAATTTCCTTTAGACACAAAACCATTTCCAAATAAAACTGACTAGCTCAAGTTAACAACAAAAGCTGGGAATAGCCTCCTGCAGACTCTAGAAAATCAATTTACTCGGACAAAAGTTCAAATTACATTTGCCAAACAAAAGCATTTCCCCATGAAGATATAAAAAACTTCAAAGCAATTTGAAGCTTTAAATATTTGAGAACTTCTATGGCCAAATATTTCTTTAAAATTTAAAACCATTTTAAAATCAGCATGCAAAGCAAGTTCACATAAATCAAAGAATATCAGCACTCACCGTTCGATTATTTGTAAATCGGCGACACAATGCCGAACAGAAACTGTGCAAACAATTTTGTTATTCAAATTGCTGCATGCAATTTTCCGCTACAATATGTTTACGAAATCCTTTGATGGTTCAACGTGGCGTATGCGCGATTTACTCTACACGGAGCAGCGCATACTGTGCGTGTTTGGGGTCCTTAACGAGTTTTGCGAAACAATTTCCTTATTAGCTGGCTTTCATGAATTTGTAACTCAATAATCCCCTGGGCACACTGGTCAATTATTGCAATAAATTTATCCGAGAAGAGGTGTTAACTGAAAGCGGTGAATTTTTCCTGTTTTTTTCTTGGTTCACGCGCTTTGAGAACCTAACCAGAGCGTTGCTGAAACTCGACTGTGTTGTTGTTCACCGAAAATTACATGCAGTTCCCCCGATGTCATGTTCCATCACACCCACACTGTGGCACACTCACAGCACACACACACGTATCCCGAAAGGAAAACCCTTCATAGGGCTAGGAAAACGTTTTAGTAGGAACTTCTTTTTTAAAGGAGCATTATGTATTATTAATAGGCAGGAGCCTGACATCTTCAACTTTAAGTTATAGAGTTCCTTTTTGGCATAAACCGGCTATTTTATGCCACTGGATGAAATAAAAACCATTTTAGGAAAAGCTTTTCCACAAGCAACAGCTGGCTCATTTTCAGAAAAGCCCGCCAAATCCCAAGCGGTTTGTTTTACCTTTTTGCCGGAGACCTTAGCTTTTGAAAGAGCTTTATAACTTTTGGCGTTGCCATATATTTTTTATTATATATAAAACAAAAAATAAAACATTAATTATTTTTATATAAAATTATAAACTCGCTTTTACATTACATTTTAAATTTAAATTTTAAAATTTTTTAAACACGAATTCCGTTGCTCCTCTAAATAATTACTAAACTTATTTAAATCGAATACACAATGTAATCATACTTATGCCTCGAATTAATGTCTGAAGACATAAGTTTATTAAATAATTAAACATTTTATTTTTTATGTATTTATATTTTGTACATTTTGTATATTCTGTTTCATTACAAAGTTTCATTTGGAACGATACCTTTTTCTATTTTAAAACAATGTTATCTTAAAATACATATATAAAATTTAAAAAAAAAATTAAAAAGGTCCCATGAATAAATAAGTAATTTACAAAGTACAAAAAATAAACTTTTGTTATTTGCTTTTAAAGCTCTTAACTAGCAGTAAACCGAAAATAAGTGACTATAATTTGTCTCTATTTTAGCAATTAAAATTGAAGTATACAACATTTTTGATGGTACTAAAAGTGCATAGTTTAATTCGACTTTGAATGAATTATTCATATAAAATTATTCTCTTTTTTTAAGCTTACTCATCGAAACATTTCCGAGCGTGGACTTGGCAATCCGCAATTTTTTTCAAGCTTATCTTGAAATTTTTGCAAATGTCCGGCACGGACTGAGGGAGCTTGTCGAAATACAACTTTGATCCCAGCGTCTACACATTTCTTAGACTATGGTCTGATAACAAGTGATTCTCGTCATTAATAAAAAATGATAGAGTCATTAAGTGAAGCGCCTTTTTTTCCCGAAAATCTTGACGCATGTTCGGAAGTCGTGTTAAATAGGGAAGATAACCCTACTATTGGGGTCCAGATTGTGCGCAGATTCTTTTTACTTTTCGTTATACCAGAGCTGTTCTCAGGCTATCTCTTATGCTTCAGTGATATTTGATATGGCTGCATCTACTTGGGTTTGACCTCAAAGTCAAAGTCAAGTGGCTTAGCCCAGTTTTAGATGCATCTCATAATACTTTCGATTACGATTACGCGGCAATTTTGTGCGGTTTGAGGGCGTTATTGAACGTGATGATGCTGATCTTAACACTGACTTGTTGGGGTATTGAATTTCTAAATGTCGTGGAAACCATAAAGCAAACTTGAACCCATTTAAAAATAACAATTCCTCAATAACAATTTTTGTGTGACGTCTCTGCTTTTTAAATAATATTTTCAAGGGAAGTTTTAATTATTTAAATAATATTTGTAATGACCAGCTCAACTAGGTTCTTTGAAACAATATTTGTATTAGATACGGCGCAGTTAAAGATTTGTTTTAAATAAATATATACCAATTACCTTTAAAAAAATATTATTTTGTTTTTCTTTGAATAATATTTTTATGAATTATGGCAAAGTCTTTATTATTTAAATATAATTTTTTATTTGTATCAAGCTCACGATTAATATTTGAATTGTTTGCACCGTTGTAAAATGATTTTAAATTGTGCAAAACTCGCTATTTGTGTATAAGTAAGTATACAATGTTTACAATATTTAAACTACGCTTTGTCTGGCCCTTGAATTATTTGCAAATTAAATAGTCTGGCTAATTGCATCAGCTTTTTTTGATTTCGCAACCAATTTGGAATATAGTACTTACTCGTATATAATAAAAAACCCGCTTTCTGATAGTTCAGCAAGTTCAAAAGCGTGGCATCATTTTTAATTTCTATTGAAGCCAAATTCAAGTTCAAAGTTTTATATTTTGCGATAATTCAGAATAATCTTTGTTCCCATTACGCGCCTTCGAAAATTGAGAACAAACGTCAGACGGGTGACACAAATTGAATTAATTACTTGCTGCAGCCATTTTGAGGTCTTTAAAGCGCATTTAATTTATTTGAAATTGATTGTGGCAGGCTATTAACCCAAAACATATTTTGATTACTCAAATGACTTGCGATCAAACGGTTCGAATGGTAGACGCAATTGACTCGCCCGATGCACGTTTGACTTGTGCCAATAAATCAATTGTAATGCTGATAAGCCCTCTGCGAATTTTCCTTTTAAATTAAATGTTCGCCCCATTAAAATCAGGTAGCAGGTAGTAAATCTGGTTTGTAAAGAGCACAAATCTTACCTTATGCTCGTGCTCATCTGCCGGAGCATGTTGGGGAATTGACTCAATTAACTATAGTTAATAATAGCTTTGATTACACAATCTCTCAATCGAGCTGATGTAAAGAGCCCTCCCACGAACAAAATAATGTTCTTATAGATTTGCAATATAAGTGCTTTTCTGTAGCAATCCTAATCTTGTAAATAATATAAATAGTATGAAAATGTATATAAATACAACACTGCCTCATTTATTCATCTCACGTTTTATATAAAACTCAAAATACACACATTATACAAACAGTTCTAAAACCAACTTCAAATAGTATGATGTTAAATTAAATATTTTTTAGTTACAAATTTCTGTTGCAATGTCTTATAATTTCTATGGAAGAACCCCTACATAACCGATCGTTGTGATCGTTCGTTTTTACATCCGAAGCCTTATCAATTGCCACTCGGCTCTGTGGTTCGATTCACGTGTTGTCATTTATAAAACGATTACAATCCAAGGCATGAGTGACACTCCAGTGACGGTGGCTGCACAAGACACACACGACTCAGAGAGACGCGAGAAAAACTGGAATTGAAAAGCCGATCAAGCGGAAAGCAACTCTCAACCCGACTCCAGACTGTCTGCAGTGACTGTGTGGGATTACAAAATATATACGACAAACGACAAGTGCGACAGACGGAAAAGTGAAAGGCCGGTTAATTAATTACAAAATGTCATCGGCTCTGACAAACCTCTTGCAATCTCTGAGGATTGTGCCCTTCGGCAGCAAGGCAATGGTGGCCTCCAGTGAGAAGGAGCGCTTGAAGGTGACGGATCTGCCGGAGATCTCGCTGGAGGAGGTGGCCCAGCACGACAGCTTCGACGACTGCTGGGTGGTTATCTACGATCGCGTTTACGACGTCACACACTTCCTGAGGGATCATCCTGGCGGCGACGACGTTATCATGGATCACGCTGGACGGGATGCCACGATTGCCTTCCATGGCACCGGACACTCCCGCGATGCCGTCGAACTGATGAGAAATTTTCTGATCGGAGAGCTGCCGGTCAAGCAGCACATTTTTCGCACCGGACAAAACAAGGTTCTGTCCTCGGGAATACCGGAATAATAGTGACAGATGATCCACCGGCGATCGCCCGGTTAATCGATCGCTTCCGCCGCCGTCCTCCACACACGTCTCTCTATATGTCTTCAGAGTATTCATCGATTTTGTGTCTAGCTTTAATCAGTCTATTTTGCATTTCGCAAATTGCTTTTGCACGCTCATCAATTGCCATTCGGCAGAGTATGTATGTTTATTTATATGATGCTGTATCATTTTGTAAAGACTTGAAACGGATTTAAGATTAAATTATTTAAATTGTGACGCTGGCGTTTCACTGATTAAAAATGGTTTAAACTGGAAGAACTTAACTCATTCTGGTGTTAAGCATATTCCTTTCATAATATTCTGAATCAGTTAAGATTGCTTATTTTCTCTCTCTATTTCAGAAATACTTTATTCGGTAATATTCATCTTATACAAAGAGCTTGACATTATGTAAATGCACGAAAAAGAAATGCTTATGGCAAAACTAAATATCACTTAACAGATTTTCACTTGGCTGCTCTGACAGGAGGCTTCATCCTCGACCTCTGTTCGTCTGACTAGTACACAATTATTTGGCTTTCTTCCAATTGACTTAAAAATATTGCTTGTTTATCCATTGCTTGCTTATCGGGGGGATCCAGTCCTGGTCCTGGTAGGTCCTGGCTACCACTTAACTATTGCTGCTGGTGGGCGGTTCGTTGTGAGGTCCTTGGAGGAGAGCCTGCAATTTGGCAGCCGCTGGGAAGGCGCCCAAGTCCAGGGGAGCGGCGCCCGTTGTGCTCTGTATATAAGCCAGAAGTCTGAAAGGGAAGTAAGTAATGAAATAAGACTATAAATAAATGAATGAATATATTTTATTTACCTTCTCAACTCTTCGAGGGCATTCTGCTGCATGAGTATGTAGTTCTTGGCCAGGAGCAGGGTGGCTATTTTGGACAGTTTCCTCACCGAGGGCGAGTGGGCGTAGGGAATCACACTCCGTAGCTCGTCGAGGGCATCGTTCAGATCGTGCATCCTTCGCCGCTCTCTGGCATTGATGTTCAACCTTACCGTTTTCCCCTGGCGATTCTTCTGCTTGCCACCATTCGACCCACTTCCACCGGCGCCAGAGCTTGCCCCACTGGACACGGCCACGGTGGTGGTGCCACCACTTATGGCCGCAATGGCTGCGGCAGTGGGACTCAGCGGCTTCTCCTGGCCACTCGGTCCGGGTTTGTTCTCATCAGTCGGCGGCTGGGACATGGACATCCCTCCCATTCCCTGGGCATAGAAGCCACCCAGACCTACCGATCCCAGAGGCGTCCTGCGACCAGGGACGCTCTGCGGTGGGCTGGCGGTGGGTGCCGGATGACCACCCAGCATATTTGCAGTGGGTGGTATCGGCATGTGTCCGTGGTTGGGGAGGCCGGGAAAACCGAATGTCATATTTGAGGGATCCATTTCTATTTACCGTTTAGGATTTTGCAGCTCTGAAATAATTGAGTTAAAGGGATGCGTAAGTTTTTAGGGTAGTCTTTGCCTCGGAAAATGTCAGGGTTGCATTTGTAATCGAAGGATATCAAAATGGGGGTGGAAACTCTCAGCTGAAGCAAGGCGCCATCTGACGGAATATTTGTGAAGCACGCAGCTTGACTAAGCTTATAACAGAGGGCGTAGTTGAAATAATAATATTAAAAATATAAAAAAAATTATTGAGCTAATAGGTTATTTAAGAGGTGTGACTGACATGTAAACATATTCCTTACAACCCAAACTATGCAAATTTCACATTTTTTAAACTATTTAAAAAAACAAGGTACTGCACTTCTCAGATCAGGTTTAGTATTCCCAAGCCTAGCCTAGATGGCGCTTGGATATAAAGGTTTAAAGAATGTTTCAGTTATTGGTTTTTAAATTCATATATTAACCGGCTTTCTTTCGATTCTTTTTATTGACCAACACACCAGTAATAAACTTTAGACTTATATCAAAATGGCAATTAATTATATTTTGAAGTTTAAAGTCGGTTATTTCCACTTAATGCACATGAGAAATCACGATTGCCATTTATTTTACTTGTTGTTAATTTATGGCACACTTTAAGGATTATTTATTTAAATTAACCACAAATCACAAGTCCGGCGAGTGCGGTAAAAGAAATGGCGGATTTAAGAATATTTCAAAAATAAAATAAATTGCACGCACCACAAACGGAGGAAAAAAATTAAAATGCGGCTGCTGTGTCAGAGGATTCCTGGCTCTGATTCAGATTCAGGACTCGAAATTGGAATCGGATTCGATGCGCGAGTGTGAGGTGCCCGGCAACAACAGAGGCTACCGCGATTTTGTGGTGGGTTATAGTAGTCCCATAACGATTTTCCGATTTTTCTTTCTCTCTCACTCAGCTCTATCTCTCTCTTTTTGACTGTGGCCTTCTCTGTCGCTCTGGGATGCTGACACAGCGACGCCGTCGATTATAAACTTTTCGCCACCGACGCCACCGTTGCCACCGTCGCCGTTTGGTGTTAATCTCTTTCTGTTCTGCAGAAGGAATATTATGAGGCACTATATAAAAATGTGGGTCGGGTGTTGACGCCGGTGGTTGACGTTTAGTGGTTGTGCCTCGCATAATGCAGCATCCACACCAATACAAACAACAGTTCTAGCAGAAATACACACGCACAGGGATAGATGAGTGATTAAAGGTGGACTTGGAAAAAAAATATATTAAGTTACTTTTTGAAGATAAAAACACATCAGATATTGGACTTAAAAAACTTAATAAGTGTATTTTAATTGTTTCACTTTGCTTAAATTGTTGTATATTTTCATTAGGGGTAAGATTTTGTTAGCATAATTTTCATCACAATTTAAATGATCTTAAAGATATTGAATTTTTAAAAAATTCAATTAATAATAGTATAATTTGTATTTCTGACTTATAATCCGAAATGATCACAGTAATATTTACCTATCATTTAACTTTAAACAAATCTGAATTAGTAGGCATTAAAGTGAACATTCAATAAATTAATTTTCTGTATATTTATTATACCCTTCCATAAACTTATTTACGCTAAACTTAATTATATTTATAAAGTTATATTTTCTCCCGATAGTCCCATATTTTTGTTCCAGTGTAGGAAGTTTTTAATGCCCTGTTCTGACTGTCCGAAAATTCATTTCTCTTGTTGTTCAGAATTTTTATCGCTTCGCTCCTTTTCAACCCCGATGGCCCGGAGCCGCCACCCCTCTTCCTCCCAGCCAGCTCTGGCTCCTTTGTCTGTGATTTCAATTTCCATTGAAACTGAATCTAATCACATGCTCACTGCCTGCTGATCCTGGCCCGCCTCCTGCCTGGTCCTGAATTTTTCGCCGAGTCCCCGCCGCCGCCTCTGGGGGTTGAAGCTCGTGCATCATAGCGTATATACCATAGTAGCATATATAGGATATTTCCTACAGCATAGCACAGAGGTTGCCGCATCTGCATGGCATTCACTGCGTCTGTATGTGTGAGTGTGCGTTTGAGAGTTGCCTGGAAATTATGGTATTGCATTGTTCAAAGTTGGAACAATGCCATAAATGGCACATGCCAAATATTTTCGTTGGCCGGGGACATAGTAGGGAACATTACCCTAGTGAAGGGCATAGGAAATGTTAGGAAATGCTAAAGGGTATGGCATTATATTTCTAGTTGAAATTGCTATCACACTAAAGAGACGGTTATACTGATTTATTTTTAACTGAATATTACATTCTATCAATCCTTAACAGGCTCATAAAGAGCCACTGCTTTTAGTTTTTGTATCACTTTAAAGAAATGTAAAAATTGTTTTATTTATTTTATTTAAGCTTACCTTTTTCATAATAGAGTATATTTTGACTCGACTGGGAAGTACTTAGTAAACTTTTTATATTCCTGGTTACTGCTGTGTCTTTGAATACTTAAAAATAATACAGTTCTGACTGGATTTAGTTGAACACCACAAACATGGAATTTATAAAAACATGCAGATATTCTCATGTTTTCAAAACTACAACCAAAACAATTTTTTTATATTAATTTAGTTTTTAGTTTTAGATTTCTAAATTCCCTCCTCTAACCACGCTCAGCATCTCTGTTTTCTCCTGTCAACAGCAATGGGCACTAATGACTTTGCACACTTCCAGCCGTCTCGGAATATTTATGTATCAGTGCAGGAGTGTGCACTCGCCTTAGTCCTTAGTCCTCAGAATAAGTCAAACTAGGAGGACAAGCGACAGACCTAATGACTTCGCGCATAATAAATTTAATAATTTGCACTGAAACTTTTTCTGTGCATTTGTCCATTGTTGTGGGCTTCCCTCGCTAAAAGTAGGGAAAATTATTGTGTCAGATGTTCGGGGCCACAGTCACCGTATGCCATTATTTTCAATGAAATCCCGAATCTAGACAGCAGCCCCTCTAGGCAATGCACCATTTGCTCTGTGATAGCCTCGTATTTTTTTTCCAGCTTCGTATTTGTTTTTTTTTTTTTTCGGGAAGACTTTGACGCTGCAGTGAACTCTCCCCTATTGTAATTGTTCTGCGACTAATTCAGTTTTATGCAGCATTTACATTGCAATTTACGGCAACCGAATAATTTCGACTTTTCAACCCCGAGATCCGGCCGAATTTAAATTTTCGGTTTTCTCATTTTATGGCCACATTTTTATCAATCCATATACATATAGATGGGCATTTGTCGTCGTCCCCGAGTCCCCGGATCCCCTGTTTCCCGGGTCCGGCAATGAGGAATTTCATTATAATTTGCATAATTTATGCGCGACCGTGATTTGCATAATTAAGATTTGTACATTTGTGCATGCCAGTCATCATTAGCTTAGGTTCCGCACTGCGGACCAATTGTAAATGGCCTGCTCAGGGATTTTTTTGTAGTCGTACCCCGCAATCCGTCAAGGGGTTGTCGGGGGTTAACAGCATGTCCTCGAACTGTGCCAAAAGTATTCCTTTAAATGGGTATTGGGTAGTTAACCCTAAATATTTTACTTTTAAGATCTTGCTGTAATTTTATATATTTTATTTAAGTGAGTAATTACAATCGAAATAAAAAAAGAAGAGTATAATTATCTGTTTTCGTATCTTACGTTGAAAATTAATATAAATTATTTTCTTATTATTTTAGTATACAATGTTTAAAACAATTCAAAACGATTAAAATACATCTGACAATAATTTTGGGTATCCTGTTGTCGAGTCTTGAAGTATTTCCAACCCCCACTTGTTCGTTAGAGAAAATTACAAATGCAAAAGCCGCCGAAAACCCCAATTTAATGTTTGGGTATGCTCAAATTAGACAAAAACCCTGGCATCCTTGGCTCGATGGGGCTGGGCACAACTAACGGCACTCCATGGGGCAATGTGAATCAATCATTAGCATTTTATTGTTGAAAAACCAATTTGGCACATTTATGAAGGGGCCAGGCCAGGCCCTTCAACGTTCCGACGTGTTGTTCTCGCCTCGGAGATTCGGTTGATTTTCGGGTTTATGGCTTTCTAACCTTATTATCGATGGGCTTTCGTTCTATTGGCAATATTTATGGCAGCCCATGACGTTACCCTAATGAATCCCTGGCGTATCGTTTTCAAGGTAGCAACTTTGATCCTTTGAGAATATACACACACACACTCTTGACAGTCCCATATTTTATTTCGTTATTTTTATTGGCAGACGTCAACGAAATACAAAAATGTGTCAATTGTACGCTGGGGAA
The DNA here is from genome assembly GCA_008042675.1 of Drosophila seguyi. NCBI lineage: Eukaryota > Metazoa > Arthropoda > Insecta > Diptera > Drosophilidae > Drosophila > Drosophila seguyi. Next base: position 38,304 of record VNJU01003751.1, on the reverse strand, counting down.
ATCGCTGCCGACGCTGCCACCGAATGAAGATATATTTATCACTCATTTCCGGCCTGACAAGCCTGATGCGCTTTTTCCATTATCCAAGAGTTCTTCGAGTCAAAGATAAACTTGCCACACTTCGGCTAACAAGAGAGAGAGACACGCGAAACATTTGGCAGATTTTATTTTATGGCCCTCAGAAAGAAGAAGATATACTTCGCGAGGGGTTAGACTATGGAGGTAACACAAAAATAAATAAAGGGAATTATTAAACGAAAAAAGCAGAGATAAAATATTCTTGCGAAATTATGAGGAAGCATAATATTTTATAATCTAAAGACGGTGAATTTAAAACGGGGGCAAGTAAAGATCCAAGTTTTGAGAAGGATTTAAATTTAGATTTTTATATTTTCCCAGACTTGAAGGTTATTTTTATAGCTGCACTATAGCTAATGTTAAATTCTAAACCGCCTCTGTTTCTAATTCTAATCCAGCACACCCCACTAAAATTGCACTCTAAATAATTGCTCTGTCACACATAATACAAGCCACGGAAATGGAAAACTGTATCGCACAAAGACCCCGTGAAACGATTCGCCGCCAAAATTTGATTTCCCCCTTTGATAGGATTTCTCATCCATTAGCTCAACTGAATGGATGGCGTCGAGCTTTTATTGATTACATCTAATGCTCATCATATGCGCTCCGGCGGCACACACACCACACACCCGAAAAGAGAAAAAGAAGCGAAATAATAATCATTTCAGACAAAGGAAAAGCGTGCAATATTTTATCAAATTATGCGATGTATGCAACTTCCGCTGTAGGGCGAAGCCTTAACACCCCGCTGCCCGACGAGGCGTACTTACAATTTATCAGCATCAAATGGAAACCAAACAGCGAGGGTGGACCGGGGGGTTCTGAGTAGCGAGTGGCGAATGCGAGTGGCGAGGGGGTAGTAAGCCAGCTACGGAACAACAATAATACTGCCAGAGCAATACCAATTCGAATTAAAATGCTGCTGATGCTGGAGGATGCGAAGGCTGCGAAGCTTGCGAAGGCTGCGGAGGCTGCGAAGGATGAAAATTGAGCACCACCCCTGGCACCGGCCACCGCCACCGCCGCCACCCTTGCGAAAAAAGGGGTTGTTTGTCGGTTTCCCCTAGGTTTTCTTTTTCCTTGTTTTTTTTTTTTGTTTGTGTTTTTTTATTTTGCGCGCGCGTTGTTGCAAATGGATATGGAATGTTACACAAACAAAAAGGGAGTAGGGTGGCCGAGTGGAAGTCGAAAAAGAAGAGCTCGAATCAAAACCAAATACAAAAAAGGAGAACAAAAACGAAAAAAATTCCAGGGCCATGGACCACCACGCACAGGACACGGAAAGGACCTCGCAACCAGGAACAATTCGAAAACAAAGGGCGCAACTTTGACACGAGGGGCGAATGGCGAGTGGGTAGTGGCGAGTGGCGATGGCTTGTGGGTGATGCTTTGGAGAAGGGATTGCAGGTTTCCAGGAGGGAGCATGTCCTCCTAGATGGACCCAACAATACACAAGTACACCTCGACAAATACCCGTTGAGGCAGCTCGGGAGCCCTGTGCTACACAGGAAAACTAATATGAAACCAAATTGAAAACTGTGAGATTTCTGGAAAACAAGATTGTTGTTAAAAAAGAAATATGCCGAAAATTAATAATTCTGAAATATTTAACCATCTGCTCATTATTATATAATTTTTTACTGTGCAGCCAGCTTCCTCCCATCAGCTTCCCTTTCGATTCCTATGACTACGATGATGCCCCTCGGTGCGTTTTAGGATTATGCTTCTATTGGCAGACTGGCACACGCATTTTTGATTATGCCCCTAACCAAAGGGCTTTCTTGGAATGGGTTTGAGTTGCATTCACAATCGTCGTCCAGGTAACCGGGCACTGCCATTCAATATAGTATACTTACACCCCCGGCAAGGGCAGGCAGCAACCCAAACCCCACGTCCAAAATCATCGGAGGAGAGTCAACTTTTGTTCGGTTCCTGTTGCTGATTTTGATGAATTATGCACTCGGAGCTGCTGTCCTGGGTGGACGGGTGGCTGTGCTGCCTGCAGGATGACAGAAAAGTCTGCAGCAAATGGCCGGACTGCCTCTAATGACGTGTCCTTACTGCAAATGCTTTCAACGCTGCCCTCTGATTAGGCAGGACTCGCAGGCGAAGGTGTGTGTGTGTGTTTGTGTTTCGGAGGAAGGGAGGGACTTCTGTGCCGAAATACTGAATAATGCAAGGGCTGGGGGAAAATTCGATTCCCCCTCGGAACATGGTGCCTTTCTTGGTTTCTCATGGGAATATTTGGGTATTAGAGCTCAACATGAGGCGCTGCTTCCCTTTGCACTGAAATAAAGTGGGTTATGTTTGATTTATTAATGGTTATTATAGGGAAAAGTAATGAATTTCATATTTAAATCTTAAGGGAATAAGATTTTATATAGTTTTGTAGATATGCAAATCTTAAGAGCGTTTATAAATGAGTATTATACATAAATACTACCAGCAATAATTTACAGAAATTGAGGAAGATATATTTAAACCTTTTTATATTTGAAAGTATCCTTAGCTCTTAAAGACTTCTCTGGGTGTGTCTCTTGGCAAAATCCACCCGAAATTGCTTTCTGATTCTCTGGCAGCTTTAAACTCTGCTTTCCCCTGCTAATCAGAAAGGTGGGGAATCAGAGTTTGCTACGCCCACGACATCCATTAATGGCCAGCATGCAGCAGCGTCCATGTGACAGCGGATCAGCCAGGGATTCATAACAAATTGTTGCACTGATGTTGATTAGACTTTGGGAAAAACCACCACCAAGGCAGCATTCGGAGGCAGTGACCACTAGTGTTATTACACAGAGAAAAAAAATCAATAATTTCTAAGGATCAGGATATTTAACAAAAAATATCAAGATAAAGACAGAAGGCAGACATATAACAAAAAAAAAGTGTTTTAAAAACTGAGCATCTTATCCTTATCCATCTTTAGCGATGAAGATATTTAAGAAAAAAGAATTTAATCATTTAAAATAAATAAAGTAATATTATATCTTATATTTATCCCCAGTGCTTGTCCCCTTGGTCCGGCACATCAGTCACATCTTCAATTGAATTGAAAGGACGTGTGTTCCTGGCGGCAGGATCCGCCTCAAATTTTGTTTAGTTGTCGTTTTTACTTTTCTTTTTATTTATGTAGGACTTTTTTTCCATTTGTTTAGGGGGAGGTGGTGCAGACTGCTGTTAATGACTGATTGTGCGTTTCTCAGCGCTTTGCCAAATGGAATTTTGATTGCATCCGCTTACGTGCCGCCTCCCTGGGAGGTCATTAAGGGAATCCGTCTTGGTCTAGTTAAATGTGTCACGTCAGCAATTATTTGGCCACATGAGGCGCCCAAACATTGAGTTTCCTTGCCACCTTTTCCCCGCTGGCTTCTATTTGAGGAAGGAGAGCCCAAGGTCCAAGGAGGGGAAGGAAGACATCAAAATAATTTCGGCATTTATGCGCAATTTCTTGGGTTCCATTTTTGCATTTCGGATGATTCTCATTTATTTTATTGTGCAGTCGAGCGCATAAAATGTGCAATAATAAATGCTGACTGCCGACTGTCGACCGGCGACGACTTTGTCCTGTTCCCGCTCCGCGACCACGAGTCCTCGAGTCCTGGAATATCCTTCTTCTGTTCGGACTTAAAACTTTATGTGCATATAACATTTTTTCGCCCCACACTCCGGATGGACTTTCGGTTGGTCGGTCGGTCGGTCGGTCGCTGGCTGGCTGGCATCGTTAACATCATCAGTGAAGCAGTCAAATGCTAATAGCTGCCATTTCCTGCAGGTCCAGCTTCCAGTGGAGGAGGGGGGTGGCCTGGAGAAAAGCGGTGCCGGGAGTGTTCAGGAAAATTATGCGCACAAGCGAAGTTGCGTTCTTCTCCGGGCTTTTCTACTCTAGTCTCCTTATTTTTTAAATATAATATATATATATATACATTCTTCTTCTGTGTGCTTTTCTTGGTTCACTCAGTTTGTTTGTAGCATCCATCCCCACTGATTATGCTTTGGAAAATGCAACAACAACCAAAAAAATAGGGAAAAACTGAAAGAGAAAATACTGCCAAAGTGGAAGAAAAAATACATGAAAATGTTGCATTTTCATTGTAAGTTGGTAAAGAGAATTTACATTTTAGAATATGCAGCAAATTAAAACAGGAACAACTTTAACGAGGGGTGGAATAATTTAGAATTAAATTTAAGCCAAGTGGGATTCAAGTTGAAAATACTTTTAAATGCTGAAAATCACAGATAAGTAATATTAAAAAATATAATATTTACTTTGAAATACAAAAGTTAATAATTAATCTTACATATTTCGCTTATACTAGCTCAAGAATCACTTTGTTCTATAGTTTCTCAGCTATATAGCATCGAAAGGAGTTCTGAATAATTTAAATCGATTTTAACTAACTTTTATTCATCCATTTTGTGCCTGCTTAAACTTAAATCCGAGACAAAGTTTCTTTTGTTTGTCATCTCTCAAAGTCTAACCAAGTTTTAAGCTCTGCCTTGCTTTTCTCTCGTTTCATTTTATTTTTACTTGAAGAAATACAAACCAAACAACTCTTGCTTCTAACAAATTGGTTCTTAGCCAGCAATCAAAAGGTAATTCGCGTGTCATAAATGTCAACACAGGCCGAAGTTTTGCCCAAAACAGATGCCGACAAACATAATAATATTACTCCAGTTTCATAGATATATATATAGCAAGCGACACCGAGTTTTGCATTGAGGAAATTCCGCAAATCATTACGACACAACCGCAAAATACAAGACCTTGTGGAAAGTTTCTGACGTTCGAGAAAAGCAGAAGAAGAGACAGTGGCAAGACGACATAATACCAACGTCATTCAGGCAAAATGAAAGAAAATAAGTTTCGCCAAAGGACACCTCCTCATCCTTGAGCATCTCCTCTCTGTCGTTCTTTGACAGCGTCAGATAAATTGAATCAAATGAGGAACGAACGAAGGATGCCGGGCAGCCAAACTTTGCATGCGTCGAAATTCAATTCTAATTAACATAAATTTCCACAAATGAATGTCAACCACAAGAGGCAGTGCTGAAGCAACAAATAAAAGGACAAGGGAAGCGTATGAAAATCCATACTCATTCTGGGTTCATGGATTTGATATTTGAGTGTATAAGAAGCTAACGAAAATAGTTTATTTATTTATATAATATTTTGACTTTATTTTATTTATTTAGCAAAAATTATAGCTTATTCGAATAAGATTTTTCTTATTTATAGTAAAACTTTAACTCTTGTTAGAGTTCTCGAAATTCTTTGCATAAACTCTGTTTTGCACATCCACGTTCTCCCGGCCAACTTGTAATTTAATTTATGTAGCGAGGCAACTTTTTCGGCAGTCATAAGTTAAACCGCCCCCTCGAAAACACACACACTCCGACACCGACAACAGGTGTGGAATGGGTGGGGATTGGGCGCCCAGGCGAGGTCCCAACTTGATCCCGACTTGCTCGCACGTGTGGGCAAAACACAAAGTCTTCCCTGGATGTCCTGGGTGCGGCATCTCGCCCACAGTTTCCGGCTTTTGTCGCCCCCATCCAGCCTTCCTGTCTGTTGCTGCCAGCTACTAATGAGCTCCACAACAAGCACAAATATTATTTGAGTGGAATTTATGCGTGGAGCGAGGGGCAGCGACTTGCGACTTCGTTGTGCAAGGAATGTGGGAGATGAAAATTAGAGGAGCTTGGCAACTATTTCGGTTTGTTTGTAATATATTTTTAGATTTTAAAGAAAGAATTCGAAAGAATTTAGTTAATTAAAAAATTTCAAAGATACGAGGATATTTTTTTGAAGATTTTGTAACTCATGGAAAGCATAACAAAACATTTTAATTCTTATAAATATTTCACGTAGACTTTGAATATTTTTCGTATTTCATATTTCAAAAATCCTATATTATTCCCTTTAACCCTTTTCATATGAGAGCATCAGCTTGTCGTTTCAAGCTCAACTCGCAAACATTTCAGTTTCGCCTTTTGCTTTGTTCTTGGGGCACAAGTTGCCGGAAACGGAAATGGCATTTTGTGTTCTTCTCCTACAATTCGCAGCGTGCCGCAGGGGTGGCCCAAAAAAGTTGACTTAACTTTTCAGTTGAAGTTGCCGAATAAACTTTAAATGAAGCAGCCGACTTTTCAGGAGCAGAAGTACGAGTCCTGCAAGGGACGCGATGCAGCGATGCAGATGCACAGAGGGGCGAGGGTGCCAGAGGTAGACAGGACGAGGGATGTCCTTTTCCCGGGGCCGGCGATAGCGCATGTCAGGATCAGAATTGAAATCAGGATGCGCGGAACGGCGCGGACGATATGCAAATTAGACACAAATAATAGTGGAAAAAAAATGGCAGGAACAAAGTGCCGGCGAATGTAAATGGAAAACAAAGTAAATTCCACTCAAATCCCTGCACGTAGCACGAGGCCAAGGTGCAGATCCATCGCTCCATCGTTGGTGGTGGTGCGTTCACAGGACTCGCAATAAAGGGTGCATCTGGCGTAGTCCTCCGACTTGGCCCTTCGCCCGTCACCCTACGTGATTTGATATGCACAGCGTCATAAATAATGTTCAGCGTTTAATTTCATTTCCATTTTACGATAGCGATATTCCCGGCGAAATACTTGGCCGGCTGCTGCCGCAGTCCTCGCGCACAAATTGACAGAATGGAAAGTGTGTAATAAAATTTCCAAATTGTATTTTTCTTTTGCGAAAGTTGTGCGCCAAACGAGGCGGCATTTGATTTTATGATTTTCCGAAAACAAACAGTTGGAACAGGACCAACTATTGAAGTGAAGTTTTCTCCTTCTTCAATAGGTCTTAAATTGAAAAAGTTTTGGGTAATTGGAGAAAATATAATTATTTAATTGCAGCCAAAGGTTTGGCCAATACCTTCGTGGATACTTGCTGATTGGCATTCACTTTGTTGGGCTTGATTAATTTGGAAATTAATTAATATAAAGTGCAGCAGTAATGGCCGGACTCAACTCTAAGATGCAAAATGATGCAATTTTGTATAGTTATCTCTAGAATTATCTAGGCCTTTGTTTTGCCTTGCTAATTAGCTTCCTTCTAATCCAATCGAATCTCTAAAACAATTCAATCAAGCCTTACACGTACTTTGCCCAAACTTAATGAACCCTTTTAGCAAACGATAACCATATTAATTTATAAGCCATCCTCAGCTTCTGCTGTCACAGATAAAGGCTGTTCAAAGGTAACAAATTTGTATGAAATTTCAGTAACAATAGGGTGAGGCCCCTGGAAAGTCTTAGGCCTAATGCCAACTCTGAATGGAAACTGTACGCCCTGAAGATTTGCATGTCTATACTCGAATTTATTTATTGATTGATGTGGGGTGTGGACGTGAATGTGAATGTGACTGTGACTGTGACTGTGCGTGGGAGACCAGGTGGGGACTCGGCCACACCTTCGTCTTCGGCAATAAACGCAGCCAAAGCCTCGGGCTTAGCAGCAGTCACTCAACAAAGAGAACCGCCCGACCATCTATCCCTGCACCGCATATATCTTTCATCTTCCCAGTTGCCATGGCAGCCATTTGCTTCGTTTTAGAAATCTAAACAGCTAGAAAATGTTCTAAGAAATAAATTTGAAAATTAGAAATCAGAAAATTTATTTATAAAATATAGATTGCATTTAGCCCACCTTTATTTTATTTCTCAAAATAAATACATTTGTGATTAATACTTGACGTTTTCCTTTGTTTTTTTCAGTGCATGTTTGAGCACTTGCTTAGCCATTGGTGATTTATGTCACTGCACGGACAATGCTGATGAAATGCGCCCACCTGCCCGCCTTCAGTTCGTCGTCCATCCATCCCGTGTATTTGTCCGTCCGCATGTCAGACTGTTTGGAATGCCTGCCATGCTGGCTCGAATTATTATTGCCAAGTGCACTCGGGCGTATACGCAATGCTTTTTTCCACTTGAGCATGCCAGTCGCAAAAACAATAACAATGCAAGTCTATCAGAAAGTACCTTTAAACGGGTATGGTTGGTTTTTTTTGGAGGGTTCGTTGGATTCGTATAAAAATAAACTTCCTGTATATAATAAACTTCCTTAAATAAATTAAATATTGAATTTAAATAAATAAATTCAGGTAAAAGATACACATATTAAGAAATTATTTCAATTGGTTTAAGATACATTCTTAAGCAGAATTTGTTTTTAAGCTACGTATAATTCCTTTACTATTTAAGACTAATTTATTTCTGTTCTTTATAGTATTTGTAATATTTAAATACGTTACCTATACATAACCACATTTGATTCACACATTTACCCCCTTTTTAGAGTATTTAATCCTTTGCTATGTCAGTTTAGAAAGAATGTTCCCTGGCCAACTCATGTAGAGATTCATTTCTTGACTGGCTGCAAGCAACAATTGCAATTTGTGCTCCGACACACAATTGTGGATTATTCATTTGCAAAAGTTTTTCTCGGGCTCAGCCCACGATTATATACGTGTACATATATTTCCCCAGCCATTGTTCGTGTCAACGTGGAACAGTCGGGAAAAATAGCAACACCAGATGATGATGTTGGTGATATTGCAGATGACTTTCCTGGTCCTTTGCCTGGCTGTTATTCAGCTTTGCCATTTTCTGCGAATTAAGCCAATTTATATGCAGTCGGGGTACACAGCATCACTCAGATACGGCAAGCCAAAAACAAAAATAATCGAAAAAAAAATATAAAGAAAACGTTGCCATGGAAATTAATAATTGTTGCTGAAAGTTTTTTAATTGGTGAGAGCAATATATCGGTGGGGCATCCTTTTACGGGTGCACTTCATTAGCGCACGGAATTCGCATTCGTTTGGAGATTGTTTTCTATTACGCCAGGAAAGAGGATGAAAATGGAGCGAAAACAGGGTGGAAAAGTAGGCAAAAAGCTGCCAGCTCTAAGCCTTTATGCATTCGATGGCTTTGTGACGACGGCACAGTCCTGCCACATGTGGCAGAAAAGTTTCTGGCCCAGCAACTCGTTAGACAAATTGAAAATGTTGCCGTCAATTGGCGCTTTCAGCTGAGCACGAAAGTTGTTCGTGTTAAAGGGAGAACATTTTCTAATTGGATTTAGTGAAGCGGCCAGATAACTTTTTCGAGGCACCAGCACCAGCACATTGCACATTTAAGCCAAATTTATATAGTACTCTCGACAATGGCCGGCCACTAATCCATTCTGCTTCAATCCCCTTCCCTCTGCCGACATATAAATCCTCAAAGCAAGCAAATTTCATATTCCCTGTATCTTTGAAGAGCCAGCTGCTCTTGCTGTTGTTGCTTCTGCTTTTGTTGCTTGCCTTGTTGCTCGCAATTCAATATTTATTTGCGCATATTAAAAATACTTTTGCCATATACAAGTTCAAACAGCAGCGATCCGGCAAATATATGAACAGAAAACTTACTGAATAAATATTTTTGCAATAAATAGGAGGAACTTACAAAAGATGTGTATGCGTGTGCAATAACAAGCTGAAGTCCTGAGGAAAAGGAGAATACATAGAGCAGAAGTGCTGAGTTGGCTATTTTCTGGATATCTCTTGGAATTATTAGTTGTAAAATTAAAAATATAAATTGTACACAAATGTATTTACAATATCTTCTACATTTTCAGCCTCATAATATTTATATTTTATTTTATTTAGCAATTTCATTTCCAACTGCCTCAGCTCTATCTGCAACTTATCTCGCCTCACAAAAGATTGCACATGTCATGGTCCAGATGGAGAGTCTTTTGTATTCGCTGCTGGCAAGCTTGTTTATTCCCTTGCATGTTTGCTCTGCTTAAGCAAAAGATAAACAAATGAAGTTCCATCTTAAAGGATATTCTATTTGCAGCTCCATTCAAGTGCAAATTGCACACTGCAAATAGGCACTTGAGAACTTGAATATTCTAGATTTAAATATTGGTTGAGTGACAGTCAATCTGAGTTAAAGCTGTTTAGAAACCGGGCGGAACACTGTGGTAACCAGCTAACCTACAAAATTGTTACCTGACCGCATCTTGGCAGCCGAGCAGAGAAAATCTAATAAGCAAATGCCCGTCAACTCGTCTTATGTACGTGTAATGTCTCATGCCCCATGTACTTGGGTGGCAAAAAAAAGGGAAGAAATATATAGATATATACATGTATATAGAACCTTTCACAGAGCAGCAAACAAGGAAAAGTTTTTCCCTCCCAAAAGGCACCCAGAAAAAAGGGCTTGGAAAAAAGTTGACAGGCCAGGCCGCAACCAAGCCAACCAGCCAGAGCAGCGCACTCATCGATCCATTAAAACCCAAAGTCTGCTAACGAAAACGAAAAATAGCAAATGGCAGCCGCATCAGGAGCAGAAGCATCCCAAAAAGGACTCAAGGACTCGTAGGTGGATGCGGCATATTTGCAGCTGCGACCGCCGCTCGCCTGATGAGGTTAAGCTGCCGGGGCATGAGCACCAGGTAGTCAAGGTTGCCATAGCAATAACTGCGAGAGCCACGGATGTACACTCTCCCCATACATACACACCCCATATATATATCCATGTTGCTCATACGCCATGTTGTGCGCAGACCGGGCTATAAAAGCCGTTGCCATGTACAGCTCGCCGCAGAGATGCCTCGCCGGTGTAGTTGCCAGGTAGCAGGTAGCTATCCGGCATCCCCCTGGTTACCCCTTCATTATGGTGTCCTGGGTCCTGGGCGATTCTCAAGTGGTTGGCCGCTGCAACATTGTTTGTTCTATGCCTTGTGCAAAGCTGGCAAAACTGACTCGAAAAAGTAACGTTTCAGTTAGGCGGGGGACGATGTTGTACTAGAGTGAAGAGCCACAGGGCCAAACAAGATTTAAAGTTTGATTAGTTGTACAACAGGAGAGGAAGAGAGAAGAAGTCGAGATATTTGGATTGTAAATAGAAAAAATGACACAAACATTTAAAATAATGAAATAAAAAAAAAATAACATTCCGAATATTTCTCTATTAGTATAAAGTATTATTATTATATTTCACTAATAGAAATTAACATTTAAAGTAGTATTTATTTTGTTTCAGATTTCATATAACTTGTAAATAATACAAGATTAATTTTATAAAACAAAAAACAAAATAAATAATACATATATATTTATATTTTTAAACTTTTATAATGTATAATTTACAAAATTCCGGTCCATTATTAGATCAATTATATAACACCAAAAAATGCATACTTTTAAACTCAATTCTAACGTTATTTAAATAATTTAAACATTTATAAATTCTCAATATTTTAGGTAGAATCTCTTTTATAACTTATAAATATCGTCAACGAATTCTTGCTTCCGAAACATACTTTAAGGGCTACAATTCTTATATAAAAACCTTCATAATTATTATCATTCATATTTACTTAAGTGCAAAATGTCAGAAAATAATAATTAATAATTGTTATGGCCAGTTTCAATACTTTTTCCGACAGTGTAAGCAATGGCGCATGCGCCATTTGTCTCGCTGGAAAAAACATGGCTGCGCTCACGGCCAGGACACACACCCGCACACTCTGGCACTGGCACTGTAAACACACTCCCACAGATACACACACACACTGATACTGACACACACACAGGGCCGCTGCCTAACGACAGACAAAGGCATTTCCCCTTAACAAATGAGCAAATACACGGACATACATACGCACAAAGAGAGTGATTTCTACTCCGACGTGTTTTGCTCACAGTTGTGCAAACGATTTTCAACACATTTACAATAATTGTAAATGTGTGCAAAATTTCAGACCCTACACCCACACAATCGCCACGGCCATAGTCGTCGTCCTGCACATGTACATTGTGTGTGGGAGTGAGCCATAAGGCTCACAGAGAAGCTGGTGTTTGTATGGGTTTTTAGGCGAGAGTGTGTGCAAAGTGAACATTCGATTTTACCGGTTGTTGCTTTTTGCCGGTTTTTTTTTTACTACCACTAAGGGGCTTGGGATAAACCCCCTATCCCCCTCGTCCTTTTGGGCTTTTGAATTCTCAGTGAGCTTGAGCCTGCTTTTAACTTTTATTTTTTTCTTGTTTTCCTTTTTATTCGAGCTCAATGTTTCCCTCTTGTCCTGTTTCAATTTCTCGCCAAAAACCACTTGGTCAACATGGGCCTCAGTTTGGAGCGTTTTGCACTCCGGATTCCCGAATCCTGAATAGCTATCTATCCAACTGTTGGCCAGGCTCGAAGCATCCCCACGGAAATACGCTGCTGGCATGCTGATGTCGAGCGATTTATTATGGCCAAGATAATGAAGGGCTCTGTCAGGGACTTGCTTAGCTGGGAAAATAGGAAAAGAAATCGAAATCAGAATTGTGGAGTTAAGGCACATAAAATGGGACTTTATGTGGGAATTAAAGGACTCCGATTAAGAAATCTTGGAAATCTTAAATATATTTAAACAGAGCTTGCCGCTTACGTATTATTTTTAATTAGAATTTAAGTAATAAATTCCCTAAATATATAAATTCCTACACATATAAAAGGTGTTAAGGGAATATGTAAGTTCTTGAAAATGACACAACAGATAATTTATATCTTTATATTAAAAACAGAATAAACCTTAAGTCTCCCTCTGCATGCTTTATCCATCAAACAAAAACATGAGAGATAAGCAATCAGATGGATTGATTTCCAATCAGCAATAAATTATTTAAAAACATGCTGATTTATTTATAAATAATTTCCCACAGACACGCTCTTCTCTGTCCATCGATCTGGGTACGTGTGAAAGTGTGAGGGCACATCTACCGATGTGGTTCCTCTTTCTGGCATACTAATGGCCGGTCGGACGCCATTGGCAACACCAATACCATTACAATGGCAGGGCAATCGCGATTCCAACGGCGCGGCGGCCATTGTTGAATTGTGTTGCTGCGGCCATTGCACGTTACGAATTCGCGTTGGCGTGGCGGAAAAACAACAATACCGGCCAAAGGCACCGCATATAGAAAGGCAAATACATCATGCACTGCTAAAAATAAAAGCCATATTTTTCAGATATCAATAAAATGTTACAGGTTTAATATAGAGTGGTATTTTCAATAATTCTTCTTTTATTATTTTCTAAGGACCTTATGGATTTATTATTTCGATGGAAAAAGGCTATTTTGAGTATCGCGATAATATCAAAAATGTTGTAATTTTTAACACATCCAAAATATATATATAAACAAATTTCGAATATATTTTGTAATACCTTTAAGACAAGGTTTTGAAATTTATTCGACACAACAAAACATTTACAAATTTATCGCACATATATTAGAGCCTTTAATTATCGATTTAGACATCGATATCTTTGAATAATATCAATATATTATGAATTTCTCTATACTTTCTGTAAGCGTTAGTTAAAGATAAAGTTTTTCGTTTTGTTTTCTTTCAGGTTTATTTATCTGGTACTACGCTTCAATTTAAAAACGTTAAATATTAAAAAATAAAGTTATAATTTTCAATAAAATAGGCCAGTTTTTAGATCAGTGTACAATTCAGCGATACCACGGCTGCGGCAAACAACAAATACTCAGACAGGAAAACACAACGACTACGACAAAAAGCAGCATTGAGTCGACTAAATGAAATGAAATCAACATGGCCACCCCAAGGATACGAAAATGGAAATGCAACGTTGCCAATTTTGCGGACGGAATTTCGTTTTGCTTTCCATTTGGTTTTCAAAGGCCTGGGATATTGGTTATGTGTCCACCTTCCCCCCAACATCCATGACAGCCTCATTAGGGTTCGCACAATTTAATTGCCGAACTTCTGTCTCTCTTTTTTTAATGATTCGTAAATGAAAAATAAGTGTTTCCCTTTTGCTTTTTCCCCCGCACTTTAATTTGTACGCTTTTGAGGTAGTTTTATTGGCACTTTTATTCAATTAAATTATTTCTACCATGTTTTGCGTGTTTTTGAAAGGCAATTAATAAAATTGAAATTGTTAAATTTCCGCCACATAACGTTCACGAAAAAACGTTACAGCATAGTTGTGGCAGTTAGTTTTCCAATTTTAATAAATTCAATTGTTGCCTGCCCAGCGGTCGACAAGCACATAAGTTGGGCCAAAATTTTACAACAAATCTCCAGTTTATAGTTGCTGCCATTTGATGAAAAAGTTTTTCAATATAATTTCCTGCACTCAACTCGGACAAATTGATTGGAAAATTCTGTACAAACAAAATATGAGCCCAAATATCATAGCCATTGTGTAACATATTATTAAATAATTTGGTTTATTCTGGAACAGGCGAGTGTTTGGGGTTTAAATCAAATTAAGTTCAGGTAAATAATTGATAGAACAACATGTATATAAAGCAGTTGAAAATTGAAAAATAATGTAAACTTAATGAGCTTTGTACCTGTCCGTTGGAATACAAACACTGATTGAGACTTGATTATATACTAGGTAATTAAGCAGTAATTACAAGGGAACTATAGCAACATTCCGGGAATGTGGAAATTAAATGTACCTTGTAAACTGAGTTGTGTATTTAATTATTCGTAAATACTAAAACCCTGTTCATGCTCTAAAAGTCCTTATTCATTTACAAAAAGTAAGACTTCAAAAAATACTATATCCAGCATAAAGCTGCATATTTTCCAATAAACTTTTCTGGGTACGTTTCGGTTACACATGAAGTTCCGCTTTTTTATTTCACCCAACGGACTTCCGCTGATAATAAAATAATAATAAATTTTGGTATGAACTTTGCACCCAGACCGAGAAAGAGCCAGTCACATGTGAAAGACGATGTCGGCGTCGCCGTCAATGCTTTAATTTATAGCAAAACTGCGAAAATATTTCCACTTACCCGCTCCGCATCGTTCTTCCTCTGACCATTTTCTCTGAATTTTCTCCCAGCTAGTCCGTGGCCAAGGCGTTGCCAACATTTTCTAGTATTTGCGCGCTCCAAAAACCACTTTTCATGCCCGTCAGTTGCAGCTGTTACTATATAAAAGCGAACCGAGAACCGAGAGCCGACAGCCGGGGCCAATTCTTTTTGCCACTCCTCTCGGGATTCTGGCCCCGTTTTCCTTCAGCTTCTGCTGCTGCTGCTGCTGAGTGGTAAAAAGGAGAATTTCCCAACACCAAACTAAAGGCATTTTTCCGGTGGCTGCCTTTGTCTACCGAACATTTGATAGAATTCTGTGCCCAAAAGAGGGAAAAGCTTGTTATCACTCGGTACCCACATCTGTCACCTTCTATAAATCAGCGAAACCCACACGTATATAGACATTTTATACGGAGAGACATGGCATCTTATATGGGGTGTGCATGTTGTGGCATTCGAAGCTGCTGTCCTGCACCAGGTCCTGGCCATTTTTATTATTTTCCAACTAATTCCGTTAATGGAAGCTTACACAATCAGGTTGGAAGGGCATTGTTGTCTACTTCTAAAGAGTTTTTGGGGGGAATATAGAAAAGGCTTTAAAAACGTATTTTTATTAAAGGAATATTCCCATTTTCTCGTAAATATAGTTCTATTTAAGCTCTTTATGCTTTCAACACTTTATTGTCTTTCCATCATAAGCTTTTAAGTATTAAAATCCACTTTTAACTGCTGGATACTTTAGTGGAATATTTCGGTTGGTAAGTCCTGCGTGGTTTTAATATGCAAATGTTAATGGATTGCAAATCCAAAGACAATCAGCGCACTTTTCCAATCCAATTGCGACAGAGAGTGTGTGTGTGCCCGACTGTTCCACATCCATTTGTTTACGCCTCTGAATTGCTCTTACGCATAAAATATTAGATGCCGCATTGCAATTGTTGCCTCTTCCTCTGGCGGGCGTTGTTGCATTGTCTCTGCGCTTTCCTCAGCCTATATTTTCCCCTATAGCACATATATATATTATTTTCCGCCATTGTGGCAGTCACTGCCATCTAGTCCCAGTCCCAGTCGGAGTCCTTGTGCCGAACCCGCACCCTCTAGTCTCTGTTGTTCGTGCTGTCGCATTATTCTTCCGCATTTGCTGCCACTTTTCTTTATCTCTACAGCAGCAGCAGCAGCAGCAGCTCGGCCCCGTTGCCCTTTGACCCCCTCGACGGAGCCCCGGTCCAACATTGAATTCAATATCTCGTGTTACATTTCATTGCATGCACAGATTTATTGTAGCGTAATGGAAAACGCTGCACAACGAAAAATAAAAAGGAACTACCCGAAATTGGGGCTGTATTTGGGAAATCATTGTGGCAAAGACAAAACACAAAAATAATGGTTAAATTATTAAAAAGGGATTGGTTCTTAGAAGAATAATTCTGTTTAACAGGTTTTCTGTTTAATTATTTATAGCATTTGTTCGTTTAGAGCTAATGGTATATAACATTTAATTTAAATTTAAAAGACGCGCTCAGCAATTCAATTCAAAATATACTTCTGTAATACTATTTATAAATTATATAACCATATATATATAAATATTTAAATCTGAAACGCAACTCATTTTTCCCCAGTGTTTCTGCTCACCAAAATTCTTACTGTGCGAAAATTCTTTTCCCCGACCAAGGCCCAGCCTCTCGTGTTATTAGGATGCCCTGGAGTGAGGGTTGCGAGAGATACATTCGGGTGTTTCTGGTATTGGCCAGAACAATGTCGTAAGCCTTTTTAGCTTAGCCTGCGATTCTCCTTTTATTCGACTACTTTTAATGGCCAAGGCTAAACTTTTATGATTCCTTCCTTGGGGGCTTTCGTGGGTTTATTGTTTTGAGCTCCGCTCCGCACGACACATGCAGGAATATCTTTTCTTTATCTTTTTACAGTCGGGGATTACATTTTGATTCGGTCTTCGACCTAATTTGATTGTCGTAAATATTTCTTATCCGTTTAGCCATCGGTTTTAATTGAAATATCATCGTCTTAGCTCAATTTGTTGGCCCGGCAGCAACGAAAATTAATATTCATTTGGCAAATTACTGCCTTTGATAGAAAAATACTTATATTAATTGGCAAATTCAATTTCCTGCCTGTCTCAGCCAGAAAATTGTAATTTTCTCTTCTGCATATACATACTTTATTTGTTTTCTGAGAAAATGATTAACCTGCGATGAGGAAAACATCAAAGGAAAGCCTTCTCCAGCTCCAACCCCTCAGATCGATATTAAATGCAATTTCCATTTGCTGCACGTTCTCTCAATTAAAATCGACACTTTATTATATTATTATATTATTTCGGCCTGGCTGATATTTCAAAACGAAGCCGCTGTACTCCTGTATAGTTGTAAGCCGTTTTAATTGTGGGGGGCTCTTTTCGCAGCTATGTAGCAGAAAATGCAATATCCTTTTCTGCATTCTGCTTTTCTAAAATTTATATATTTTCAATTTCCGCTTTTATAAGTGAAGGCAGAAGCGAATATTTTCATGCATGGCAAAATCAAATGGCCCTAGAACTCATAAACGGCCATAACTATGTGGTATGTGGTCTGTGGGATGTGCAAGAATACCAAGGCTAAGCAAACACTGGCCTGCACATATGCCCCAAGATGCCATTGGCAGCTGCACTCTACCCTTCGGGGGAAATGCATTGAACTGCTTATGCAAATGCCAATCAAAATGCGGTTGCTTCGGGCTGGCGGGTTTGAGGGTTTCGTTACGTATAAATGGAAATGAGCTGAGAAGCCCTTCACAGTTGCCTGTCGAAAATCTTCTATGAGTGCAGATTGAAAACATTGTGTTTCCCAACTTATCGACATCGACTTGAGCTGTGCCTTGCAATTGTGTTGAAAGTGATTTGATTAGGGATATAAAATTGATATGGAATATGGTATTTCTTATAAAATTATGTAAGATATTACTCTGTATAAAATTAATATTAAATTATTATATTAATAATGATAAATTTATTTATTTTTATTAATAAAATCCATTTATTAAAAGTAAGGCTTATAAATGTCATTAAAATAACATAACTTAAACTCCTGAATAATCGAAAATGCATGAACCTGTTAATAAAATAATATTTCAAAAGACTGTAAAAAAATTGAACAAGAAAAATAATAAATGTTAATAATCTTACTGAAAAATAGCATGTAATATATTTATTGTACATAAATTAGTGGAATATATTGCGTTTTACTTGAGTAATTTTGTAATAATTTTGTTTTAAATTATAATAATAGGAGTAGCGTTATATTTATTTATAATATTAATAATATTAATAATGGTGGGACTTTAGTTTGATTTATAAATGTAAACGATACTCCTATTATTATAATTTATGACAAAATAATTAAATAAATTACTCGAGTAAAACTCAATACATTCAACTAATTTAAAATAATTATAATAAAACGCTTTAATAAAATTCCTCATAGAACCAACTGAATTACATATATAAGAAAACTTATACTTAAACTTTAAAATTCATAAAGAGCTCTCCAAATTACTATGGCCTTCGCTCGGTAGGATATTTGCATAAGTACTCCATTTTTATATACCCTCTCAATTCAAATTAAATCAGCATACCCTTTTGCATGCAATTTAATCGATTTCCAGGGTACACATAGCAATCATGTCACTGGCTTGAAGGATACACAGCATTTGCCGCCCCCCAATGCCGGCAGTAATCTTGCGAGTAATCTGCATTGAACAGTTATTAAGTTTTCGCAACCCGAAAAGAGGAAACCCATAGGGCACAGCATAAGCCGAATCTCCACCCCCTCCGCCCGCAGCAGGATCCCAGCAGACACAAAGGACCCAGTCGAGTTGCCCGGGGGCCCAAAAACAAACAGAAAGAAAACATTGGGCACAGCCAAGGCCCCAAATGCTCCAGCATTTTATGCATATGCGAAATGGAACGCACACGGACGACTGCTCAGCTGCGAGTCCTGCGAAAAGAAGCGGAAAGGAGCCAGGGCCAGGAGAACTGAAAACCGAGTACTGAATACCCAGAAGCCTCGCCTTCATTTTCATGCAAGCAAATTTGCATGCCAAAGCGGTGAGGCCCAAAGAAAATCAACAACAGCCACGATGCCAGTGGAAGTTGCTCTCGCAGGCGTGCATAAATGTGTCTACGTGTGTGCCTTTCACTGTGGGTGAAAATATAGGCACTGAGGAAAAAATGGGGGGCTGCAAGAAAATTTACAGTTAATCTCCCAAGAGTACAACAGTTTAAACGTTAGATTTACTTGCTAAGATTTTTATTTTTTAATGATTTTCCCCTTTGAACTTCTCTTCCTGAAATATGTATAATTTTAAAACAAGTTTTCATGCATTTAGTAATATTTTCCCTTGATTTTATAAAGATATATCTGATTTTCTGAACTGTTTTGTAAAATTATATAAAATTAAATACAATTTAGGCTAGAATTGTCTTTTCTTCATAGGCAATGCAGTTGCCTTATTTAGTTCTTACTCTTAATTTACCTAAGCAACTTTTTTCGATATCGTAATAAATTAACACGTATTTTTGGAGACAGTTTTATCTTAACGTAATGGAAGTGCATTTCGGCCAGTGCATTTTTGCAGCGCGTAGAAAAGCGCAAGGAAAACGTAGAAAAAGTGAACAAATTGCAGGGATCTGTATTTGCACTCGTGTGTGCACACATAGTGTGCAGTGGGAGCGTGGGAGTATGGGTGTGGCCCTCGTGTGTGTACCTAAGGAAGGTCCTGGCACAGAACCCCCATGCTCACACACCCTCATTCACTGCCAAACTCACCCACTAAATCCCTGCACTTTGGCAAGCAAGCTGCTGTTATTTTTACATATTTTATAATCATTTTTTTTCTTCTTGTAGAATTTTTGCATTCTTGAAGCTGGGATTTTTTCCGGGTAAAATATTTCCCATTACATATTTTTTGCTTGCTCCAGCCTCTGTGTCCTTTAAGTTGAAAGCTCTCTGGCAAAATATTGCAAATTCTCTACTTACCATCCTGGCTGCTCTTTCGCTCCTCCTTCGCTTCTTTGTCAACGAACTGGGAAGCCCGACAGCCCCATTTTTTGGGAGGAAGGACGGAGGTGCCACGCCCTCTGTCACCTGGCATAGTCCTTGCGCGGTCGTAGATTCCCACCCGCTTCGTCCTGTCGCCTCGGCAGCTGCACTAAGCCCCATCTAATGCATATTTGTGCGACGGCTCTTGCATGTAGCTGACGTTAAATTAATTTCCGCTAAAGAAATTATAATCCGCACCCTCTTGCTCTTGCTCTGACTTTATTGACATATTTTAGATGCTAAGGGTAACAAAGAAATCTCAGAGCAACGGAGAAAAGTACGTCCAAAGTATGGAGATTCAATCTCTGCGAACTGCGTTTCTTATTACTTAGCTTTGTGCAATTAATCACACTCGGCTGATTTTCTTAGGGATTTTTAATGAAATATATTCAGCATAGCTGTTCTTTAGTCTCTAGTCCAAGGGAGAATAAAAAGTATGATAATGAGTTGGCTTTGAGAGAAGAATTTTCATAATTGCGCTAGCTAGTGGAATTAAAGAGAGCGAAACAGAATAGAAAAAGTCTAATAAAAGCAAGGCGGTCACAAAAATATATGTGAAATAAATATATATATTTTATTAATTTTATATTGTCAATATGAAAATGTTGATATTTGAATTAAAGTCACTTCAAGTACTTTTAAGTCTTTATATGTCTCATTTATTTAACCTTAAAACACAGCCTAATTAAAATATAAAACCAAAAAGAATTTAATTACAATTTTTCAGGTCCCTCACAAAAAAAATACATTTTTGTTCGTATTATATAATATAACAATTAAAAGAATAGTTTTCAAATTAAAGCCAATTGAGTAATACTACTAAATACTTTCCAAGTCTCAACAATTCGGCACTAAGAAATGGGAATTAATTAAAAAAAAACACAACAAAAAATATTTTCCATAAAATCTTACGAGCTTGAAAATTTTACAAAATTAATTTTTTGTTAATATACAACCTATAACTAGCATAGTAAGTTAATTACTGTTATTTTAAATTATTTATATATTATTATACTATATTATTATTCTTTGGCAAATTGTCTGCATCTTCTCCAAACAGAATTAAGTATCGATAGATATATAAATATTATATATGTATATCTTTTTTGTATGATTATTATATACAAACTATATATATATTTAAAACAAATATTTTTCTAAGTTCTGAACATATTTCCGATTTGATAAATCCACAAGTAAATTTATAAAATTAAATCCATTACTACGACTTTTGTTATTTAGCAACACTCCAAATATATCCCTATAAATATTTTGTAACTATTTTATGAATCTTTGGTAAATTATTTGATCATTTGTTACACTGCTAATTAATTAGTTAGTTCAGTTTCTGAGTAAACTGTAGAATTGCGTTCGCTCTTGGCATTCACCGCGTGCCTTATGGTCGAAATACATATAGGCCTACAGTGGACACCAGGAGAAAACAGTACAAAATATACACTTCAATGGTTCTCATTGCGTAATTATGAACCGAGTTATGATGGGGAAATATCCGAGGGCAGGAATATCCTTGACGGAACGGCACCGCATGAGGTCATCAAACGAAAGTGAAACCAAAAACCGAACCGGTTTGATCGCGTTCTCACGTTCTCAAGAGTTTTATTTTTATTGTTGTTATAATTCTCTCCTTAACACTGTGATTTGGTCGATTGGGAGAACCGCTCCCTACGAAAGTCGCGATCGAACTGACCGAATTGGCGAATGTGCTGCGATACAAAACCCCGATACCGAGACGGGCCTTAAGTACTCACGATCGGGATGCAATTTAGGGGATGATCGTCGTCATTGAAGACTTTTCGGGGAGATCCCAGGGCGAAAGCGAGATAGAGACTTTGCAAATGGGAACGGTCTCGAATCCGCTCTCTCCCTGAGCTATTCCCGAAATCCGGTTTCTGTTCGGGCCCAGGTTCGGGCTCGGGCTCGGGTTATCCTGTCGGAGCCAGCTGCGCTTGTGTTCCATTCACATATCATTGTTATCCTGGCCGATTTTACGATTATGTGCATCTGTATGCGTGTCTGAATCGGAGCCGCGTTGTGTATCCTTTTGCGTTTCATATTTAGTTATTTTTTTTTCCTGCGGCACTGCACTTTTATATCCTGTTTATGCGCCCGCCAGCCCATTGAATACGTACCGTGATTTACTCCTCACCTCCAAAGGTGGCAGCTGTGCATCCGAAAAGGTGAATGAGCTCGCGGCAATCCCGATCCGAATCCTGATCTGATCCCGCGACGTCGTTATGTGTTTACTGTCGCATATTGTCGGCCTGCCATTAAGTCATTGTGGCGATTCTTTGGCTGCTGATAAAGCTAAATTATTGGGTGAGGAATTAAGTTTCGGCATAAATATAATATAATTTAATATGCATTCATATATTCGGTGATGTTATCATAGAAGAGGTAAAATTACATAAATTAGATTTGCCCAACTTTAATGATGGTCCTTAAAAGAATTGCACTTTGTGGGACTCTTGTTGTTGTCTAAAAGCACTTTTCCCCAATTTTAAGACCTGTTTTATAAGATAAACTAAAAATATGCCATAATTTGCGATAAAACTAATGCATATAAAAATATTTGGTTTGTTTTTTTATATCTTACAACTAAGAAAATCTGTACAAAGTGGATAATCTGTTCGCCGAAAACCTTAAACAAAATTTAAGCTTATCCGAAAGGAAAATGTACCTAGTTACCTTGACTAAAATTTAAACAAATAAACATTTAACCAACACTTTAACTATAAATAAGACTCTTCAGAACTCAGCCAAGCATAAATTCACTCATATTAGTCATATTAGCAATACATAAATCAAAATCTAATCGCTTTTCCGATCAATATCCTTTCCGTCGCTCACACTCACACTCGCCCAGGAACGGCGAATCAGTCACAGGGACCTAAAAAAATCAAACAGAAGAGAATCCTGCCTGCATCTGGAAAAATGCACAAAACGGAGGAAAATCGCTGAGCGGCATGCCTGAAGAGGGGGTTGGGTATGGAAAAACAAGAGGCATTGTGTGCATTGTTGTCCTGCTGCAGCTGATCGACGAGCGGCAGAGTATAGCCTGACTGAATAGAGAATGCTGGAGGGATACAGGGGACTTCGTGGCCCGTGACACACATTCGCACACCAGGCACCAGGACAATAGGTAGGGAAAATCTGCGTCCTGTTTTCCTTGCATTGCATTTGGCGCCCAAAGCGGCGGCAACAATGAAAATTGCATGAAATCAGCTGTTCAAAACTGTGAAAAAATAGCCGGCCAGCTGCCATTCGTCGCCAGTGTGAATGCGAACTAAAACAGCTGACAAACTGCCAGCAGCCTTGGCATTATATTGATTTGGTTCCGATGACATCGCTGTAGCTATTTAAGTTTTTCGCCCCGTTTGTGTCAGCAACGTTTCAAATTTTTTTGATGGCTATTTATCGATTCGCCAGGCGCCCTAGAATTCGCTTCATTGGGCAAAAGATACAAAAATAAAATAATAATTTAATGGCGTTATTACGAAAAGGGATAAAATTATGGTTACTTTTTCATGTGTGTAATCCATTATAAAAGCATTTTACGTAAGAATTTTCTTTTTGTAGCTTTAACAATTTCAAGATGACTAACAATTTATTAAATTCATTTTAGAACTAAGAATGATTGAACATTTAATGTATATTTAATTTATATGTATAAGTAATAAAATTTTAACCCAAAAAATTCTGAATATAAAGATATATTAGGTTCTAAGAGAAGTAAAATGTACAATTTTTCACAAATTAGTGTTCGAGAATATTCCAAATATTTGAAATGCTATAGGATGAACTATATTTATTTAGTATTTTATAAACTCTGAGTATTCTGAAACATTAAGTCATTTGCTTTTTAGGTCGCTGATAATTAAGTCGGTTTATATTTAGCTTGTAATACTATATCCTTTATGAATTTATCCTAACTATATTTAAAATTCCATCATAATACCTATTCTTCCAATAGCTAACAGGTTATAAACCATTAAAATACATTTTCTTAGTAAATAACTTTATTTTCTAAACAAAAATCCTTTTAAATTTGATTATTTCGATTTTTCTCGCTTTAAGCAATGCTTTGTCTCCCTGGAAATTCATCCTTTCGTTGGCCAAGATCCAAGGCAATATTTTCATAAAGCGGTATTTTTATAAAGTGTCCTACTGCCTGTCTGCCCGTCGTCCCCCTGTCTTTCTATTTGAATGCCTTACAATTAGGAGGCTGTGTTGTTGTCTTCGCTGTCGCATTGCCGCCATATGAGCACTTATGCATGATTTTAATGTCAATGGTTTCGCTTCTGCCTCGTGTCCTGGCAAGCTTCTCGCTTTTATCCTTTTATTGCCTCAGACAGTAGCAGGACACCCAGAGGAGCAATGACTAAAAGGAAAGGACGTTCACATGTAAGGCAGCTTGTTTGCAAAGCAGCGAAGATGAAAGTGCCAGAGGTCGTCCCCATCGTTGTCTTTGTCTTTTTTATAGGTTTTTTACTGACTATAATTTAAGCGAGAACTGTTTGCATGTGGAGTAGACATATAAATATTTGTCTGGCTTAAAGTTAGATGTTTTAAGGGAAGGAACCTTAGAGGAAGTGATTTTTAAAACAAGATATAAGTCATTTCCGTTTATATATTTTAGTGGAGTTTTACTTTAATGTGCTCCAATTTCAAAAAGTGCCTAAGAATCGTTTAACAAAACATATTTGTTTTATTTATATTATTTTAGTATTTTAGTAATACTATTAATTGCCTTATTTTAAAACAAACACCTAACTACCTATTCCCTACATTTTCTCCTTCAAATGCCACATAATTCCCAACTAAACCGCAACCCAATTATACGACCCCTTCCACGACTTTAAGCTCACTCACAGCACAGGAAAAACGTAGCCAGGAAAACTTCAAAAACTTTTCACTCAAAGCGAACTGAATGAAACTATTTTCTACCTGACAAAAAGTGCATGAAAACCATTTGCCGTACGCACAAAGCAAGAACCTTACAAGTGCGGGCCACGAAAACAAAAAATCTGGAAAGCAAAAAGCGACGCGAATGAACCCAGAATGGTGGGTACTTGCTAAAAAAAAATAGCATAAACCGGCTCTTAGGAAACTCGAAGGGGAAAAACAACGCCAAGAAATATGTACGTGCAGCCAGAAAATTTTTATGCCAGCCAAGCGTGAGAGATAACGAAGTCTGAACGGACTGAATCAAGTTGTTTGTGTGCGAAGGATAATAAAACACGGACAGTTCGTCTCGCATTTTATGCAAAGCACGTTTAACTATTTCATTTTTCCTTTTTTTTTTGTTTCTGGTTTTGTGCTGAGCAAAAAATCCTTCGGTTCCAAGGAGACGAAGGCTAGGAGACACATAAAAATCTCATTTCCTTCCGTTCGCGCACTTTACCGAGTTTAACCTGCCATAAAGCTTTGCATATGTTCGAGTACATACAGTACACTTAAAATTAAAGGTAAAGTCTAGCAAATTAAATTAAATATAAATAAATATTTAGCATTGTAAAACCATAGCTGTGTTTGATTTACTCCTTCTTAAAATATCTACAAAGTTCATATATAAGCCTTAAGGATTTATTTTAAATTGATTATACTAAATTATAGGTTCTGCTGTAGGGTTTTCAATTGAAGAAATGAAGTTATCTCCAAAAACTTTATAGAATTAATTTATATTTTCTAAACAATTTACACTAAGCCGGTTTTACTATAACATAAATCTTTAGTTTTCGATTTTTGAGTCAGTATTATTATTTTAGTATTATATTTAAAAGATTGAATTCCAAATTGAAAGAAAATGAAATCTTTTTAAATTCACAAATTGAATTTAGTTTTAAAACTCTTTAGCTATCTTTTTTAGTAGAGCTGAGGAAAAGACCTCATCCAAAATAATTTAAACCAATTTTTTTTTTTTAACAAAAGTTATTAGTTTAATTTTTTATTTAGCTATGTAAATACAAACTCCAAAGTTAATTTCGAAATAGACATTAGTAATCAAACTCTGCAGTAACTCAACGTAGTTTACAGCCTCAATTTTATTATTCTGCATACTGCCTATAATATCAGCATTTCCCATATAATATTTCCCTGTACAAACAAATATTTTTGCTCAGTGTATGCTTCCGCGACAGTGTTGCCCCTACAAATCATCGACAGTCGACAGGCAAGCACCCAAAACTCAGAGCCCAAAACCCATCCATCCGTCCATCAGAGCTCAGAGCTCGTCAGAAATTCGCGTTGCGAGAAAAAAGTTTTTTGGGTGCGGTCCTTGACATCGCGTACGACGCATGACACTCGCCTGTGCGATTCTCAGTTTGTGTGTGTGCTTGTGTGTGTACGGGTCTGTGAGAGTGTGTGCTTGCGAGGATTGCTGGCATCCTGCGAGTGCTTGAGATTCGCAGGGTTGCCTGTCGTTTGCGGCTTCTCGTTTCGAATTCACGATGAGCTCGATTTTACGACAGCCAGCCCGTCCGCCAGCCAGCTAGGGAGCCATCTTGGCATTGCCGATCTCGGTGTGTCCTGTGCCTGGGCTGTCCCTGCTGGTCCTGTTTCTCAACACACGCCCACACACAGGCCCCCGACTAAGGAATATTTGATGAGTTGTACAAATTCAGCTCGTTGAAACTTTTCTGTTTGCACTTTTCGGTTTCTGTTTTCTCTGGACCTGGGGCTTGGTCTGCTAGTGATTTGTATTTTCAGCACATAATTGGGTGTGCTCATCCAACATTTTCTGTGGGTCATTAGAGAGGCTTTGTCTATTGCTTAAGTTGCTTAATTATTTTACCTAAGAAAATACTACGGACGACTTTTTAATATTAGTATAAACATATGTTTAAGCCTCCTGTTTGAGAAGGGAAAAATAAATCGTAGAACAATATTCAAACTCTTTAGGAGACAAAAAAAATCAATTTGAAATATAATTCTATTTTGAGCCTATTTTTTTTTTTTATTTCTTAACTTCACTTTAGTGTTTTTTTTTTAGTTTTAAATAACTATTATCAACTTTTTAAAATAAATTGTATTATTTTGTAACCTAAAGAGCCTAAACTCATTCCAAATTAATTTTCCTATCTTATCAAGTTTATTTAAAATATAAAATAAGTATCATACTTACTCAAATATTTGTAAACGTCATCATAACTATTATTTATCGTGGTCAAAGTAATTTTTTTTTCGTTTTTGCGACTTTTGGACAAGACAAGAACAACGACAATAACGAAAATGACAACAACGACATTGACATCAAATAACACCAAAGAATATGCATGACATATAGACAGACGTATATTCCATTACAACATCAAGTACATACCCATGGAAATATTTAACATAACGCGCACTTTCCAAATACGGCATTAAAATCAATTACAGATTTAATCATTTATGACAGAGACAGAGAGAGCTTTTGGCCATTTCCATTTTTCGATTCGGCATGGGGCCTTCGACACTTTTATTTTCGATTTATGTTTAATTTTTGGCACAGCATTTTCACTTTTCGTTTCGTTTCCTCGTTGCTTTGCGCTGGTTTCTTAAAAAATAGTGTGGCTGTCTGGGAAGGTGCAAGAAATTAAGAAATGTCAGGCGTCCCGTCCAGTTCCGTCCGTTTTGAATTGAATTAAGCCAAAGGTAATGTAGCTTATGGTAAAGCTTTGGTCTGAGTTTGTGTTAGTCGGTCGAGGTAGGAGTCCTGGCAGGATCTGGGATCTGAATCGGACTCTGATCTGGAGTCAGTCTCTGGTGGAGAGTCAGCGTTCTCCTCGGCTGATGAGCGTGTGTTTACGTGTAAGCGCAGCACCAAGCGCACTAGTTGACGCCTAAACGTCTACTACGAAATGCGTTTGTTGTAGCGAACCCCAATTTCGAAAAATTCCAAATGGCGGCACACTCACACTCGCACACTCGCAGGATGCTCGCAGGATACACTCACACGCACACACACAGGGCCGAGCAAAGCCGAGCAGCGCAGCAGCTGCGCAGCATCCTCGGCTCTCAGCTCGCCGCTGCTGCTGCCTTGCTGCCTGGTGCCTGGTGATTTATGTACAAAATGGCAAAAGGCAAAAACAAAATAACACAAAATACGCTCACAGCCACAGCATCCTGTGTGAGCGCACACTCACACAGCCAGACTTAATCCCAATAGTGTCCTGCTTTTCAAGGGGTGGCGGCACCGCGTAACTTCCCTGCCTCTTCTCCTTCTCTCGGCCTCGTCCCGAGCCTGGGCCCGTTCCTCTTTATTACATAGTTACTTATGTACTCAGTGGGATGCTGCCCGCTCACTTATACACATATTTGTATATGTATACACAAGCAGACTGTTGCTGCCGGCTTTCGGTTTGAGTGGAAGCTCCTTTCGAGTGGCTCACAGAACACCCGAGACTCGAGTGAATCACTTTCACAGGGACCTGACTTTTGATGCCTGGCAGCCAGGGCTGTTTGGAAAAAGTGAAATGGTTTTAGCTAAATTGCTTTATGATCGCTTGGAGACTTGCTAGGATCCTATAATTATTTAAAATCGAAAAATATATATTTTTTTTTAGTTTTTCTTAATACTTTCCAACCATTTGGTTAACAATTATTTTTGCAAAAATAAAGCAATTATTGAAATTCAGCTTCACTCGGACTTTGTTCAGCTGTGATATAGAGGCTATGCTCTAAATCGGGGGGCCAAGATCGTCTTGCTTATACATTATACAAATTTTAGGTTTGTCGCCCCATAATCCACTTGTATATGTTTAACGACTTGATATTTAAATCTCACAATACTAAATGGTGTGCGATATAGGAATCCCCTTTCCCTTAATTAATTTATTTGTGACAAATACTCCAAGATGTATTCACAGCTTCACACGAATAAGTTTTGCTCAAAGCTTCGTCCCAATAATAAGGACTCAAAAAGGAGCGCTTTTGCTATATATGAATACATATAGCTCTGGTAGTGCTGTGAGTACAAGGAGTCGTATCTCTCTGGCTTTTACCTACAAACACAAAGGTGAGAGGAACTCTGCCAACAGAGATAACAGCAACAGCAAGAACATAGTAGAACAGCAGCGGAAAAAGCAAAAGCAGATACAGCAGCAGAAACATAATAAAAATCCATTTTTATAGTCCCGACAGAGGCTGCTGGGATATGAAAAACCAAACCCACCACTTCAGGGAAAAAAAACAAGGAGAATTTCTGGGAGAAATCGGTGGGGTGGCGACATGGGGTGTTATTTTTGGTGGTGGCACAAAATTTATACTGCTAAAGCATCGTTGATGCTGCTGTTAGTTGCAGCTGTTAGTTACAGCTCTTAGTTACAGCTGTTACTTAACAGATGTTAAAGATGTCACTGTTACTGTTACAATACAGTTGCTATTGAGTTTACAGTCTCTGGAGGTATTGATCTTGTTAATGTTTATATTAATGTTAATGTTAATTAAGCTTCTCTTGTCAAATCTGTATTTTTAGTAATTTCTTCTACGTTATTTTGCACATTTCCTATGCTTGTAAATTGTATATCCATCTGCAACTTTCATTAATTTCGCTGTGGTCCATTATTTGCCATTGCTTTTGCAGCTTCTTTTGCTATTGATTTTGCAGACTGTGCTGCTGTTGCTGTTTACTCTGTTGTTGCTCATATTATTGCTGCTTATGTTGCTGCTGCTGCGTGTGTTAATGCTGCTGTTATTGTTGTTGTGGTTGTTGAGTGACTTTGAGTGAGTTCGTGGAATGTTGCCATATGCCGCCATCTGTATGTATGTTCATCTGTACGTATGAAGCACTCTGGATTTGTGTATATGTGTGTGTTGTTTGCGTACTACGTTTGGTACAGTCGCTGCTAGCAGCAACATCGACCGCGACGCAAGCAGAAGCAGAAGCAGCAGCAGCAACAGCAACTGTGACTGCGACTGAGGCAGCAACCTCTACAGCGACGCAAACGGCAGCAATAATGTCCGTCCCAATAATGTCCTTCTGTCCAGACGAGCAGACTTTTGACTGTGCGGGGTAACCACTTTTTTGTGCTTCACGATGCCGCTGCTGCCCTTGTTTGATTGCTCAAAAACAGGGTGTTATTTATGCGTAAAGGTTCACACACATTTTTTTTTTTTTTTATAATTAAAAATGAATATTTCTTTGTTTTCTTTGTATTGAAATTAATTCCAATTTGGGATTGCTACACGATAGGGGAAATATTATAATTTCTGTATAATTTTAAAGCTTGGAAACGTTTATAAAACTATAAACTCAATAACAAACAAAATTCTAGGCAAAAATTATAATATTATATAATAAAAATATAATATAATAAAATGGATACATTTATAACATACAGATGGAAAAAATAATAAATTTATTAAAACGTGTCCTCGCTATAATTTTCAAACTAGAAAAAATTCCTATAACAGAGAATTTAGTTACGAAATATTCGACCGTAAAAATAAAATATTTTTTCATTTCCATTAAAAATCTTCAAAATCATGATAAAAACATATTTTTGCCTTTTAACTATTTTCTACTTTCCTACCTTTAGCTTTTAATTTTTACACCTTATTCACACTAAAAATGTTAATACATAAACCCCTCGGAAATCGTCGTCCCCCTGTATTTCGCTATATTTAAGTTGGACAAGTGTGTAAGCACATAAACAGAGAAATGGAATTAAGTTTGCATAGCAAAAGAAAATAAACTGCTAAAATTATAATAACAAGGCGACGACTGGCGGCAGGGGAAGGGGGGGAAAAATTGAAACTAGTGAAAAGCGGCAACAGAAACAGCAACAATAACACACCAAATTACACACACCTCCCACGAGCACAAGCACATGCACACACCAACACACTCCAACACACACGAACAGGCGAC
Source organism: Drosophila seguyi (assembly GCA_008042675.1). Taxonomy (NCBI): domain Eukaryota; kingdom Metazoa; phylum Arthropoda; class Insecta; order Diptera; family Drosophilidae; genus Drosophila; species Drosophila seguyi. Next base: position 7,393 of record VNJU01003751.1, on the reverse strand, counting down.
AAGGCTGAAGGAAGCAAAAAAAAAAGGATGTAAAAAAAAGGAGAACTTTGTATGTAATTTATAATATCCTTTGTCCTCTGCCGGCTTTTGTGCACTGTGTTTTGTGAAAAGTGAAAAGTGAAAATGTGTCTGTCTATGTAAAGCCATAGTTTCGCTTGTCTGTGTATGTGTGTGCGCGCGGGAGCTTTGTTTGTATATGTCAAATACTTTCGCACAGACACAGTTGCTGAGATCCTCGAAGAGTGTCCCTCGCATTACTTTTGGCGTGGCTTTTTCGACGTTTCTCGTTTGTCCTTTGTGCCCGGGCAAATAGTTAAAACTAAAATAAATTTAGTTGTTGTATTCGCGGGCCAGCACACGCACACACTCACGCACACTTACAAAGTAGACAGACAAAAGATAGCGCGCGCCGCCATCTTTGCTCTGTGGCTCTGCTGCTCTGCTGCTCCGCTGCAGCGCGCTGCCACGGCGCTGATAAGTATGCTATGCTTGTTTGGCCGCCACTTTGCTTGGCGCCTGCACAGCGCGAAAATTTGTGTGGCTTGAAATGTAATGGAATATGGATTTAAAATATATAACAGATGCTTTATAGAACTTTTTTTAGCATATTCATTAGTTTTTATAAGATTCAATGGGACATCTTTAAAACTGTGAACTTGAAACTTTATATTTTTAAATTTATCAAAAGATTAGGATGAAAAATTGGAGTATCATATAGGAAATCTTAAAGGAGTCAAACAATCGTTCTAGTCCTTGAAGTTTTCTGAAAATCCTGCGATTTTGTTAGTTTTGAGGGATTAAGACAGATTGCTATGATGAGTTGGTCTTTCGAAATGTGAGTAATTATGGGCACTGGGAGCATTAAGTTTTCCCCTTAAGGGAGTGGGAATGTTGGGAAGGCACGCCTTCCAGCAAGTGGACCCCACTGACTCAGTCTGAGCTTCTTCGCAGTGCCTAAACGCAACGACTCCCTCTGGATCCCCTAGATTTTATGATGTCGATAGTGATAGACTCTATGTTTTAGTATTCTTCTAATCTGCGTTATTTTCCGTGGTCTTGAAAGAAATGAATTAAAAAAATTAAATATTTAATCAGAGAAAGCTTAGATATGAACTGTGAATATGGAATAATATTTTAAAATATGTATTTTTATGAAAGCTATAAAGAAAAACAAAACAAACCATAATAAAAAGTATTTACGAAAAGAAGCTCCTTTCATATTCTTATTTTTATACAAATTCCAAAAGCTTTTATTTTTTTTTTAACTTTGTTTAAAGAAAAAACCTAAGTTCAAACCAATTGTTGATTAAAATCTCTTTGTCAAAACCATGCCACATTTTTTAAGTTAAGCCTCTTAGCTAAAAATATTTTCCTTTCATGTTGCAGTGTCTTTGCTGCTGCTCCACTCGTTGCACGAAGTCTCATTATATTTGTTTTATTTTATTTGCTGCCACGTCTTCGTCGTTTGCAGCAGCTTCTTGCTACTTGCTACTTGTGTTGCTTCGCCTTGGCTTTTACGTCTACTTCCTATGCTTTTGGGCAAAAGTACGAGTTACGAGTACACGGGCATGTAACTAACTTCTGTGACCATTCCTCCCCCGGTCCCCCATCGACCTCCACTTAGCCAGGGCCAGTCCAAGACCGGGGGCTAACGGCATTGTCATCTACTTACTTACTACTTAATGCGTGCTTAGTTATTGTTTTAGTGTGGCCTTTTGTCTCAAATTTATAAACAATGGTCGCTGCCGTTGCCATTGGCCAGTGGCAGGTGGGCGGGAATGGGTTAAGTCAGGATGGCAGGAGCAGAGCGGTAATAGCATTTAATGCACCTGCTTTCACACACACACACACACCTGGAGCGAAGGTGCTTTGTTCTACTCGGGCTTTGTCTTTTCACTCACACCCAAATACTCCTGCCCAAGGACTCCCCAAGCGCCCCACAAGCACAAAGCACAAACACTTCGGAGACACCATCATCACCATCATCATTATCATCGTCATCAGGGGCATGATTGCGTTGATTTTAAGCGGCTTTATAAATGCTCCATTCTGCGTGTGTCTGTTCATTATTTATTTGCATTTAGCAGCATTTAATTTCCACTCATTCCAGTGCCTCTCCTCCTTCACTCTTCTCCCTGGCTCCACTCATATCGCAAAATGCTGAGCTAATGATCTAATTTCATATTTATATGCAACTCATTTCCATTATAGTGGTGGCGTCATAAATTTTTGAATTTAACATAAGCACTTTAAATACCTCATTTCCGTTTCCAGCTGTTGCTGCTAAAAAAGCATTGGCAGAAAGTGTTGACTTTGTTTTTAATGTTTTGTTTATTTCGAGTATTTAGACAACATTAATCGTGTAATTCATTGCTGATAAAAGTTTAAAAAAAAATATTGGCATTTATGACTTTAAAATGGAAGGTAAAGCCAGTAAACTCCACAACTTTCTTTTTTCAATTAATTATGTTTTCGGTCTCAGAAGCACTTAGAAATAACTAACATGTATTTTAAAATTAGGAAAATATCTATTAAAATCGACCAAACGAATTAACACTAAGAACACTAAGAATTCTTTTTGATTAAAATTAATTTTCCGTTCTCCGACGCAATTGGGAATTTTTGTAAAATTTAGAGTAAAACTTCATAGTTGTTGTTATAAAAAAATATCTTTTTCCATAATATTCACTTTCAAAATAACAAAATAATTAAAATCAAATAAACTTCTAACCAATTCACGGCAATATTGAAATCGATGCACCAATTAACTTGACTTGACTTTATGGTAGGGAAACTTTAACTGAGATCATTTCGCAGAAGACACGCTTTTTCTACCCAAGCTAAATTATGTATTGCATCCATATATTTAGGAATTTGCTAATTAACTTACTCCTAACCCTATCAACCCCAAGCTTACTCACAGCTTATGCAGTATATACTTCCGGATCTTCTAGAATACAGATCTGCAGCTTTAAGATAAGGTCTCTAACCTAACACAGGCCTGCAAAATTTCAAATTCAGTAATTCATTCGTTGATGGTTCTTTTTTTTTTATTTTGTTTTGCTACGTGATGTCGTTAGTCATTCAAAAGATCCCAACAAATTATAAAAAACCGTAGTTTTAATATCTTTTGACCTTGATTTACTCAAAGCCGGCTTGATTAAAGCATTTCGAGCAAATATTTCCATAGAAATCCCCACGACTGCTATTGTAACTGAATCATGCAGGCATGTGTAACAAACACATACAAAATGGAAAGCCTGCCACTGCATATAGACTCTTATGTACATGCAACTCTGAATATGAATCCTTGACTAAAGTTAGGCTTTTGTTTTGCTTAGCTAATTGATTTCCACATAATCCAATCAAGTGTCGAAGCCAAGCCAAGCCTTAAATTGGTTCCTCAGTAATCTGGTAACAGAAGTTGTGAAGCGCCTGCAACGAAAGATACTTAAAACCATTCATGTGAATTGCACTGTTGTATATGAAATGCAATAGCAAAAAACAAATGAAAGGGGATATAGCCTCCCTCCCCAAGCGAGGTTATGCAATTTCACACAACTTTTATTTTTTAGCTAACTCGCTTCCTAATCCGATTGAATATATTTATAGATAGAAGTGGGGAAGAAGGCTGCAAAAGCAATGGACGTAGCCTTTAATCTCAATAACCCAATAATTATTTCTCCATAATTTTTGTTTATTTTCAAATAAAAAAGTAACTCAAACATGTGCCTCTAGGTTGGCTTTTATTTTAAATTCAAAATCTAAAGTGGTGCGAAAAAAAGGCAGTTTTAGGACAACGCTTTTCTAAAACAACATACAACGTATAAGAGTCAAAACAAAATGCTTTCATAAGAAAATACGGTTTCAAAAAATTGACGCACTGAAAATACCAAAATAAAACGTACAAAATTTATTTTTTTAATATCTGAGAGTCTCGAACGAAATGGATCGTGAGAAATCGAAGGGCACTGTGGTGGCCGCTCTACATCCACCACAAGTTAGGAACTCTTCGCTGAATCTGGAGAATCAGTTGGTCGGCGGCAAGTACAGGGTAATAAGACCCATTGGATCCGGCTCCTTCGGCGACATCTATCTGGGCTTGTCCAACAAAGATGGCGCCGAGGTGGCCATCAAGGTGGAGGCCACCGACGCCCAGTTTCCGCAGCTGATATACGAGGCCAAGGTGTACAAGCATCTGCGCCTCAGTCCGGGATTCCCCAAGCTGCTCCACTTCGGCACCGAGAGGCGCTACAACGCCATGGTGATTGAGCTCCTGGGACCGTCCCTGGAGGAGCTCTTCAACCTGTGCAAGCGCCGCTTCTCCATAAAGACCGTGATGATGCTGATCGATCAGATGCTGCTGCGCCTCGAAGTCGTTCACGAGGCCGGGTTCATACACCGGGATGTCAAGCCCGATAACTTTCTCATGGGACTCGGCCAGAACTTCGCCCAGCTGTACATGATTGACTTTGGATTGTCCAAGCGCTACAAGGACAGCGAGACGCATCAGCACATTCCGTATCGCAGAGATCGCAATCTCACCGGCACCGTGCGCTATGCTTCAATAAATGCCCAGTTGGGCGTGGAACAGTCCCGCCGGGATGACATGGAGTCCTTGGGCTACTGCATCATGTACTTCAATCTGGGCAAATTACCCTGGCAGGGCATAACGGCCGCCAACAAGAAGCAGAAGTACGAGAAGATACTGGAGAAGAAGAGCAGCATCTCGATCGAGACCCTCTGCCGCGGAGTGCCCACCGAGTTCGCGCTGTACATGAACTACGTTCGTAATCTACGCTTCAAGGAGCCCCCGGACCACAAGTATCTCCGCCAGCAGTTCCGCGTTTTATACCGCTCCCTGAACTATCAGTACGACTTCATATACGACTGGACGCCCCTGCAGGATCAGCAAAAGGAGCGACTGCGTCGTGACCGCGAGCGGGAGGGAGAGCAGAAACGTGAACGCCCCCGCGCCAAGGGGAGGGAAATTCAGACTGACCGTCAGGCGGACGTAGAGCGGGCTCGCAGGACTTCCACACAGCAGGTGGAGCACACCTTTCGCCGCCAGACCGCCAGATATGAAGGCGATCGGGCGATCGGCGATGGGTCCCTTAGCCGGCGTTTCAAGTAGTGTGGAGCCTTATCAAAATCAATTCCATTTTAAAGTTCAGTGGTTCCACGTTGGAGCCGCACTTTAGTTTTAGCCAAATGGATAAACCTGTATTTTGGTTTCCCACTGGTGATGGAGTATATGCAGTCTACGCAGTTCTTTTAAAATTGCCTACATTTTATGGAAAAATACAACATTTGGATTAAAGTTTATTTTATACTGTTGAGAAATAGTTCACGATTGTTTGCATTGTAATTATTGTAAAAGAAAAAACATACTGTACTGGAACCTACAGATCAATTCGTTAAACAAAATTCGGTTAGTTGCTGTTAAAAGTGATATTAATAATTTCTATAGGAAACCTTTGTCTTGAAATTGAATAAAGTAATTGTTTGAACTTGAAAATAAAGATATGATTCGTAAAGTCTTGCAATCTGAATTATTTCCTTTATTAATTTATTAATCAGGAAAGCCTCTTGAAATATCCCTTAGACACTCGAGAATCCATTGAATAGTGTCCTGTGGGAAAACGCCACTCTAAGTTTTCCATTAAGTTTGAGCTCCTTTTATGCGAGGGCCCAGGGGGTCTGGGGAGAAGGCAACTTAATAAACTGTCAAATTGTCATGTAAACGGGACAAAGCTGCCAACTGAAAGTTTTTACCTTGGCGAGAAGTTGGCTAAAAAGGAGGCGGGTTTATTTACGCTACTTATTTATTGAGTGGCGGACAGCGAAAGAGCGGGCAAAAAAAAACACTTGAGAGTTATGCGAAAACAAAATAAATTTTAGAGTAGAAGAGGACTAAAAAATATATGTATGCCTTTGTGTAGTTGTGTCAACCGAAAGAAACATTTTATTAGTTTTATTTTTTCTTGTTCGCTTTTGTGGCAGCAAAAATAAGTGGAAAAGTTTCATTTTATTTTTGTACCATCTCTTTGCTTAAAGACGGGGTCGCGACTTAGCACCTGCTGCCAAATTAAATTCCCAGCTGCACCACTGAGACAGAGAAAGAAAATAAATAGGGAAGGAGATGAAGAGACAGAAAGAGCATGCTAGAAAGAGACGGATAAGGCAAGCCCTGAAAGAGACGGAAATAAAACTACACAGGGCTATGACAGACTGGCAACTTCAATAATTTATGATGCAGCAGCCAAAGGAGAAAGCAGCCCCGGAATCATTTTGCCATTTGGAGTAATTTTTCTTTCAGCTCTTTCCCTTTCTGCGTTTCCTCCCCCTGAATGGGGAAAACTTTTGCGAGAAACAGAAAACATAATTAAGTGTTGTCTTGAGTTGGGTGCATAGTTGACATGACAAACAGTTGATGAACAAAAAAGTAAAAGAAAAAAGCTGCGAAATACGGAAAATTGCAAATTCCATTGGGAGAGAATAGTGGCAGATCCCCGTGAGCCAGGGAACTGAACTGGTCGAAAGTGGCTAATAAAGCGGCCTGACAAGTGGCAAGTGGAAATGCCAGACAATGTGGCTGCTTCTGCTCCAGCTCCTGCTCCTTGATTCCTTTCCTTTCACCCGCCTGCCACAGGATACCTGTCGCGTTTCCGTTGCCTGACAACGACAACGACAGTTGGCATGTCAGCATATGACAAATCGTTCGGCTGACAGGTGACTTGAATGTTATGGAAGTTTTCTAGCCCGGATAGGATCCTGGACCAGAACCTGGCAGCACGAATACAAATACTAGTCGCAGCGCAGAGGTAATGTAATTGCACATTTCGTTGAATGAATGCCAAAAGAGGTGTTTATTTAATTTGCAAGTGAATGTGTCTACGTGAATGCCATTCGCCCGCTCAAAGTTTGTCCAATTTGATGTGACAATTTCCAGCATTTTGCACTCAAAGGAAAATTGTTAGCCATGCTACGGCACCCATAGAATATAAATGCGATGGCCTAGAGTGTAAACTGTGCACAGTGGTTCCCTCCATAGGCCAAAATTCAAAAAATGCATGCAAAAATAAAATTACAAAAAGTACACAAACTGGCTCTAAAATGTCCAAACTTTTTAATGGCAAACCGGTTTTTTCTGGAAATCTAACGGGACTTTCTAAAAATAGCATTGAAGACGTGAACACGTGTTCATTTTTAAAGCGCAGCTGCACGTATTGCCAAAATTTCACAGCAAGAGCGCACTTCAATCAGTTCAGACACTTAGTACAGTTTATCAATTTGTTTTATTTAAAATGGATTTTAAAGTTGAAGGTATTTATTTTATGTTCTTAAATTGAAAAGTACTAATTTGTGTTGTAGTTGTTTTAAAATTAATGTT
>VNJU01003746.1:0-20202 GCA_008042675.1 Drosophila seguyi | reverse complement strand
TTTTTTCTCTTCCCCCCCGAGGATATGGGGCTGCCGAGGATTGGAGAACACTCGGGCCTGCACTAGGAATCCTTCATTAAGTTTGAATGGAATGAAAAACATGACTCACGACGACGCACACACTCGAGTCGGCGGCGGCCCTTCACATCTTAATTAAGCTCTTGGGAGCAACTCTCCTCGCTCCAGCGGGGCCGGAGCCGCAAATGTGTGAGAAATCTCAGGTTTTCACACGTGAAAAATAAAGATATGATATGATGATGTTTACATAAAAAATTTTAGTTTACTTTATATTGATACGATACAAAATTTACCTGATTTTCAAGTCTAAAATTATTTCTTATACAATATATTTATACTTATTTCTTGTAGTGTTCAGCTGTCGCTGCCTTTTCAGTTGCCTCACTAATTTTGTTGATACTCCCGGCCCGTAATTACCGCGACCAAGACCGCGCCGCGATGACTGAAAAGGCGGCAGCAGCGGATGCGATGCGCCCCGCCATTTAAGCCAGCGGAAGCGGAAGGGCAAAGACAAAAACAAAATGGCTGCTCATGCAGCTAACGGGGGTGCGCCATTTTCCAGCTGCCTGCCCACAGTGTGTGTGTGTAAGTCCCCGCTCCGACCCAACCTTTATGTGTTTGTTAGCAGGCCCAAGTCTATTTGCTTGCGGTTTATTTTTAAATGCACTCACTAACCGGGCTATGAATAGGGCTTTGCCTTACAAGGGGCTCTAAATGCAAAAAAAATTAAATGAAAAAATATACCACATGCCAAGGCGAACAAGGGTACAAGTGGGAAATGCCTGACTTTTGGCTACCTCGTTTTTGGTTTTCCTTCTCGCTTATTATAGGTGGATTTTTGAGTTATTTTCGTGCGAGGGAAACCCCTTTCGTAGGCACTGAATAGAAATAAATAAAATTATAATCTAATCAATGGCAGCTACTTCCCAGAAATCAATACGTGCTTTTGTTTATCAACAAATAAAACTCGAAATTAAAACGAAAGCAACTACAAACCAATTTGAGCCTTTAAGATTGCAAATAAATTTAATTGAAAGATAAGACTAATATGATAATTCGATTTAATAATATAAGAACATTTGTTTAAGACATTTAATTAAAGAAATTAGAAAGCCAATTAGGAAATATATAAAATATATATATTATATATATTTGAAAGAAAACTTTAGTAGTTTAAGTTAAGATTAATTATTTTGTCATTAATAGAAACAAAATAATAAAGTGTTTACTATAAACGGGTCTCCGGAAACATTAAACATTTAAAAACATTATTCCAAGTGCAATATCAAAGCTTATATTTCATGTTAAATAAACCATATATTTTATTGTTCGCTTTAAATAAAAAGTAGCCAAACTCTAAGCACCTAAAACAAATTATTTTAAAATACTTAAGAGCTCAAATTCCAAGTTCCAAGTAATAAACTTGAGCTGGAAAGCCAATAAAAATAAGGCTTAATTTCAAAGGATGAGTGGTTAGACATGAAATTGATTAAATCAATGACCCTTAAAGCGAGAGGTCCTTTTGCTGCCTTCCGGAATTTTGTAAACGAAGAGGGAATTTGGTAGGCCCAAGAAGGTTATCCTATCAACAACTATTACTCATGCATTTGGGCCAAACTAGACCCCAATGGACCCCGACGTACCCTCCACGTGAAACAGGATCAAAAGGCAATGGAAAAAACGAAGGGAAAAAACCAGCTGGCGCAGCCTCGCAGCTAAATTTTATTTGGATTCCGTGGAAACTCGCTGGGAAAATTCTATGAAAGTGTTGACAAAGTGTTTGGCTGCCTGGCGGCGGCCTCCCACGGACCATGTCCGTGACCCGTGGCCAACCTTTTGATAGCGAGTCGCACCAAAAAGCGATTACCCAATGGCCAAGGCCCACCAAATCCCTCTACAAATTGCACATATCAGTGATTAAATAGCCAGCTAGCTGCATTAGCGACGGCGCCATTTATAATTAACCCAAACTGGGCCAACTTTGCCCATTTCGGTGCTATCATTAACCCTACCTACACTTCAGTACAAAAAAAAAGGAAATAGCAGCCAGTACAGGGAGAAACTTTGGCCCATTTTTTCCATATCAAGTCCATTTAAGTTTCGTATGAGAAAACTACTTCAATGCTCGGCAAGAGATGAGTGGATGAGTGGGAATGAAGAAGCCAAAAAGCACACTGGCTTAAGGGCTTACGGAAGAAGAAGCTATGTGGAAATGATGTAAAGAATTGTGCCTTGCGGCCGACTGTCCCGCTTCTCCCAGAATTGAGTTTATTAAAACGGAAAAGATTTGACACTGTATCAAGTGCGGAAAGGATGAGGGAAAATTGAGGGAAAAATAAGTACTTAAAGTGTCAGTGCAAGAATAATATTTAAAATGCTTTATTTTAACTTCAAAGGATATCATTGAAAAGCATCTCTAGTATCTTTACATTTTTATAGAGAGGAAAGTAAGAAATACCTCCTAATAAAGCAATTAATGTCTCTTCTTTGGCAAAGTTAACTTAATAATGAAACTATTAATTAAAATATAGATTTATCTGTCACATATAAAGGAAAATAATATTACTATTGATATATCAGCATTCAGGTAGAAAATGGTTTTTTATGAAGGTTAATTTGTGTGTTTAAAAATCTATTAATAATTATTTGTTCTCTCCAACACAGAGAGAGCCAAACATACCACATACTTGGCACTCAAGTTATTAAAATAATTAAAGCTTGCTTACAAAAATTTCATTAAGTTTTTAATAGCTTTCGAAAGAAGTAAAAATTCCATAAAGGAAAACTAAAATCCCCAATGAAACCAGAGTTTATCCCAGCACAGAAGTGACATCTTGTCACAGAATTTACCCTGCCACAAAGTCGCATTGCCAGTGAATTATTTAGCAGATTTTTTCGCCAAAATGTGGGCCACTGTCACTGGTAGCTGCTTATGCAATTGCAATGGAATTGGCTTGCCTTTGGGGCGAAACGGAGGAACAGAGACTGTCAAGGCAGCCGCATCCTACATATATGACACCTCCTTTGCGGTGACGTCAGTGTACGGACGACTATATTTCCCACTCAATAAAGCCAAGCCTATGGGCTGGACGTAATCCTGCTGAAGGTGGTGGTGCTGCTGCAGTCTTATCTTGGACTACTTACCAAACTCTGGCGTTGTCGTCTCCGGCCCCGCGCTAAAGGCATTCACGGCAAAGAAATTATCACCGTCATCGCCCAGCGTCAGTGGCGGCAGCAGGGCCATAACGGATATCAGGCATAGGAGCTGGCTCCCACCCTGATTCCATGCCCCGGACCAGGTCCTGGCCCATCCCCGCGACAACGACTTCCTGCCCTCGTTGGGCGCCATGGTCATTAACGATGGCTGGGCACGCGTTTTCAGGGTGGCGACCCTGTTGTGTCCTCCTGTTGCTCCTTTTTTTGCTGTTGCTCTGGGCGCTGGTGTAGCTGTTGTTGCTGGTGTCCTCGTTGCGACACCCACTTTTTGATTTAAGTACAAGTGACTTGTGCTGCTGCGGCTGCGGCTGTTGGTCAAACACTCGGCATCTGTGGCCTCGTCGTCTTCATCGACGGACGGCGGCGGTTGCTGGCGACGGTCGGTCGTCTCACATCGTCCGCGGGTCAAGCGCCTCGATGGCAGGCGGCAATTGAACGACGGTTCAGCTCCGTAGCGGGGCCGGGGCTCTAGAGCCCCATCTAATCTCATATTACTCGATCGTCGTCGTGCTCCTCATCCATGCTGCTCCGTTGGCCCCGGACTATATCAATTTGCACACACACTGTGTTGTTGTTGTTGGCCCCCCGTTTCCTTTGGGTTTCCCACGCTTCCGCTTTCACATCAAAGTCGGCTGTCACTGCAAAAAGGGAGAGTAGAAAAAGCGGAAAATGGTTAGGTTTTCATTTTTTGTTAGTTTCGTTTTCAAGGCATACAGAGTAATAAAAGTTGGGAAATTGAAAATAATTTAAAGAGGTGCCCAAAAAAAGGCGGTATATTTTAGAAAAGGAATAGATAATATTATGTTTGATATTGTAATACATTTAAATATGTTATTTATTATTGATAAATGTAATTTCCTAACAAATTTTAATAGGTAACAGATCGTAGGAATCACTTTTAATAATGTTTACAGTGCTTCTTTACTTTCTCAAATTTTTAAAAACGTTTCTAAAAGTATGAAATGTAATTTTAGGGCACCAAACTCATAATGTTTTATTTTTATAAGGTGATTTTTGTGCCACCCTGTATATTTAATATATTTTTAATAAATGGTTAATAGGCTATACATTTTATAAAAATTTAAAGCAATTCTTTTTCCTAATTTATTGTTGGAAGATATAAATTTAATTAAGATATGTAACACAATTCAGAACTAAAAAGTTTGCTTATATTCCTCAAACCCAAACCTAGTTCCCCCACTAACCAATAAATAAACAAATCAAATAGCTCTATTTTGTCCAGTGCCTTGCCTAGATTTTGGCTTAGTTTGGGGATTCAATCAAGGACGTAAACGATGCAAGGGGAGGGTGGTCAGGACAAAGCCGGGGCTAATCACTTTGCGGCGTGTGAAATTACAAACCGTTGTTGAAACAATTTCCGAAAGTGCCACCAACAGTCGGTAACTGAAACCGAAAATTGACACATACAAGGTGGTGCCATCAGCTACTCCCTCTCCCTCTTGCTGACCTCTGATCCCGAATGGACTCCCCTTTGGGGCCTGGTCGGAACTGTCACAGCTGCCCGCCTCCAAATTGAGTGACGGCAAATTTGTGTGTCTATGACAGTTAATTGGATTAGGCGCGCCCACAACGGGACGGACGGCCAGGGGACGGATATATTACGGATATAGACGTCTATTCAAATCCGTTTTTGAAGCCAAAAACACGGCAACGTTTAATTAAAGCCCATTTTCAATTATTACATTCATATTTATAATTGCCCCGACATTGAGCTGTGTGTGTGGCGGTTGTGTGTGGCGGCCTATGCATAAATCATGGATCCCCGAGCATGCAACGCATGTAGTTGTGGCGCCAAGAGTGGCGGCTTGTTTAGTTCAGCGATTATATGGTAGTCAGGCCTTAAAATATGTATGCCAGCCACTCTGCATGTGGGCTTATTTATATATCTGCCTGAATCTGGCCGGAAAACATGCATTGCAGCTGGCCTATACAATTTATTGCTTCAAAGGCCTGACACAGGCTTCAGAGAAGGAGAAGTTTGAATTTAGTATTTCAAATCATTTAAATTATATGATCTACTTTTTAAAGAGTATAAATATAAAATGATTATATTGTTTTAGGTCTGTTTAATATATTTAGAATATGTGCAAGTCCTCTAAAGAGTGTTGAGTATAGTATGTAATCGTATCTTTAATTTAAACTAAGTTAAAAGCCAGCTTGCATTGAAAGTTATAACATTTTATCACAATAACAAGAATTTACATGGTTGAAAAATATGGAAATAAATTTAACACAAATTTAATACAAATATCATTAAAGTACTTATAACAATTATACTCAGACTCATGTCGAATTATAAAACTTGTAATTCATTAATAATTATAGGACTTAGATTGTATAGCCTTTCCTTGCTCCGAAAATAATAAAATACTTCTATAAATAAAACATTTTATTGATCCAAAAAGAACAACCAAGCTATGAATTTCTTCTTAAAAGCAAACTTGTCTTTCTTAAAATTAAATTAAATTCAGTTTAAAGCATTTTTCAACAAGCTATTTCTCACCACAAAATATTTAAAGAAATTCATTCCTTCTTGACAGGTACAACCCATTGTGTTTTCTATTGATTGTATGGTTTTCCTCTTTAAAATATTGCCTAGTACGCAATTTTCAATTCAAAAGACAGCATTTGTGGTTAATTTAAAATTAAATGGAATGCAAAGAAACAGACTACAATAAACATTAATAACCTTCAAGCTGCAACGAAGCTTTCTTTGCTTTTAAAGTCTTAAAATGTCCACTCGGCTATTTATAAAGCTTTTTTTTTGTCTTGTCTATAAACAATGAAAACCACAATTATTTTTAGAACGTTTGACACACAGGCAAGTAGACAAGAAGACCTTGTCAAGCAAATTCCATTGTTTTAGGCCATCTTTACGTGTGTGTACGAGTCGGATCAGGGTTATGGCTTAAGTGGTCAACGCTGAGATGGAGGCAGGATGCTGGTCTACCTACGTAGATGATTTATAAACTTTTTTCTTGGCTTTGTTTGTGTGTTATTACGTTTTATATTCAGACCATAGAAAGTTATTTAAATATATAAAAATGAACTCCTAAGTTTATTAGACAAAATACTGCAAATTTACTAAGAATTTATATATATATAAAAGTTTATGGCAACGCTTTCAATAACACGTTCTATTCTCTTTTGTTATTTTTTTTTTTGTGGTGAATTTATTAACATAATCTTAACTAAAGTTGCCAGATATTTTCAATAGATTTTAAATCTCTTAATGAAAGCATAAATTAAAATGCTAATCAATAATTTATACATTTATAAGTTACTTAATGCTCCTTTTGTATTGTTTTTGTGTACTTATTTTTGCTCAATGAAAAATTATTGATATATAATAAAATAAATGAAGAACATCCCCTGTTAAACAACTACATATATTTATATATATTATATTAATATTATATTAATCACTTTTCAACATATTCAAAATCCCATTACGACATTTTAAATCGTTTTTCTATTTATAAAGATTTCCCACGAAAAGGCTAATCAAGATTATCTTCAAAAAAAAAACCTACACACATGAGAGAGAGGCAGCAAAAGTCCCAGCCTTGACAGGAAAATAAAGGCTTTGTTTTTTTTTTTAGGGGGCCTTGGTTATAAGCCAAATGAGCCGGCTTTGGGTGTTGAGTTGTGAATAAATGGTTTCGTTGCCAGGAGACTTTTCAGGAGACTGTGCTGAGAGGCAGCCAGGCAGACGACAGTGGAAATCCGCATTCTGTGGTAATTTATGCATTACTCCTAACGAGAATGTAGCGCAAATTCATTGGTTTTAAGTTGGGTTTTGCGCTTTACGATTACTGTGGGACACACAGGATATGTCCCGGGACATGAAACACACGAGGCACGCACCGAAACATGTTGCATATTTATGCCCTGTCGCTCCAAGGACCTCAATTGTTTTTCGTTTCGTTCATAAATACGTTCCGGGGCTTGTCAATTGGCTGAAGAGTATTCATTACATGGCGTATACGCAATATATTCCATGTGACTGCACTCGAAGAGGTCCTGCGTTCTGAAGCGGATGACAGGCAGCAGCAGCAGGCAGGACGAACAAGGAAATTACAAGCGTAATATCTCTGGGCAACACAACGTCGTCCCCGAAACTTTCTCGCCGTACCCCGAGTACAGTGAAAGTTCGTCCTGAAGCTCGGCCCCGTGTAATCCAAGCCGAGTTTCTCGCTTCAATTTCCTCACTAATTACTAATTAAGGAGAGTAATGAAATCAAATTGGAGTTCATTCCACGCCGGCACTTCTTTGTTCCCGCAGTGCCTTTGTTCGCCGCCGGTCGCTGAACCGGGTGACTACGCTTAATTCTCAGAAGAAAAAGGCCAAGGTGGGTTAACTTTCTGAGAAAGTAAATTAAATACTTATTCGCTGACTTGCCTGACCAATGCAAAAGTTGAACAAAAAGTGGTAACGAAATATTTAAGATCTTATGGTAAGAATTTACAGGCGATGAATGGCATATTTTGTTCCTTTAAGAAATTATTTATCAAAAACTCTTAGCATTCTTTCAGATTTTTTAAATTTTAATTTGTATACAAATTTAATTCCAAACTTTAATCCGTGAGTTAAGTATTCACTGTGTTTGCGTTACACGTGTCATATTTGTGGCTAAAATTTTCCCATTTTTTTTTTTGGGCTTTGTTTTTGTGGCGAATAATTTAGGCCTGCGACAACGTGTCGTATGCGCAACGCGGGCTACCCTAATCAGGCCGGAGATCGTGCTAATTAACATGACACAAGCATAAATCATAAAGCTGCCACCTGACAGGATGTGAGAGGATGCCCGCAACCGAGGATGTGTGATGTTTTTTGTGGCCGCCTCAATAAATACTTGGACGAGACAGGAATAGCCATTGTTTTTAGCATAAGCCTCAAGGACACGCGCCTCTGTCCACACACGCTTTTATGTGGGCATAAAAAAAACACAAAAAAAAAAATATAATACAAGTAAAATAAAACTACAAACAGTCGCCAAGAGCCAATTCAGAAATTCGTGCAATAAATTCAGCAAACAATGCCAAAGGACACACATGTGTGCGTTGTCGAGTATTTGCAGTAACAACACTGCGCTTGCCATAGGCAAACAATGGGTCCGAAAAGAGGAGGAGGTGGAGCAGGAGGAGGCGGAGACTATGTGTGGGTTGTAAGGAACAAGGGGGAGGAGGAACCAGAGGAATCGCCGGAGCGAGGACAAACAAAGCGGCGTCCAAAGTGCGCTCGACAGACGCCGCCAAGCAGCGAACGCACTTTGGCTAAGCGCCAGTCGGATATCTATCAGATATTCAGAGGATACAAGAGCCTAGGCAAAGATACAGTTGAACTCATTGAAATTCAACCAGGAAGCCAACAAAAAAAGATACCAGTTCGAAGGCTTGGTTTTTGAAATTTGGATCAAGGAATAGCAGGGATTTGAGAGAGCAACACAAATTTTAACTCAAGGAATAAAATACTACAAATTATATTAGAAACTCGTTCATTTTACCCTCATTTCACTGTACCCATGTGCCTGCATGCTAAACTTTATTGATTGCTGGATCATGGGAGCAATCTTGGGTGCAGAATCTAAAGACCAAAGCCAAAATGCATATTTTAAGCAGAGCTCTCTCTCTCTATCAAAATGGGGCCAGCAGAAGAAATCTTTGCGACTGCGTGCCATTACAGCAATTATTTGCCAGGATTTATGGGTTCGAAACAAATTGCTTGGCATTTTGGCACTTGCAGCACACACACAAACATACAGCCAGAGCACACTCCAAAGAGCAAACCGAGACAAAGGGCCAAAAGGGACCACCAAGACGGATAACCGCACAATTGGTTCTGGGCCGGCCAAGGATGAAGGACGCCCACACACACACAATGTGAGCCGTTTAATGGGCTCTGAAATTCCAGCCAAACTAATAGATTCTGTCTATAATTTTGGCTGCAGAGCTTCCACTCCCAGCACTGACACATCATTAACGGCAACTGTAGATCCAGTTTCGGGGCTATAATTCAATGATTAAATCAATCTTTCAATGTCCTGAATGAACCAGGAATCGATTACGGTTATAATTGAATTCTTTTTTATTTATTTGAGCAGATGTTATTTTTGGGGGGAGAATAAAGGTGCGGCGGAAGCTTAATTAAGTTTGAGAAATACGTTTTGTTATCATTTTACCAATTATATTTTAGATGATGGTATTTATATAAAAATATAGCAAATATATAATCAAAGTTTGGGTTATTTAATTGCTCGATTTCCAGGTTACTTCTCCCATTACCCACAGCAATTATCAGCAAAATGTAAAACGAGATCAAGTCACTCAAGGCCCAGCCTCAATAATTAAATCAATGGCCTCAGTGAGACCTCGATTTCGGATGGCAGTGATTGAATTGGAATTTCCAGAATCATAATTAATTAAGAACAAGTCCGAATCTGAATCCGGGTAAAGATATGAAAAATATGAAGCTGGCAGAGGAAAATTGCTGAGAGGAATGAAATTTTGCTAATTGAATTTGAATTTGCAACTCTTTGCAAATTGAATGCGTCTCTTCGGCTCCCGTTTCCTTTGGGAATTTCCCTGCAAGGAAACTGTGCGGCGAAAATTAAGCTCAAATGAATTGGGCGATTGAGCAATCAATGGCCAGTCCTTTCGCACATTTCAGTGCAATGAATGCATATCCTTGAGCTCTTTTAAGGTGCAGCCAAAGGAAAATAATAATAATAAGTATATTCCCTGCGGCCTTATAATTGTTTTGATGTCTGCTTGTTTTGCAGTTGATTTACATTTTAAATTAAATTGAAAGCTGCTCCCCAAGAGCACAAAAAAGGAACGTAATAAGAATAATAAGAATATTCTAGTTAATTTTCATGACTCACTGCGAGGGAAAATCCAGAAAGCATTTACTGCGTCGAGGCCTTATCGCATTCATGGCCAAATTACATTACATTTAGTTTCATATTTCAAATGTCCCCTCGGCTCGCTATATTAAAACCCAATTAAATATCGCATGTTGTCAAATGTTTTCGGGGGGGAGGCCCCATCGCCTACCAGGTATGCAGGCCAAAGAAATGCGAAGGCTTCGCCTCATTATGAATTAATTTAGGTTCGCATTTCACGCGGGGGGTTGAAACCCATGCCCGGATTACTAAGTGGATATATGTAGGACTCTGGGCCCAAGAATATGAATGAATTATGATCACCGACGACGAAACTGTTGAGCATACCAAAGAGGAGGGAGCTAGCTGGAGGAGGAGCTGGAGGTCGGTCTTGGAGCTCGCCTTCGGTTGCCATGTGAAGGGCAATAAATAAAATGGCGAAAAATGCGAAATACAATAAAGTATTGCCAGCGGAGCGAGCAAACAAACAAACAAACAAAGTGAGCCGAAAATCCGCCGACAAAAGGTTACCCACGTCCCTAAACACTGAGGAGAATCGGGGTGAGATAGATGGGAAATAATATGGGAAATAACCATAATAATTAGATGTTTAGAGATCTTTAAGATGGGCTAAAAACTGTTTACAAAATTGTGTGTTTTGTACAGGTTTTAGAGAGATTCCCAATAAATCTTTGGACAAACATTATTCATGCTTAAAATTTTTTTCAAAAGTGTTAATAGCTTTTGAAATCCAGGTCTTAATAACCTTAAAGCATTCAAAAAATATCTCAAAAATATATTTATTAAAAGCCTTCGTTGCCCTTATCTTATACCCTTAAAATCATAAATAAAATTAACGATTTTTAATAGTTTTCAGATTGATTTTGAGCCCATTATTTCAAAACTTTAAAATCTTTATTTAAATGTTTGTTCATTTAAAAACCTTTTCTATTCCACTTTAAAACTTTTACAAACAAAATTTCTTAAAATATATGTAATTTAAGCATTTATTGGTGCTTTTAATCACTTTATTTTTTATTTCTTTTAATGCACTTAAAACACTTAAAAACTTTAGAATGATTTCCTAGAGTTTATCTTTCTCCTTTTCAATAGCCCTAAAAACTATGTAATTTTCCCCTTGAAACTATACACACAAAATCCCTGAAATCACTTTCAATTTCCTAATTTCTCCAGCTTTTATTCAACCCACCCCTTCTTTTTTTCAGTGCGCTGTGACGACGATGACGACGACAACAGCAAAGGCGACTGGCAAGCGGAAATGGCGTGAGTTGTACACGTTGTCGGGGGCGTGTTCCGGAGGCTACCCACCCCTTTCCTCCCCAGCTAAAACTCCACCTGCTCCATCTGGTTCCTGCCCCCTCCTCCTCGGTGACCCACTACCTCTTCATCCATTTCATCCTTTGGCGTTTCAGCGTTTTTAGAAGGCTCAAAACGCATTGAATCAAAGAAAATCACGAAACATGGCGTGGCAA
The DNA here is from genome assembly GCA_008042675.1 of Drosophila seguyi. NCBI lineage: Eukaryota > Metazoa > Arthropoda > Insecta > Diptera > Drosophilidae > Drosophila > Drosophila seguyi. The sequence continues at coordinate 8,570 of VNJU01003746.1, read as the reverse complement.
GCGGCGGTTCTCCTGGCCTGCACTATTTGCCTTCTGGTACACTTTCTGGAAACTTTCAAGCCACCCCACCAATTAGTAATGGCCTGCGAGGGTCGCTCTTTGACTACTGGAATTCTACAAAATTCGGAAGGCAAGAGATTGGCTGAATTTCTTGCCGGAACGGATTCATGTCGTCCCATTGCCCTTTGATAATAAATATACTTTTGCCGCCTTTTGTCGTCGGCGGTGGCGGCCGCTTGCCTTTTGCCTTTTGTGCATTTCCGTTTCCGCTTTTTGAGGGGGAGTGAAGGGGGAAGTAGGTGGAAGGCAGAAGGAAGTGAAGGCGAGTTCAATGCAAACGGATTTCCATCGAGTTGGCATTGCAATTGATTCTACAGAGAGAACAAATATATTGTGGGAAATTTATGGATGTATTTGGTTTTCTTAGCGTGATTATACAGTGTGCCCGTTTCTTTATATAGTGTGTTATCGTTTTTTATCGAAGTGCGACCAAAGTAGTAAGGAAAACATTTATTATTTTGCACAAAATAATATATTTAAATTAAGAAATGTACACCAACTAGGATCGAACTGAATATTTTGAAGATCATATAAATTTTTTAAACCTTTTATTTTATTTTAATATTAAACAATTAACATCTAAACACTGTCTATTTTATATTACTTAAGTTTGCTTTTGAAAGCCAAAAACTTGACTCTTAAAAGGGATAAAAATACTATTAACTCCCTTTTTCGCTGTGTGCATATCCCAAGATACCGACCGAGGAGTTGGCAGTCGATGGGCAACGTTTAACCTTTGCCACCGCCACTGACTGACACATTATAAATAAATGCTTTGACTCTCGTCTGTGCGCCTGCAGCTGTCATATATATTTTCACGCTGCAAATGCCACATGGCGCCATTGTGTGATAGGAGCTGTGCTGTGTGCTGTGCTGTGCCACATCATCCATACGCCCTGTGTGTTTGTGCCACATTGCCCATACGCCGTGTGTGCCCGCTGATGCGAGTGTGCAGTGAACCGAACGCCGGTTAATGAGGCCTCCTAATGCACGCAAAGGCCGACCCATTTATTGGTCATGTCAGCATGTCACACTTTTGCGGTGATGGTGAGATTCCATCGGGAAAGTTCCGCGGGGGTGTTGGGGAAATGAGAGCGGATATCGGGGCGTTGATTTTGATTTGCCGTCGCAATTTTAACGCAATTTCCCAGGGAACAAAAGCGAACAAAAATTGGTGGAACAAAGCCATTAAATTCGCTTGCCATGCTAAAAGCCATCAACAATGCATCCGAATTTGGTATGGAATTCGCCGAGCGATTTCCCCCATTGCACTTTCGGCAAAGTCAGCTAACGGATACAATTTACAGTTGCTGTTGCTGCCGTGACCGTTATAGCCAAGATAAATAGATGGACAGATGGCCAGAGTCAAGGCTGGACTTTAATGTCTGGGCAAACTATATATTATATGTCAGAGATTGATCTTAGAGCGTTTCCTTAATGTATTTAGTTGGGAAAATTTAAGATTGTGGGAAAGAATAAGATGAACTGTGAATATATCGTATTCTTATACGATATCTAAGCTAAACTTTTAGTTTTAAAAAATTCTAAAGACGAAATCCTATAGTTTTCATAGGAAAGAATGGAATGAAAGCCAGCTAGTACTGTTAAAGAAACAAAGAAAAATGATATTTTTATATTATATGTGAGGTAAACTTTAAGTTTTATAAAATTCTAAAGACGAAATCCCATAGCTTTCATAAGAAGACTTGTGGTAAAAGGCAAACCGCAAGGGTATACAATCTCCAACTTCTTCAAGCTTTCTCTCCTTCTCGTTTTTATTCATATAAATTTCAACTTTCTAAAACTTCAGTTTCACATAGAACCTTTTCTCTCAAACTTTTTCAATTTTCTTTCAGCAAAACAAACAAACATTTAAAGAGAAGCCAACACAAAAACAGCTACCAAAATTAGTGTGTCATTTTTTTTTTTGGGCCACGATTATCACACGGCCCATTAGGCAGCCGAAAGTGCACCATAAATCTGGATATACCCATTAATACCCATCGATTCACATCCATCCTTGACGGTTGCCGGATGTGCCAGCGGATGTGGCTTCCAGAAATCGCATGGAAGTGCTGCAATATTTAAACTCAGTGCCAAAGGCGATGTGCAATGTTCGAGGTGCCGTTGCAGTGCTCACTTCCTGTCAGGACACGTGCAGGCGTGTGGCCTCCTCCTCCTTTGCTCGGCGTCGCTAATGCGCTCAGCTCAGGCCATCAGCCTGGGCATCCATTTAGTGGAACTAAGCGTGTCGAAGTGGCGCTAAGCGGCGACGGCCATCGGTCATTTTAATTGCGCATGAAATGCCTGGAAAGCACACTCAATTGATCATCACGCACGGAAAATATGTATTTTTCGTGTTTGTTTCTATAAATAGAACGCGGCTTGGTTGGATACACTCGAAAAAATGTAATTACATTTAGGCGTTATCTAATGCGGGGTTATTAAGGATAATTGCGACAATATTAGGAGCATGTGGTGTAGCTTGGGGATGTTTATCAAAGGGAAAAGGTTCCATTTGATATGGCAAAAGCACTATACTATACTTTCTACATCTATGTTACAGTTAAATTCATAAGAAGAACATAATTTACATTTAAAATTAGTTCCATTATTTTTTAAAAAAGAATTTCCATGTTGTTAAATCTTCAAACATTTTTTTTAGCTTCTAAGGTTTATATTGATTCCCATTTACTTCCCTTACAAAAACAAGTAAATTATGTCCCAAGGCTCTCTCTCCAGTGTACAAATCTTCAATCCTGCCACAACCAAAGGGTCGGGGATGATAGACTGGCATATGCACTTGCCATGACATGGTTAATGTGACACCGACTGTTTGCACAGTTTGCTTAATATTCCACACGTGCAGCTCTCTCCCATATATATAAATTTGATCACATAAATAGCCGCACACATAGCCACATTCCCACATTTATGTAGCCACGAGTGTACACATAATAATGAGGGGCACTTGGCGGGCGTCAGGAGTTCGAAGCTCCTCGGAGGAGGTCTCTGTGTCATCATCAGCAGAAAATGTGGGGCGACTGAGACGACCGCTGGCTATTGCAAGTATTATTTAACCCAGATCCTTAAGCTACTTAAGGATAGAAGCCAGGCACAGCTACACAGCCTCACCTCGGCCTAAAATTAATTAGTACAATTAAGTTAACCGCGCCTAGGGGAGGCCTGGCACTTCTTGCCTTAATTATTTACCCAAAAAATTAAGTATACGCAGTGTTGGCTTAAGGATAAATGCGGTTACAGCTCATTGGCATTCATGCTGACCCACTGGGAAGTTCGAGAGGAAGAGAGAATAAAGTTTCCAGCACAAAAAGGATTCAAATGTCGAAGGAAAACCGATTTTCCAGGCGGCGGCAAACAATTTATCTTTGCAGCGCGCTGCTGGCCTATAAAAATGGCAATCATTATTATAGTCATGTACCAGGCAATGGGGCGTTACGGCAATCAACGCCAGCCAGAGAGCTAAAGAGCCAGTCAGCGTCTCGAGAAGCCTTTCCTTCCATAAATAAGCGCACAATTTCAATTTTCAACAACGCCCCAAAGGAACACACACGGAGACAGACGCAGGCAGAGAGGCCTCATCAAAGATTATACGCTATATATATTCCATATATGTGGGGTCTCCGGGTCGCTCGCCTTGTATTTAAATGCATATTTTAATAGTCATAAAGCGGGCAGACCCCAGCTCCTTGGGCTTGAGCGGCAGAGAGAGACCCGAAATGCCATCGGGGCGTACTTAAAGGCCTCTGCCGCAGGCACAGATACGCCGACATAAAGATACTTGCGATTCAAACAGGCAGAGAGAGAAATTATAGAGCTAAAATATATCCTAACGAAAGTATTCTACAAATAAATAAACAAAACACCTGAACTGTGCTCTAAATATTACCAAATAAATGTAATAATAAAAGCATTAAATAAATTCCTTTAAAAATTAAATAATGATCTAGCTTTCTATAGACTTAATAAAAATTATTGCTCAATAAAACAAAGATTTAGTATTGGGAAAAAAAATTAGCAAATAGTAAGTAAGAGGAAAAATTCTATATGATGCATGAAAGATATTAAATAAGGATATTAATATTAAGACTCAAAAAATCTTAAATATAATGATAAATGCTTTACTCCCTTTAAACACCAATTCATGGTGCTAGAATATAAAATAATCCTATAAAAAGGTACTAAAATATCCATAGTTTAATTACAAACACAAACAACATTTTAATAACATCCTCACAGATCGTAAAACCCTCTCTTCCCCTTCTTATTCTCAGTGTACGGCTACATGGGCCAAAGACAAGGCCGAATGCGCAACTAAAACAAGAGAATACACTCGTACACTCGTACGGATGAATGTAATATAAATTATAAACGCAAACTGTGCGACAAGGATTTCTGGTTTTGCTTCTCTCGAATTTTGTTCTTTTTCCCCTTTTTCGTATTACTTTTGTTTTATTTTTTGTACTCTTCATTTTTGTCGTATTATTTTTGTTGCGCGGCGACATGCGATTTTGGATGGCAAATGATTTTGCAGTTGCAGTCGCCGGAATTGAGAATTGAGAGGGGCCGCCGGCGGATTTTCTAAGAGGGGAAGGGGCCCAATCGAGCACATGGTGCAAGTCGAAGGTCAAGGGTCATGCCGGCAGTCGTCGTCGTCAGTCTTGTCGAAATTTACTGCAACACTTGCCCCGTCGCCGTCAGGCATTTACTCATCCCTCAAATAATAATTTTGCTCTTTTTTATAGATAGCAAAAATTGATGACGTCTCCATCGCCCTATTGGCACTCCCCACCCCTTCCATCAGGTGCTGCTATATCGGCTATATGCTCTATATATATGTATGCTAGCCCCTCTCGATGTCATGTCGCATGCAGATTGCCGCGCAAAAGTAAGCACAGTAAGTGAGCGAAACTGCAACGGCTGTCAGGGCACTGGGAAATATATTCTGTATTCTATTCTATTTTAAATATTTTCTATATATATTAATAATATATGTGCGATATTCTGGAATTTATTTAGATTTTTAATAAGTATTTATAATGAATACAAAATCACAAATCCAAGGAATCGATCTTCATTCATAAGATGAAGGAATAATCCTAAAGACTTCATTAATCTTTTATCTGCACTTCTTTGTTTCGATTCCAGTACATTTAAAGATTAAAATGCAACTCATTTAGAATCACCCAACTTTTCGCTCAGTGTGCGTGAGCTCGTGGCAAACTGCCGCAAAGTCTGTGCTTACAGAAATCGATCCGAAGGAGAAAGGAACTCTACGCTCCGTATAACTTCACGCCACAATGTGTGCATGTGGAGGCCAGGAGCCTACTATGCCTACTCGGCCTGCCCGGCCTAGTAGTGTGTGCCAGGATATGCCCTTGCCACTGCTCCTGGCTCCTTCTTCAGCTCCCTCTGTACTCCTCTTTCTCGCTCTGTGTGCCACGCGATGTGATTGTGAATGCGAAAATGTGGCGACGCCAAAGGAAGTCAGGCCGGGGTTTCAGTTCGGTTTGGGTTTGGTTTCGCTTTGGTGTTGCCTTTGGTTGGGCTGCTGCTGCTGCTGCTGCTGGTGCTGGTGCTGCTGCCTTCCAAGGATGACGTAGTCCTCCTGGCCAAGTGTGCCAGTGTGTTGGTTGGACTTGGGGTTGCAAACACACAAACACACACACAGAGAGAGGCATTAAATGGTTCGTGTTTTCCTCTTTTTTTTACATATACAATATATATATTTTTATTTTGGCCTCATCTCGGGCTTGTCGCCCATATTGGGGTCGCCTGACGGCTTGTACTTTAAAAAGCGTCATTTAGTCCGCAGCGCGCTAAATTATTAAAAGCAAATCCAACGCACCCGCCAGCCACACACACCCAGGCCAGGCAGTTCATTAAATTCAATGTATGCAAAATAGCGGCAATGGCCATCTTTTGCCCCAGAAAACCCATCCCATCCCATCCCATCCTCTCACCCGCCGCCGCCAGCTGTTGTCATTTGTCGAGGCTCGAAGCCACGAAAGTACGCAAAGACGGGCTCATCATAATCATATGCTGCCCTCGAACACAGAGAGAAAATATCACAGAAGTTAGAGCTCAGCAAAAAGAATAAAATACAATTTTTGAGAGATGGAAAAATAAGAGAATGGGGGCTTGTAAAAATCAGAACAATATATTTTAAATCATTTAAAAACAGCGCTTGAGTAAGGCTTTTCAGTGCTCTTTGCTTACAGGTAGTAAAATTTGTTAAAAAAATATATTATGGGCTACTCTGAGACACCTAAAATAATAGTTTTTAAATATACAGATCCCCAGATCATAGAAATAGGCATTCTTATAGGAATTAATGTCCATATGGGATCACAAACGTGTAATTTCGCAATAAAGGCACAAACTTAAGTAATGAGAATTGGTAAGAACTCATTTAAAGTATAGTATTAGGCATCCAAAGAATTGTTTTAAAATCCACAGACTTAACCCTTATTAACTATACTTTTTGTTGACATAAAATAGTCTAAAAAAAAACACATTTCTACATAAATAAAACAAATTGTATAAAGATATTTCCCAATAAACAAGGAATTGCCTACTTTTAGGCACCACTGTAAATGTTTTCAAATACACAGAGTCTTAAAACTTGGCATATGTCCCATAATTTGGATTGAAATTATGTATATTATAAGAAATGAATGCAAAAAAATCACAAAACACACGACACAACTATTATTAATGCTATTTTTTCGCTCTGTGCAGTAACTTTGCTGCGCAAATATGTTTCGCAAACTTCAATTTGCGTCCCAAGCAGGTAAGTTCCTAAGAGTGTGTGTGCTGGTGTGGGTTTTTTTTTTGTAGTATTTGTGTCTGATTTGAGGGGTGGGGTTGCCGTGGCTTTTTTATGCGTCACGTGAGAATTTCCTTTATTATTATTTGACTTGGGCTGGCGTTTGCTACATATCGCGTATACGCAACGTGTAATTCCGCAAAAAGAAGCATTGATTTTTTTGATTTGCCTTCGGAGTGGCTTCGCCTCATGGCTGCCCCACTTCATTTATTACTTTGATTGCTTTTCACTTTTCCGAAGCACGGATAGCCTGCAGTTTGTGCTCGCAAAATATTTACTCGCCTCGAGTTGGGGTCGAGTTGTTTTTTTCTTTTATTTTGTTTGTGTTTGCCACGTTTTTTGCATTTTACTTTCTTTGCTTGTTGTTTTGTTTGCTTGTTTTTTGTTTGTATTTTCTCTTCTTTTTTGTTGCTCTGTTGCACGCTGTTCATCGTCACTCACTCACACTCACTCGCGCTTTTATATTCCTTACTTTACTAGTAAAGTTACAAATTGCTCACACAATTTCCTTTGCTCTAGTTAGGCGCTGTTGTTGTTGTTGTTGTTGCTATTGCCTGCTGCCACTGCCTCTCGATTTTCCTCAGCTTTTTCCTTTCTGCTTTTTTTCTCGGAAAAGTCCACGACCACGCACTACAACGTCTGACCACGTTCTGAAGCCGAGTGTCCTGCCTTCGAAACTGCAAAGCTGCGAAAATGGCGTTGGTGAAAAACGGAACACACACACCAACATTTTCACCAACAGGCGGCACAGTCCCGCTCACAGGACCTGCGCAGTGGCCCAAGCGGCAACCCCACCGCAGGTGACACACTTTTCCGCGCCAAGCGTCGTCGTCGATGAAGTGGATTTTCCGACTTTTCCTCCGGCCCAAACGGTTTTGGCCCTGCCGAGCGTACTATTTACATGGCACATCGGTTTAAGGCGGCAGGCAGGCCGCCTTTTCCTTCATTCCCAAAAGTTCTTTTTCCTAAACTTGGAGCCGAGTGAATTTCGCATGCATTGCCCGGAGGATGGGTGCACTGTACAAAAAGTACTATACGAACATGATTAATATAAGAAAGGGGAGAGTTTAAGAAATTTCTGGGTACCTAAAAGTCCTTGGTGAGGTGTCCAAGAGTATGCTACAGTTTGGAATTACCAAAGGAAAGGTGTAAAGATAATCACAGCCTACTTCTAGTCGGAATTTTAAGTGAATAAAAATCACTACACCTCTGAAATATATCTTATTAAAATTAACCTAAAAATTTAGGTAATATTAGGGAAATTCCATAATAAAACATAATGAATACGTCCTTCAGCTTTTATATTTTTTATCTCATCGTTTTAGAATAAAAAATTATGTAGCTAGAAACCCCATTTTGGTTTTTTAAGTCCTAGTGGTTTTATAAAAAAAATCCCCTTAAAAAAGATCCCTAACTTAATCGAAATAATATATATCCCTTTAATTTTTAATCACTTATTTTCACAGTGCTGCAAGTACAAGTACGGGTGTGATGTTGGCGCAAATGTCATTTTCGATGGCCAAACATTTTCGGGAAGCTGGCTGTGCCTGGACTACGGCAGTTCAGGGAGTTGAAAGTTCGCATTTGCCACATCCATAATGAATGAATACGTCCTTGCGCCCTTTCATCCTATCATTCGGTCGGGCAGCCTCCTCGTCTC